>JAQLOM010000036.1:17189375-17202159 GCA_030068315.1 Chrysichthys thysi | reverse complement strand
TATTATTATTATTATTATTATTATTATTAATAATAATAATAATAATAATAATAATAATAAAAATAATAATAATAATAATGCTGCTCACCCACATCATACTTAATTTGACCTTTCCAATTTGTCAGATAACATGCTAAGTAATGCAAATCTATACAGTGTGACCTCCAATGATGTGTGACATTGTGCTACACTGTCTGGTTATACCAGAACGTTGTTGAGCGGGAACAGAAGCTAACAGGTGTAGTCACCCCACAAGGTTGAAATCCCATTAACATGCTCCAGCAATTGAATTGAATGAAAGTGGAAATTAAGCTGCATGCGGCGCCCTGAGCTTCATGACTGGACTGCTGTGCCTTCTGCTAGAAGTGAAATTTCGCTTGGCACCATCTGCATGCCTGTGTAATTACAGCCCCTTGGGGACAGACGAAGGCTCTCACTAAGTAACTGTTTACAGCTTCAATAATAAGCTGGAAATGGGAGGCATTTCGTATGGACTCGGCTACTGATATATTTATTATTCGCCTGGTAGGGTACGGACACTGTTCGAATTCAAACACAATTACTGAGTGACAGCCAAAGCATTGTAAATCAGAACCAAACCGAATATTTTATCCTTTTTTTCTAAAAATAGAAAATGCCTCAAAAGGATTTCAACCTTCAATCTGAGTACTATGAATTGGACATGTTTGGGTATTTTTCTACTTAATTACAAGCCAAAAATATTCATTTTTAATTCCATTCACCATTTCACTGACACATTTATATATTTTTCATTATCATTTTCATCAGAAATGCTGCATACCATTTTACATACCAAATATAAATCTAAATGTTAAATCTAAATCTAAATGTTAAATATAAATATAAATATAAATGTTAAATCTAAATGTTAAATCTTAATCTAAATGTTAAATCTAAATCTAAATGTTAAATATAAGTCTAAGTCTAAATGTTAAATCTTAATGTTAAATATAAATCTAAATGTTAAATATAAATATAAATCTAAATGTTAAATCTTAATGTTAAATCTAAATCTAAATGTTAAATATAAATATAAATGTTAAATCTAAATGTTAAATCTAAATCTAAATGTTAAATATAAATATAAATATAAATAAATGTTAAATATAAATATAAATGTTAAATCTAAATGTTAAATCTAAATCGAAATGTTAAATCTAAATGTTAAATCTAAATCTAAATGTTAAATCTAAATCTAAATGTTGTGCTCTAAATGTTTAGAGTGTATGCTAATTGGCCACGCCCCCATGATTCCTATTGGCTTTTGCTTAGAAAGGGGTTGTACCAGTAAATGCACACTGCGACGCCCCCTCCCTTCCTCAATTCAGAATGTTTCAAGCTGCTCGTGTTTCTTGGACACAGTCTCGGCGAGCTAATTAACATAAAGGCCATAACGAATGTTTTCTCCATTAGTGAGCTAGAAAGACCTGAGAACCGAGTTCTCCTCACGTTCCTCGCGCTCATTGCACCGCTTTTCCGAAACCCTGAAAATGGGTGCATTTGAAAGGTGCGCTCCGCACTGCTCTTCCAAGCTCTTCCGGAAGCACGTTCTGTTCGGGTGGATTCCTGACACAAGTTACACCTGCAGCAACAGCTCTTTCTAGTTCACTAATGGAGAAAAGATTAGCGACCTGCCCAGGGCTGCCCCCGACTCTCACCCAATGTGAGCTGGGATTGGCTATAGCTTCCCCATGACCCTTACCCTCACCCTGGCAGTATTAATAATGGATGGATGGTTGGATGTTATATAACAATAAGAAAAACATGTCATTGCTGATATGGTGTAATTTTAAATGGGACATCTAATTAGCATTTCAGGAAGGAGTCTCCAGTGTCGGCGCATTGTCACAGTCTTTGTAACATTCTGCCACGGGAGAATCTTCAGGAGGGAAAAGTTTATATTTTCAGGATTTTCAGTAATATGAAAAGTTGCATTTCTGTAAAAAAAAAAAGATAAGCTGATAAAGGATTGACTGTTTCTAGGTGCTTCAGCATAACTTGTTTTAACATTTAAATGCAACTACAAATGTAAAATGTGCAAAACTTGTTAGCATGGTCAAATAAAATCACTTCAGGATGAGGTTTTATTGGAAAATAATCAAAATCGCCATTGCTGATTATTTCCTATAACAATACATACAACTTCAGTTGTTTTTATTCCTTGCATAGGTCACTTGTTATTGGAAAATTCAATACTCTCCATTAGGTAATTATTTCAACTGTACCATTAAGTTGCAAAATTAAACTTAAAAGATTTACATACCAGCAAGTATGGCACGGATAAATCAGAGGGGAAAAGGTTTACTTGCAGGACCATATCTCTCAATACTCTTCTCTCTTCTTCCAGCACACAAATCCTGCAGTCTTATTTCTTTAGTTCCCACAGCGCAGTATTACATAAGCATTGAATAATATGTCGTTTCTCTGTTTGCCGTGTCCCTCGCACAATATTTATCCTAGTCGCATTGTGAACAAATATGAGACTCCATTTTTGTTCATCGCCCACAGAATAAAAACAAATCTTCGTAGGGGAGCAGAGTTATTGGACACATAAGTGATAACTGCAATCTCACAAAGAAAGATGAGAAAATGTGACAAATAATGTGAGAGCAACGACAGCATAAGTGCTGAAATTGTGTCTGCTGAAATCCAGGGAAAACCGTTCATTCTGATGGATCAGGGAACCATGAGTGTGGGTTTTAAATGTTTATCTAAAAGCTGAGTTTGCAGAAATAACCACACAATAACTGATGCCTGACAAAGTTGAGTACTGACTTACAGGCACGTTTGCACAACATGTTAATTCTCAAAGGTCTCTTCACTAACACCTTGGCCCACCCCCCCACCCCCAGCGGCTACAGGTGGCCTCGAATCAAGATTCTGTCAGTGTTTCGGGCCATGGCCATGCCAAGGCTCTCGCTAGAATTACCAGAGAGGTGGGTGTCAAGTCTCAGTCCACTGCTAAAAGAGGAAAACTAAAGATAGAGGACGAAAGAGAGAGAGGGAGAAAGAGAGGGAAAAGAACAGAGATGGGATGACAGAGAAAGAATGAGAAAGCCTGAAAGGGGGAGAGGGAGGTTTCGACTCTAAATGAGATTGCCAACATCTCTGCCCTGAAGGAGGCTGGGAAATGAGTCTGTCCCCATCACTTTGTTCTTCTGCGTTCACTTCACTCAATGCTACACTTCTTTCTTTGCAGTCTTCTCAGTCCAGAGCTCATCCATGGCTGCCTGCTCATACAACCCGAGATCTATTGCTCTGCATAATAGATTTAGTCCTACGAGGCTTTTGGTGTGTTGGGTCTAAATCATAGGCAAACCACAAAGGACAACAGCTGTCCAGATGTTATTCAGATGGTGGACCGTGGTATTCTTGGTACTGATTTATAACGGGATGCTTTTGTTACCTGAACTCCAAATAGATTAAGTGAGAAATAAAACCCAGTGGGTCGGGCTGTATTAGAATGAGGGCATTAATATAAACCTGTTGTTTACTTTACAGCTGGAATTACTTTTCCAGGCTGTGTTGTTATTTCAATATCTGTTATCATTCAGCTTTCATTCAGGGTCTCAGAGGATCTGGGGTCTACCCTCGGAGGTGGGGAAACACCCTCTATAAGACCTTGCTATTACTTTTAAATGCTGCAGCATGACCTTTGGTCTCTCGCTGAACTGGTTTCATGCAGCTGTCAAGTTGCTCACCATGCCGGATGTTCGCAAGGTAATGAAATTCAGATGATGTGTCATGTGCATGTCTTTGAAAAAGCCTATCTTTGTGTTAGCTGCTGATAGGACTCACTTTCTCATTTACTGGTCTCACCTTTCAACTGAAGGCATCCAATGCTGGAAAAAATAAATCACTTCTACATATTACTGACTCCTGGAAATCATTAGAAAGTCTTGAATGATATGAATGCTAGTCAACCCAGCATGTGTGTTATGATGTGTGGAAGTCTCACTGGATTTCTGACTCTCAGTGGTAGGAGATCCTCACCACGCCCGAGTTAAAAATCCAAAATGGCGGCACGCTGCCTGAACTCGAAGCCAAAGCTGAAGTTTTCTGCTGTTTATTAGACTTTTGGCTATTTTTGTCTCATTTAATCAGGCGTGCACACCAAGTACCTCATGATCTGTTGTTTTCGTGGGTATTGCTAACTAACGGCTACTGGCTACCCAGTAGTGAGTGAACCTGGCTTCCCCCCACCCCATGAAATTGTAAGAAAGGAAAGAAAAACAATAAAATGAAGTTGAAATTCCAGTTTAAAACTTGAACCTTGGGTTTAATAGGGGAGAGCAACATATTAGGGACATATTTTGTTTGGGTTTGCAGTAAAACACCAGGAAAGAGCAAGCACAAGAGTGTTTTTTATAAAGGCTTTATACCAATGGAATGTACTTAAGTCGGTTATGTCATTCCCAGTTCCAAAATTTCTCTTCCGTTGAAAAATTATTTTAAAAAAATGTTCAATCAGGGCATCACCCTGCTATACCGTGTCCCAAAAGGCATGATGGGAAACCAGCTGTGTATGCTTTATGTGCCAGCACAGAGGAGACACATCATCGCCATGCTTGTCAGATGCAGCCTGGCACTTTGATGATTCCAGGCAGGCAGAATCTCACCTGGGTCTCTGTGCTCATATCTGCTTTTGGATAGCTGCATTTAATGTCTTACTTAATATTCACTACAGGATCGGTATAAATTTACATCCTCAAGGATATGTGGAATGATCTTTTTATTTTCATGGATTATAAGGTCTTTGTTCCCCCCTCCCTTCCCAGCACCGACTAGCTTGTGAAATTCTCTAACTCGCGCTGCGGTCAATTTTCAACAATTAACAGCTTGATTAAAGCACAAAGAACCGAAATGGCTCAGTAAACAAAGCTGTACTTGCCGTGGAGGCAATAAATCCGCAAAGGATTATTAATTCTTTTGAGCGCCGTGAACGCTCAGAAGAAATCAATAACATATGCAAACGCCCGAACCAACACCAATCACGAAGCGCTCTCCATAAAACAAATGCACAGCTGAAACAAACAGAGAAATGAGTTTGGCTGCAGACTGAGCAATGATGCCTGCCTGCGAGCACAAGCCTTCTACAAATTTCTCCACTTTCCAGCAGGGAGAAATTAAGCAGCCAAGTGAAATTCAAAGATGAATAATTAAAGAGCATGGCCTAAGTATGGCCCTTGTTTTTTTCCCTTCTCGTTTCGTTCATGGCCTCCCCTATGGGAATTACACATCCACTGATATGAACCACACCATTTACAGAAGCAATACAATCTTTTTGTTTTATAGATCAATAAAATCATTTTAAATCAACATTTTGTGTCAGATTATTGATTTCTTTCGAAAGTAACCAAGTAATAAGCGGGATCATGTACAGCAAGCTGAGCATTATTGCAAAATAAACCCTAAGCTGGGGTTTATTTCTCAATACTGACCAGCTCGCTGGACATTATCCCTTAGTTATTGTTCTGCAATATTTTGGAGGGTTTAAACATTATTACAGAATTCAGTTACTGGCATGTTGTCACATGCACTTATATTAAGAATTTTCCAAGAGCCTTGGACATGACTCACATCTTAAAAGTGAACCATGATCTTAGTTATGATGACAGATACACGACATATCTAACGCTATGCCGTTTGGGATGAATAGGTCTGGATATTTGCTCGCCTTTTATTCGAGCTTTTAGCTGTTAGAGAGTAGTTAAAATGAAACCGTGTAAATGAAATGAAATTATAGCAACACTGATATACCAGTCCTTCATGGACATGTCTGGGAATTGTATAATGACCCAAAATGATTAGAAGTATTAAATGTTCCTGCAGTGTCCTGCTATAAAGAAAATATCCTCTTTGTTGTCCCCCACAAACCTGAAACGAAATCTGCATCTTTCATCTCAGGTAATGCACGCCGTGCTGACGGACCTGTGGTTCGCCCCAAGAGTTATCAACCGACGGGGTGAAATGGATTCAGGGTTTTATTCGGTCCGACATCAAAGCAAAACCCTGAAAGTAGCAGCTTCATGCTGCTGAAATCTGCTCAGGCAGTGGAGCTGAGTATGATTTTTGTTTCGGACAGACTAAATGGAGTCTGGGGACCTCTGGTATGCAGGCTGAGAAAAATGAAACACGCTGAATCTTATATTTCACCATTTTATGTCGATTAATTCATCAAACAATGCTCATGTTTTTGGTAATTCGTTGTGTAAAGAGCACATGCCGACGGTTTGAAGGATAAGCTGATTGAGCACTCATCTGCTAAGCTTACAGCTTACGTTGAGTGTTTTATTCATTAAATATATAAATAACGTTTTCAAGCTAATCAATGACTTCAGTGATGTCTCCTTTGATGTCTTCAGGATTCATTCTCCTGGAGATCTGTTGCTCTGCATAATAGCCTTAGCACCACAAGGCTTTCAGTGTGTTTGGGCTAAAATCTGACGCTAACCACATAGGACCATGGTTGTCCAGATGGTATTTGGATACCGGTTTCCAGGAGGAAGTTTCTTCTCAATACTGCAAATGAAAAAAAAAAAATACCACAACACAAATAACACAAGCGGAGTTACAGTTACCGCCCCAATAGGGATTAGACTTATTCTTCTGTGTACACTGTATGGACAAATGTATATAGACATCTGAGCATCATAACCATACAGGGGCTTTTGTCAAAATGCTGGCACAAAGCTGATATCACACAGTTGGATAGAAGGCATCTGAATGCTGTATCCTGCATTTGTAGGTGAATAAGCAAATCTTCACAGCAATGTGCCATAATACGGGATGCTGAAAAAGCACATATGGGTGTGTTGGTCCACAAACTTTTTGAGATATGATGTACCATGGCAGCTTGCCAATGATTGTAATTTTACATTTATTAATAAATAATGAACATAACACGTTGTAGGCACTTAACATAATTATATTTAATGTTGTAGAACATCCATAATACACGTTAGTTCCTATTATCACTTACATCATGGGAACTCTTGTTACCTGAAACCAGAAAGCGCAACGTCTTCTGCTGCGAAATTTCTCCTTTGGTGGAAAATGTTCAGACACCAGAAACTCCTTACAGAAAACTTTGATTATAGGTATACAGTGAACACCCCCACCCCCACCCCTCACGAAAGGTGAAATCCACGAAGAAGCCCCGTCAAATTAATTTTATTATTCATAAAAAAAATAAAAAATTATATATATATATTAAGGCTTTTTAACCATTTCCACATTAATCTTTCCCACACTCTTATATACACGTCATTTTAACAACATATAAAATTCTACATGTGTACTTGCTGCCGGTGAGGTCACTTCCTGTTTACAGCCTGTTTACTAGCTGAAGAGGAAGTGGTGTACACCGCCACTGTGTATTCATCTGCTGATGAAATACAGCGCATACTGTTTTATTTCAATTTAAATGTTCTTTTAATGTTTGAATTCACATTTTTAAAAATTATATTTAATATTTTATAATCCAGAGTCCCATGAAAGCCAAAAAATTCCTCAAATCAAAATGTGAAAATCTGCGATGCACTGAAACCGCAATAGGTGAACCGCGATATTCACTGTATATCTTTGTTAAATAACTACAAATAAGGGATGACAAATGACAGATCCACAGATGGGTAGTGTGATGTAGCAACACAAAACTACGCTAACTAAATGCTGGTACGGCCTCAAAGCAATTTGCCAATGGTCGGTAATTTATTCACTCCAAATTTAAGTCCAAGTTCAGAATCATGCATATCTGAGTTACTCCTCTGTTTGGTTTGTTTGAAAATGACTTAAGTCTGTAGTTATGTTTGAGATCTGAATCCAGATGTATATAATTTCAAGTAAACTCTTTGTCCCTATAGTTTATTTCTGTCTAACTGGTTTCCTATTATTCTTTTACGTATCAGTGTTTTTGATCTGGTTATAAGAAAGCTCTAGTTGTCACCTATTCAATACAGCCCAGCGAAATACATTTCTTCACATATCCCAGCTTGCTAGGACATTGGAGTTAGAGTGCAGGGTCAGCCATGATATGATACCCAACAGTGGCAGGTTGGTGCAGCTTGAACCCTGATTGCTTGATCAGTTATCTAGAGCCTTAACCTTTGAGCCACTGCCCTATAAAGAGCTTATACAGGTAGTTTTTTGAGGGGATGATGGAGATGCGTTCCAATATCCCCATCAAAAGGGGAAAACATTGTATGCCGAACCGCTGCTTAGCCTAGCTTAGCCTAGCCTACCCAGGAGTCTTTTCCTGTAGGAGACACACTAGGGTGTTTAGAAGACATGCTTCTGAGGTAAAATTAGCTCTTGAAGCACACAAAAAACATGCGGTAATGCACTGTACACTACACCGATACACAAGTTAACTCTGAGTTGCGGGAGAGAGTGAGGCAGCACGCAAGGCGAGTGACGCGTACATCCAGGCATCGTCCGAACGTGTCGTACCTTATATGCTGTTACGCTGGCCTGTGAGCAATGCCTGCCTGCGAATCAATTTTAAACATTATTGTTATCGTAACTAGGGGAGCATCTGTAAACAGAAAAGCATCTAGAGTAGCCTCCCTTATAAACTGTATGCATTTGATAAAACTTTGTTTTGTTCTTCATGAAAAGTCGCTCAGGGCATTTCCAGTGTCCCAGAACTATTAGACACTGCTTAGAGCCAAAAGCTATTTTCATCTCCTAATGATTTAATGATAAATTTATGCTAAGAAGAGTGAAAAAATGCTATAAATCAGTGTTTCATTAACTTGGAGACTTACCAGTTTACTTGGCACTGTTATCATCTTATCACCTGGCATTATATCATCATCATTTTGGTTTGTTTTTTGATAAAGTCTGGCTAGACTTCACATCTCTTTGGCTGGAATGTGTTTGTGCATCTATCTCGCTTTGCTCTGAAGGTAACAAGAAACCAATTATTTGATGTATTCCAGTGATAAGCTTAAGATGAGCCATCGAATTGTCTGCTTTGTTTTCAGCAAGTTTCACAACCAAAATGTGATATGATCAGAGATAAATGTGATTTATAATGTATGACTTTCTGCATTTTGTGAGCTGACCCTAATTATTCAACTGGCCTGAATTCAATGCTATAGTTCTTAAGTAGCTCATAGATTTATTTCTATTCAACAATATCCTCCTGAGACCCCATTGTCTTCATATGAGGACATCACACTTCCCCCAACTCCACTGTGTGTATTTCCTTGTAAGATCCTCCCTCATATGAGGACCATTGGGAATTAGTCTTTTGCCAAACTTCTTCCTGTTTGGAGACAATATGAGAGGATGTCTCATAGTGGGACTGTAATGCGGCTGTGAGTGCTTTTAAAGTCAAGTGTACTTGTTCAGTGCAGCATTTACGATAAGATGTACTCTCAAATACGATTGGTTAGAAGCTGATTAATATTCCCTAACAGCAGCTCTGACAGCAAAATACAGGTTTATATTAGCAAAGTCAATCTTGCATGTGAACTTTTCTAATTCGCAGAGACATGTATAGCAAATTCTTCAGATAATGAATTAACATGTTATCTAATACAGGAAAATGTACATGTATATTGTTGATACGCAGAAGCTTTCTGGGAAGAGATGCTTGTTTAGCATTTTTAGAAGTGTACTGTCAGCACTTTATAACAGTTGGGGTAAAGGTGTAACTTTAAGATTTTTTGTTTTGCATGAAATCACAGCAAAATGACAAGCTGATTTTTCCTTATCCTTTTTTTTTTTTTTTTTTAAATCCTAACTCATTTTCTCGTTTTTTTTATCCTTAGTAGTTTTTTTTTTTTATTAGAAAGGCTGGTTTATTTTTTAATTTCTGAAAAAAGGTTCGTAACATTAAATGAAACTCTACTGCTTGTATGAGATACCAGTGATCCTGACCCCTTCTGCTGTCTGAACGTGCCTGATCCATCCTGACGTCCTACTTCTGACTGGTTTACATCACTTGGGAACCACTCGCTCCTGCTGAGGATGGGTCCAAATGGACAGCCTAAACACACACTTTAACAAAAAAAAATTTGTAGATGGCTCTGGACTGCAGTTGATACGAACAGTTTTTGCTACGATGGGTAAAGGGCTACAATCGCCATGATATCCTTAGGACTTCAACTGATACAAACAGATTTGTATGCTAGTTTCTGTTAGTGAACAGTTGCTGACTTCAACAAAATAGACTTCATACTAAAACTATAATGAATTTCTTGGCTACGCAATTATATATATATGACTGTAAGACACACAGTTATGGAAGGGAGCTGTTAGCAATTGCAACTAACTGGTGTCACCCAAATGAGGATGGGTTCCTCTTTGAGTCTTGTTCCCCTCAAGGCCTCCTCATGTTTCAAGGAGGTTTTCCTCGCCACCCTAACCACAGACTTGCTCATTAAAGATATAAATATAACTTCACATGTTTTACATTGAATATATTTATATACAGGTGTTCCCTGAGTTACAATGGCCCGACCTACAATTTTTCGAAGCTACCATGAGGATTGCGATGTGCTAAAAATTGTAAAATATTAAGGAAATATTTCAAATTCGGTGGGCAGGCATCGCTGGCAGGTCAGCACAACAGCGTATGACATACGCGGACGTTCGTACGACACCCAGAAGTACACAGACGACACCTGGAAGTATGCGGACAATGCCGGGATCACTCGCCGTGCGCGATGCCTCACTCTCTCCTGCAACTCACAGAGTTACCTGATGTATCGGTGTACTATACAGTGCATTACTGCAGGGTTTTTGTGTGTGCTTCAAGAGCTAATTTTACTTCAAAAGCATGTCTTCTACAGGAAAAGACTCCTGGGTAGGCTAGGCTAAGCTAGGCGAAGCTGGGCTAAATTAGGGTAAGCTAGGCTGAGATTCCTACGCTAGGCTAAGTGGTTCAACACAGTGGTTCGACATACGATATTTCCGACTTACGATGGGTGTTGCGGAACGCCTCTCCATCTGAACTTGAGGACTACCTGTATATTTATTTCTGTAAAGCTGTTTGTGATCATGTCCGGTGTTACAAGTGCCAAACAAATAAAAATCCGTTGAACTTAATTGAAGATGACATTATTTACAGTCCTGCTTGGTTGGGCTTTATTGCAATGTGGAGTGTAAATTAAACTTTCAAAATTCCCACAAAAAAAAAGGAATTAGAAAACATTGGGACTGACAAACAATCACTTTGATAATACATCCGCTTCGCTTCAGGCCGCATCGCGCAACATTATATATTTACCTTTCTCTTGCTGATACCTTCTATTCATATTAAAGCATCTAAATGTAATAAAAGTATCTACTCAAGCCTCTAGATATCCAATACTTCTCAGTCTATGAAATTAGCAGCATCATTTTATCTATTTATGGCTCCTATGGGTTGAGAGCTAAGCTTCATATTGCCTCAATTCTCCACAGCCTATTTTAATGCCATGACACACTCCCGCCACAGTATTTAAAATGTAACTGGGACGTTCCAGAAGCCAGCTA
Organism: Chrysichthys thysi; assembly: GCA_030068315.1. Classification (NCBI taxonomy): domain Eukaryota; kingdom Metazoa; phylum Chordata; class Actinopteri; order Siluriformes; family Claroteidae; genus Chrysichthys; species Chrysichthys thysi. The sequence goes on along the minus strand of JAQLOM010000036.1, from coordinate 17,190,651 downwards.
AAAGCAATGGGATCCATTTTACCGTGCATTATCCAACCGGCTAGTGCTTTCCACATTAGCTCGAAATGGGATGTGAACTATAAGCAGGAGGCAAGAGGGATCAGGTGTTTAGTGAAGCCAATTCATATTGGAATTTTCCTCCTGGTGATGTGGTAATATGAATTCATTTGTCAAAAATGGCTATGTAGGTGCTGAAAAGGTTGTCTGGCTATGATTAATACAGTGGGAGAATCATTTCTTTCTGGTATCGTCTACTATGAATAGCTGTCCAGGGGGCCATGGGTGGCCATGACAACCCAGTACTGTATATCTTGCATAAAATACATTTTGGCTCAGTCCTAATTCTCGAATATCAGTCTAAATTCGTCAATTCATTTCACCTGAAAAAAACAAAAATACACAGAGACTCAATTTTCTCCCTATCCCCTGTTCTATCTTCAGGAAATTACTGTCTCAGCAGCAAATGTGATCTGGAATGAATTTCTAACATCCAGGAAAAGCCTAATTTATGGCAAGCATCATTAATTTCATTCATTCAAGTACAAACTTGTGAGACATGGAATTAATATCAGTAGCTTTGCCTTCGGTCACACGTCTGTATTTCTCAGGCTGTCTCTGTCAGGAGGCTGCACATCCCTGTGCTTTGACAAATGGGACCCTGCTGTCATGTTAGCACCTTTATTCATAGCCCTGACATTGTGCTGCTTTCTAACAAGCCATTACCAGAAGAGCCGTCTGCCTCTGACAAGACGCAGGAGCTCCGGATTGACTCTTCATCCTCATTACTGGTGTCTGGTGGTGCTAAAGTATCCAATCCTGCATCTTTTATCTCCATCCCTATCTCTCTATCCTTCTGTGTCGTTTCACTTGATTTCCACCGCTTACGCTCTTTGAAAGATAAGAGTTGATGCGTCTGACTCCAACAGCATCGAGCCATGATGCAGACCACTGTTAAATGACCTGTGCATTTTATGAGAGAGAGCAATCGAGGCTGAAAGAGTCATGAAAGTGAGTTCAGATGTTAAATGAATTGCATGCTGAACATCTAAATCCAGTAGTGCTGCATTCCAGAAAGGGCACATGTATAGTTCAGTACTGTCAAAGTTTTTGGTTTAGTCAGAAAGAAATGAAAAAAAAAAAAAAAAAAATGAAAACCAGATGCAGAAATAAATGAATGAATGAATGAATGAATGAGTGAGTAAATAAATAAATAGATAGATAGATAGATAGATAGATAGATAGATAGATAGATAGATAGATAGATAGATAGATAGAT
>JAQLOM010000036.1:17114927-17142259 GCA_030068315.1 Chrysichthys thysi | reverse complement strand
ACCATTAATATCTCTGTGTGTGTGTGTGTGTGTGTGTGTGTGTGTGTGTGTGTGTGTGTGTGTGTGTGTGTGTGTGTTTAGCCTCCACTTTGACTGCCCGACCACTATCTATGTAATTTAGCGGGGGGAGGGCAATTTGGGGTGAAATTGTGGTGAAAAGAAGGAAACAAACAGTATTTGACACTTCTGACCCCTTTTAGCCTCCACTTTGACTGCCGTTCAGAGTATATTGCCTCAAATTGTATCTATGTAATATAAACATGCAAATATGTGAAATGAACCATTTTCACTTGATATGCTGATTACACTTATTAAGCTAAGCCAAAGCTTCATACCAAAAAAATGTTTTTAACTATTTTTTTTTTTAGATTTTTTTTTTTTACTTTAAGACGGGCCCATTTGACTTGCAACATAACAGGAGGGTTAATGAATTAAAAAAAAAATCTAATTGGAAATTGGAAAGTTGCTGTAGAAGATGCTCTCATGTGCTTTACAATATAAAACCAAGAAATTCAAATTTACAATAAGCATAACATGAATAATATAATAGTATATGCAGACAATAAGAAATAATGACTAATAGTAATAGACTTAAATAATTTACAGTAGAGCAAATGCATTATAGCCGTGAAAGAAACACTGACAAACCGCAACGTAATTTCTTCATGACTACAATGCACTCCCCCTAATTACAGTACAATACTAATTTTAATTCAAGTGCAGAGACTTAACTTAGAAATAAATAATAAATCAATTAAAGTTCATAGGCCTTTTGAAACAAGTGGGTTGTTAGTAGTCCTTTAAAACATTGTATATTGTCACCAAAGCGAACTGCGTTAGGTAACGTATTCCTGAGCGCTGGTGCAGCCACAGTAAAACTACGATCGCCAAGTGTGTGTCAAGTTTTTGTTCTAGGTGGTTGCAATAGAAGGCTGCCGGATGACCTTAAATCATATCTAGATGCAGTTCTATAGCTCATAAGTTCACTAATGTATTTTATAACTATCAAGAAATACTGTACATTGTATATGGTTGTGATGATCATAAAGATCTATTTGACTTAACAAGCCAGCAGCACTCAGATTCACCAGGAACGGCAGGATGCATGTTCAGATCAGTCTCTTTATTAAACACAATCCAGCACAGCTACCAAAACAACAAGCAAACTCATAGTGTAAACGTAAATGGGGTCAGGAGATCAGCAAACTGCAGCGAGGAGACAAACCAGAATCATAACACCAAATAAACAGGAGCCTCAGTCAGAATCCGGATAAACATACACAGAATATAAGGCTTAGTGGCAATAGTGGTCACAAATGGGAGCTAAACTAATGCTTCGCAACCAGACATGCAAACAGAGTGTGTATTTAAAGAGTCACTGGAGTGGTGCGGAGTTGGCACCTGCACCTAATCAATAGTCAGGTGACCCTGAGTGCAAGAGAATGTCAGCCATGGTCTCTAGGTGAAGGTGCTTTTGGTAACTGGAGTTCTCTGGTGAACGTTGACATTTGGGGTTGTCGGCCATGTTGAGAGTGTGCAAGGACTCCTGGGAAATGGAGTTCTTTGTGTGCTGGGCATGTACGGAATGTGACAGGAGCGTAATTAAGATCCCTGCAAACTAGATGCTAAGGGCTGCTACGTGTGTATGGTGATGACCATGGGGTTAGTGTGTTCCACAAGCTTCATATCTCACTTCATAGCTCGCTCATGCCTCCATGAAAGTAAAAGGCTTCCTTTGCATCCTCAGGTCTCAGCCAGACACCTTGTGCATCTTTACAAAACCTTAAAAACTATTAGCATCTGTATTTATATCCATTTCGAATCCAGTCTGTGTTTATTCCAGACAATTTTCTTGCTTTTGGTTACCCTGCATCAGCAAAATCCAATGCTCTTTGCAGATTTGAGATAATCCCCGCCTGCTCATTTCGTCTCTGAGTGTCATGCATATGGTCTCGGGGGAGAATACTTTTTCAGACAGCGAGACGGATTTGCTGACACATCTATCCCGCAGCACATACCTCAGCTGCTTTTAGAACAAAATGGGTCAATCTGCTGCAGCCAATCTCATCTTTCATCTGCCTTCATTAGGCTAATGTACTCCGGCCTTTCACTTACATCCATCATTATGAAGCTTTGGTCAAGGTCTTATCTGACCTGTGTGACATACAAGATAAGGAACACTGGATTACTTTCCCAAATAACAAAGTGTATTACATAGCCTAAGGATTTCGGATAAATTTGATGAAATGTGTACCTATTAAAACTAACAAGTTTCGAAAGAAAGGACTAGAATGTCTCATATTTTGTAAAACATACAGTGTTTCCATTTCCATGTTCAGCATGCATGTTAATTTTTTTAGCGTTTCACTTACTGTACTGAAGCCAGCATGACATGTGGCCAATCTTATTTTAGCATGTCAAAAGGTTTCAATCGCCTTGTAAGAGCTTTAAACTAGATTTACAGGTGATTCCATGATTGTGGTGCCTTATCGTTTTAGCATCTTTCAACACTGAATCTAAGAAATGTGCATTCATTTATTAAAAATGCAACCACATGCATCTTATGATCTCATGCAGCAATATCTATAAATATTTACAAAGTTCCTTTTCTGTTAATGGATGCATTCTGCTCTTAAATGAAATACAGGGTTCGGGTTTTGGTTAACCATTGTTATAGTACTGTAAAAATTTATTTAAAATGTCACATAAACCTTTGTTAATAGTTCATATATCTTCATTGTTCAATAAATATTAAATCATAAGTCAAAATTCATTCTGTATTTAGAAGGGTTTTGATACGCGCTCCCCTCCAAAAGTATTGGAACACCAAGGCCAATTAAACTGTTTTTGCTGTGCACTCAAGAAAATTATGTGTGAGATTAAAAGATGAACATGAGAAGAAAGGTCAGAGGTTCAGCTTTTATTCCCTGGTATATACATGCAGATGTGTGGAACACCATGGCACACAACGCATTTTGTTTTAACACACCCAATTTTTCAAGTGAGCTAAAGTATTGGAACACACCACGTGACACGTGCTTCTTGTTAATCAAGTGTGTCATATAAGATTGTTTAATCATTAAGTAGCCTTGGATAACTACTCTCAGCTTAACTTTGGCTTTCACCTGTGAAGACGGCATTTGTAGTTACCGTTAATAAGAAGGGTAGACCAACATGAAAGCCAGAGAGCTGTCTATGGGAGAAAGGCATGCCATTCTGAAGCCAAGAAAAGGGCGGAAATCCATAAGAGGTATTTTTAAAAACATTGGGCATAGCTAGCACTACCAACTGGGATGTCCTGAAAATGAAGGAAACCACTGGTGTCCCGAGCAACAGGCACTGAACCGGTCATCCATGGAAAACAACAACAACTGATGAAAGACAAATGTCAATTACATTAAAGAAAAACCCTAAAGCAATAGTCCGTAACATCATGAACACCCTCCAAAGAGCAAGGGGTGGAAATATCACAGTCCAATGTTTGAAAGACACTTAGAGAATAACAATATAGTGGCCATACTGCACGATGCAAACTGCTCATCAATAGTAAAAATCGGAAAGCCAAATTGGAATTTGCAAAAAAGTACAGAGATGAGCCACTGTTGTTTTGGGTGAAAGTTTTATGCACTGACAAAGATTAACAAAATGAAGAAAGGCCAAAGTATGGAGAACAAAGGGATCTGCTCATGGTCCTAAACATACAAGAGTGTGTCATGGCTTGGCTTGCATGGCTACTTCTGGAACAGGCTCAATCATTTTCACTGATGATATAACTCATGATGGTAGCAATAGAATGAATAACGAAGTCTACAGAAACAGATTGTCTATCAATTTATAGGGAAATGCAGCCAAAAGAATCAGGAGGAACTTTATTATGCAGCATGACAATGATCCTAAAGAAACTGCCAGCTCAACAAAATGCTTCATCGCAGGGGAGAAAATGGAAGGTTTTGGACTGGCCAAGTCAAACAAGTCAAACACAATTCAGCAACTAAAAAACATATCACAATACATGATGTCCTACAATTCATTTTTAAAAAAATTATTAAACGGAGTACAATTATACGTTGGCTGACGTACCCCAATGTTTTACCAAACAACACCCAGCAGCATCAGAAGGTGCGAAGAGAACGATGCATGTGCAGGGGTGCAATGGAGTTGGGAGGGGGGTGTCACACCAAGGCTTTCATAAGTAATCGAATTATAATTATTTCATATTAAAAAATGCCCTAAATATGAATGAATTACTTAGCTACTCATGATATGATTACATTAAATGACTAATGAGCTGATAATTTAACCTAATCTACTTACAGATGTTCTGAGATACAGTATTTGTCCACCTTAATGAGTCACAAATATATGTGAAATAACATTAACCATTATAAGTTGTTTTTTTTTTTTTTTGCAGGTCATTTCTATAAATTAAAATACTGCTGCTAAAATACAGAACTTGTTTTATTTAAGGCATCTAACCATCTTCAAAGGGTTTTTTTTATTTTATTTTTTTACAGTGCATATATTTCATAGGAGTGAAGATTAAATAATTAATAATCTATAATTGATGACTCGTGGGAAAGGACGTTTTAAGCATCAGATGTTAAATGAAGTTGCGTATTATTGCAAACAATACTAAGATTATTGAAGCATTTTAATGATGATATTTCAAGGTGGTTTTAGTGGCTGGGACCGGCAAACATTCCGTTTTCTGTTTTCAGATAAAGTTCTTTATCTGAAAAATGTCCAACAGTTGTCATGAAGGATGCTTTACCTGTATTTAAATGAATTCAGCTTGGCTTTACATAATGATATATGAGAATGTGGAATGCCAGTGACACATAGCTGGCAGCCTAGTTAAATTATCAGAATCACATGTGCTTATTTTTCCAGCGAAAGAAAGAAAAGTAGGTTTTCTCTGTCTTTTATTAGCTACCATGTTGGCCAGTCTGTACAAATGCCTAGGAAGAAATTCTAAAGCTAACAGATCTAATGGGGTGCTAATCCTCTCGGGACCAGGTGAACTTCCCTTGTTCTTTAAAGTTCGAGGACCAAAGCTAGCAGAGCTAGCAGCTCTGAGGTAATACTCACTTCAGCTAGCCACCAAAGGCAGCCAGGCTACAGAAAATTACAATTTCAAAGCAAGGTAGCATTTATTGGCAAATCAAGTATACTTACAGCCAGTTGCAGAACAAAGGAAACTGAACAGTGGATATAAAAACAAAACAAAACTGAGAGCTACTTATACGTAGCCCAGCCAGGGACCATATTTGAGAAAAAAGCACATTTTATTTCCTTGAGAACACATGAAACATAATGCAATCTAACAAAAACTCTTTAATAAACTGCTCTTAAAGGCATACCAACCCTAAATCCCAACACAAATCCAAATCCAAAAACATTTGTTTACTCTGTGCTGATTTTTGTTGTCTTATTGTTGTTGACCCTAACAGCGTTACCATTAACGAGTCATTGGGCTGTATATAAATGCGCCATAGGTTGGCTTACAATAAACCTACGTTGAGACTAGCTATTTTGTTAAAAATTGTATTCTGATTGTCTAATATGTCTTCGTCTGCTTTAGTGTCTCAACCTATCTCTTATTTTCTGAGCACGGAGACGATATCTGTCTGAGGTTATTCAGCAAATGTGAAGTAATCTCACTGAAAGGCACATGATACCTGATAAAGATCTGAATCTTCACCAGTAATAAGACATTTTCTTTTCCATCCATTTACATATACGCATATATCTGTGCCAGAGAAGCTGAGCCCGTTACTTATATAACAATGAATTAATGTGAAAAGCTTCACTCAAAAATACTGCTTTAAATTTTTAACAGTGATAAAGCTGGACTGAACTTTTTGAAAGTAAAAAAAAGAAAAAAAGGAATTAAAAATCATCAGAATTGTCAGGTGGAACTTTATGAATACAAGGTCTTTCAGTGTCTTCTTCAAGATCATGTGGTTTAACTTGAAACATGGACAGGATACTGTACATTTCTGCAATCTGCATTAAAATCCCTATTGCCAATGAGTTTAGAATATCAGCCTAGAAAATACTTCATAGTTTACTTTAGTTAGGTTCTGGTTCACTAATTTGATTGGATGAACAGCGTTCCAAGAGTGCTTGTCTTTAATGTAACCACACTAGGAACATTGCATGGGGTGAAATCACTGGGTATCACTTCACTTGTCTGTGTTCACCGTGTAAAATTCGATTCAAACTACTAACTTGAAATCACTATTGTAGCATCATTAGCCACATCATCAGGAGACAGCGACAATAGTTTTCAATGATATGATTGTGGCATAAACTATGAAAGCATATCAGAAGCATATATATGAAAAGGAAGATGGGAAGCCATTTTTACTGGAAGCACCTTTAATGGGAATGTGCAAATGAAAGTTATTTATTCCCACCAGCCGAATATTTGTCCATATTGTGTCCCAAATGCACGTTACTCTATGGGAATTTCTTATTAATACAATTGTTTTATAAAAGCAATAGCACACTAGCAGTTATTAGGCTCATGGCACAGTTACTCGAGCAATATGGCATATATGGTACTGTATATCATTGCATTACATTCCTGTCATTTAGTGGACACCCTTATCCAGAGCAACTTACATTTTTATCTCATTTATATAACTGAGCATTTGAGGTTAAGGGCTTTGCTCAAGGGCCCAGCAGTGGTAGCTTGGCAGTGTTTGGATTTGAACTCCCAAACTTCCAATCAGTAGTCCAACATCTTAACCCCCTGAGCTACCTCCTGCCCTGTGCAATGAAGTTGAACAAACACAAGAAGGCAGATGACATATTTAAAATAACAAAATGAAACCATCCATGGGAAACGATACACTATAATCAATATACTGTATACATACGCCTATAATAACATATTGTTTATAATAAAAATTAACAAGTATTAGTAAGTGGGCAGCACGGTGGGTGAGTGGTTAGTACTGTCGCCTCACAGCGAGAAGGTCCTGGGTTCGAGCCCTGGGTTCGGCACAGGTGCCTTTCTGTGCGGAGTTTGCGTGTTCTCCCTGTGTTCGTGTGGGTTTCCTCCAAAGACATGCACAGTGGGGATTAGGTTAATAGGTGACTCTAGATTGCCCATTAGCGCGAATGGTTCTCTGTCTATGTGTCGCACTGTAAAAACTATGGTTTAACACTAAAGGAATCAGTCGCATATGAGAGTTGGTGTGAATGAGAAGTGTTGGAGATTGATCAGAAGAGTAATTTTTTTTAACTATGCACAGAGTTATTTTACCAACTCTGCTGTGTAGTGACAGTAACACAGAATATAAACTGGATAACGCATGGTGCTCTTGAAACACACACATGCAGAAGGTGCAAGACTTTGAAATGTGTGTCTGACAGTCTGGGATATTTAAACAATTCCTGATAGTGGCAATAATGAGGCACAGGTGTTGGGTGCTAGGGACAGAGTTATGACAGTAATGAAGACATCTTGTGACAGACGATAAATCCTAAATGACCAACAGTCACGGTGGACTGAGGACTATTAAGACCACCTTAAACGACCACTATGTAGGCTTTAGGGGGGTCTATGAACATAAATGGAATATAGCATTGGAATATTGGATTCATAAATACAGTATGTTTTGGTTAGCATATTCACCTGTAATTACCTGTAATTATGAATTGTTGTGTTAAAAAATGAGCCCTTTATTTCTACATAGGGAGCGGATCCTCTTCTACGGAGACATCATGTCATGGCGCTACAGTAGCCCAGAACAAACAAACCTCTAGAGAGAGTCATCCATGTTTCATGTTTTTTTCAAATGTCAGCATGAATGTGGAAGGAAGCAATGACAGGAAGACGATGAAGAAGAAAGGAAGACGAGGAAGACTAAATAAGAGGAATCAGTGTTTGCTGGTGCTGGCTAACAAATCTGAGAACGCAAATTTTAAAAAATGGAGGATCATATTCATTATTTGGCATGAGACAAGTCAAGGGAGAGTGAATGTAAGTACTTAAAAGTATGCTATGGGCACCTGATGACCACTGTACCTTCCAATACACACTTAGAAAGGGAGGGGTAAAGGAGGGACACTTAGTTGGTTGCAACTGAATTCAACGTAGTGGACCTTTAAAATGACTTTTTTTATTATGGCCCATTGACACCTCATAGCTCCAGGGTTCCTGGTTCTTTCCTGAGCTCAGATTACTGTTTACATGGAGTTTCCAGGTTCTTCCAACTGCCCCAAAACTATACAAGGTGGCATAACAACCCAGAGCAGAATGAAACATTCACTGATAAATGAATACAGATAAACGGATATAGTATTGCCCCTAAACTGCTCCATTACCGATTATTTTCTATTTTTCCATCAGTGAACAAGAAGGATATCTACAGAACAGATTCTCTCATTTTACCAACATTTCTAAAATGACAAGAATGTTGCAGAAGCCTCCTGAAGTCAGTTTCTGTAATGTTTACTGAAGTTCCCTTCATGTTCAGGTAGCTGTCAATAAAATATCAGCTTAGAGGTAAAACTTTGGGCAACAAAAGCTCTGAAACAATAAAAGTTTATTTCTGAGTCAAGTTTTCCATGTTACTTTTTTATACCTTGTACAACATAACAGTTTTACCATTTTAACAATAAGAAAATGCCTCCTTACTCAGCCTGTATATGGGAGAAGAAGGAAAAAAATGATGTTGCTGTCTAACATCCAAGCAATCAGGACAATGAAGCATCTCTGCTTGGCTGTCAATCACGTTGCTTGTTAGTTTCAAAATCTTTTTCTTTTGTACCAGCTTCAGGTGTTAGGGGTTGTTACTGTTGGAACACTGAAAAAATAATCAACTTTTTTTTTTGTTTCAATTTTGAGTTTCAAAACGGCTAGCTTTAGCTAGCATAATTAAAATACCTGATTATAGCTTTAAGATCTTTAAATAAACATGGAGCACTTTTGCAAATCACAACAAACCAGATAAAATGCTCTAGTACATGTCTCGGCATGGTCCATGCTTAGATAAAAAGCTGGAAAAATTAAGATGAGGTGCTAATACGTAATAATAATAATAATAATAATAATAATAATAATAATAATAATAACGACAACAATAATAATAATAATACTTAAAACATATATCATACAAGCATTTCCAACCAAAAGCAACACACAGCATGCTTACGATAGCTGAAAGTAAAATCTGCAGGTGATACCTTGTGCTGAGAATGCAGGATGTCTTGTGCTTTGTCTGTTTGTCCTGTAGATCAGAGAGCAAGATGGAAAAAACAAGCAGCTCAGCAACATGCTGACTGGTCAGAGGAGACAGACAGAGAGAGAGAGAGAGAGAGAGAGAGAGAGAGAGAGAGAGCGGCAAAAGAGCTGGAGAGGTCACTCAACAAGACTGAAATGGAATGTAGGATGAGCGGCTGTCAGCATTACTCACTGTTATTCCTCCTATACATTCACAATTAAAAAAGAGATCACAGCACAATTTATAGGACAGTAAGGTCCAGGATAAGAAATTCTGTAAAGCAAAGATGTCTTCAGGAAATAGAGAAAAAATTTCAAAATAATTGTTGAAATTGTTCCAAACATCTTGGAGAACTCACCACAGGCTTTGGTAGACTTTGCTTATATACCGTACTTGCAGGTGATATAATGGTAACATGGAAACCTAGAAGGGCACTCAGAGAGGACAGATCTCCACCAAGGACAATGGTCTAATCTTGTATGATATGCAAATTGGCAACTGCAGCCACTTTATATGTAAACCTACCATATTTCTACATTGGCTATGTTTTATCGTTATTAAACTTTACTGCCATGTACTGGACTTTGAGATGTAAGGCATTGTTGATTGGAGACTTCCACAAAGCTCAAATACTGTATCTCACAATGTTAGGCAAAGGGAAACTAATTTCATGGAGCCACCACATGACTCAGATAGAATCTAAAATTTTACCGATTCTTCCTTGTCCCATGCTGCACCCGGCCACCATGTTTCATGGAAATTGGTTCTGTAGGTTTTACACAATCCTAATTACAGGCAGGTAGACGGACTAACCACAATAAAAACATAACTTCCTTGGTGAAGATAAACAGATTAGAATTACAGTGAACCCCTGCAATTTCACCTATCGCAGGTTCAGTGCATCGCGGATTTTCAAATTTGGATTCGCGGAATTTTTTGGCTTCCGCGGGACTCTGGAATATAAAATATAATTTTAAAAAATGTTAATTCAAACATGAAACATTCTTCATTAAAGGAACATTTAAATCGAAATAAAACAGTGTGCACTGTATTTCATCAGCGGATGAATACACAGTGGCGGCTTACGCCACTTCCGCTTCAGCTAGTAAACAGGCTGTAAACAGGAAGTGACCTCACTGGCAGTAAGTACACATGTAGGATTTTATATGTTGCTAAAATGACACATGTTTAAGAGTGAACAAAGTGTTTAAGAGCATAGGACGTGTTTATAAGAGTGTGGAAAATGTTAATAAGAGAGTGGAAATGGTTTATAAAGCTTTAATATATATATAAATAATAACATAAATGCGACGCCGCTACTTCGCAGATTTCACCTTTCGCGGGGGGGGGCGCCGGAGCGTGACCCCTGCGATCGGCGGGTGTTCACTGTATACTGTTTTTCTTTTCTACTGACACCCAGATGTCCAGGAATCTGGAAGACCCTAGCAAGGGCACTGGAGGCAGATCCAGATATACAGTGCATTCAGAAAGTATTCAGACCCCTTTCAATTTTTCACCATTGGTAATGTTGCAGCCTTGTGCTAAAATCAATCAAATATTTTTTTTCCCTCATGAATCTACACTCAGTACCCCATAATGACAGCACAAACACGCAATTATAGACTTCTTTGCAAATTTATACACGTTCATGTTCTAAAAAACAGGGTACAGGGGTAACAGAAGATTGAACTATAACATATGCCCAGGTTTCACCTTTGCTTCAAACTGTGCAAATCTTAAGTGTCTCCATATGGGACAGCACGGTAGCAGCAGCGGGTGAGTTACAAGTGCAGAAATAGAGCATCAGGATGAATCAGGCAGGTCCAGAGGGTAAGAGGAGCCACAACAGGAGAAGTGTCTCAGGATCAGGCCCTGTTTTCACATCAGATAACAGGTGAACACATAGAGTTCAACAGGGAGAGATAACAGGTTATTAGGTATACTCTTATCCTACAGTGATATAAAAGGGTATAGCTAGGACAGCATGACTAAAAACTAAGCCTTACAATTATTATGATTGATACCGATCATTTATAACACTACAGTGCATTTTTTGTGCAGTTGCAGCGTTGTATGAATGATATTGAGTATTTTCTTCTTTTTTGGGGGGTGGGATGGGGGGTAGGGGGGTGGGATGGGGGTCATCAGAAGACAAATATCAGACTTTGGCTTGAATACTGCAGTTTGTAGCATCTCCAAAATGAAGCAAACGAAATGAGGAGTGGACACGAATGAAAGCAGACATCAAAAAGACTCTTGCTGTGGTTTAGCGAAACTGGATAATTCAAGACTGATAAAAACATCGCCTGACCTTTTTCCATCTTCAACTGCCTAGTTTTGGTGAGTCGGTTAGTACTGTCGCCTCAAGGCTAACTTACACTAGGTCCATCTTTGGGGTGCTTTTCAGGCATATGTCTTTCTGTCTTTTGTTACAGATCGAAGTCTCCTTGAATCAACGCAGTAGTTTACACTGTTCACCCCACCCATAAGAAAAAACGAATTTTGATTAGTCCATTTCCATTCCGCCGGCGGGATATATCTAGCGTATAGAGTTAGACTAGTAGCACTTTAAGCACATATTACTCCCATTAAAAAAGGTGACAGGAGCATATTTTTAGCCCTCAGTTCTACTTTTAAGTGTGTTAAAGCGAGACACGATAATAATACAAAGCCACACACACAAAAAACATTTACATTAACATCCTCAAAAAAAGAAATAACATTATCACTATGATAACACTGTATAAACAGCTAAGATATTTTCACAAGAAGCGAGATGAAAGCCTGAAAAGACGTGTTGGGCATGCCTATGCCGCAGACATTTCAACAGCCATAAACATGCTCAAATAAGTGTGTGAGTAATATCTTATTTCACTTTTTATGTCATCACAACTTCATGGCCCGAACAATTTCATCGTAACAGGCTAGAAGTTAATGTCACAAAGTGTCAATTCCTCAGTCTAATTAACTCTATGAAACATATTAATAAATGAATGTGTCCCACATTATGGCAATGCGTCCTATCTATTTGTAATGAGCTGACAGGGTCGACATTGTGACACAGTAATGCTGTGGGACCTAGCAAATTTAACATGGACACGCTACACAGGTTGTGGGCGGCACGACGGGTTAGCACTGTCACCTCACAGCGAGAAGGTCCTGGGTTCGAGCCCCGGGTTCGGCACGGGTGCCTTTCTGTGTGGAGTTTGCATGTTCTCCCCGTGTCCGCGTGGGTTTCCTCCAGGTACTCCGGTTTCCTCCCACTCTCCAAAGACATGCACAGAGGGGATTAGGCTAATTGGCTGCTCAAAATTGCCCGTAGGTGTGATTGTGAGCGTGACTGGTTGTCTGTCTCTGCCCTGCAGAGGATTGGCGACCCGCCCAGGGTGTGTCCCGCTTTTCGCCCGATGTCAGCGAGGATTGGTGCCAGCATTGCCCCGCGACCCTGTACAGGATTAAGCGGTAGAAGACGAAGACGAATGTTAAACAGGTTAGCATCTCACTTAATATGGGCAACATAAAGATAAAGAATGTAATAGACCTAACTACTTGCACCTAAACTTGTAATTAAATATATATGCCAGCTGTATTCCTGTCACAAAATTCTATAAAGCCTTGTGCATGAAAATCTCAGGAACTTAGCATCTAAAATGCCCAACTGGCATACCCATAGCATCGTCAAAGTCACTGAGATGACATTTTTTTCCTCATTATGGTGTTTGATGTGAACATTAACTGAAACTCCTGAACTGTATGTGCATTATTTATTTCACTGATGCTACATGATTAGCTGACTGGCAGACCAGGCGTACAGGTGTGTTGGTGTATACAGTATATACACGGACGATCTCTGGATCTCCTGCAAACCTAATTGGCCAGTTTATTTCTATATATTGGGACCATTTCAGCAGGCGCAGACTGTGGAATGTGCAATCAGTTACACCCCACTGAACTGCATCAAGCAGCACATATGGAGAGATTCAGCTACAGAACAGCCGGGTCAGTAAAAGTCCTTTCAGGCAGATGGGTTGAGGGTGAGCTAGAGGAGACAGACATTGAAGAGGCAAATGCTGGCTTAATTCCAGGTCCAGAACTAAAACTGTACTAGTGCTCATTCTCTCCAAAGATTTAAACAGGGCAATTTAATCAGGACTGATGTGTCCTAGTTGCTAATTGTCCAATGGATTCGTTGGTATCCATACTGATATTCTTCTTGTAAGTTATTAAGAGTGTTATTTTCATAATAATAACACAGCCAGACAAGACAAATGAAGGATAAGATCATGGTATTTTCATGAACCAGCATCAGCACAATCAACCCTTCTAGGACAGGGGTTCAAGAAAAATCTTAATAAGCAACTTACATGACAGAATGGTGACACTGTGCACCTTTTAGTAAGTACTTAAGCATTAATGATTAGTTAATGGCTGTAAATATGACACGATAATGTAAAAGTGATTGTTGAGTTTCACAGCAGGGATGCATATCACCGCTTTTAACTAGTAGCACAGATTGTGAAGATATAATATTTCTGTTTTTAATTTAAGAATAACGATCTATTTCTCTGCCCATTCGTCTTTCTAATTCGGTTTTTGTCATCCACTTTTTTAAACAAGCCATGCCATTAGTTTGCTAATAAGACCGAAGAAAGTAAATAAAACTTGCATCTCCAGCATCCTAGGTTGAGTGCTGAGCTCAAGTTACAGTACTAAATATGTGGAGATTTGCTTGTTCTCCCTGTGTCTATGTGAGTTTCCATCAGGTTCTTGAAATACCACCCAACTGTAAGGTGAATCCCTGCATCATATCCAGTGTTCCAAGGTAGGCGCTGGATCCACTGGGACTCTGATCTGATTATGAAGCTCAGCAGTTCACCCAAATCAATAACCTACTACTTCCATGGAACTGTAGATATGATTCGGTTTCAGTTTTGTTGGGCAGCATTTCACGTTATTAATAACAACGATATTTTATTATTTCAATATGATTGAAAATATGATTACAGATAAGTTTGTTCCTTGATTAGCTCTTATCTGATTGACCATTCTGGAGAATAGTCAAAGCCTAAAAAGTGCAATGTGGTGTCCTGCATAGTTCTGTTTTAGGTCGTCTTTTGTTTTCCCTTTGTTTCCATCTCTTTAGTCATGTAAATAACAAACAATATTTGCTTTACCTTCTATACTGATGACACACCATGGGCCTCATTTATCAATCTTTTCATAAGTTTTCTAAAATGTTTGCAGAAGCCAGAGTGAACAAAAACATTTCCGCCCGATTTACAAAACTTTCACAAAGGCTGATTTTCTTGGTATTCACACGCATATGTTGATAAATGGCAGTCACTTAAAAAAAGTACTGGCCATAGTGACACCCACAAAACTCCATAAAAGGCCAAGCTTGCAGAGCAAATAGTGCAAGATGACAAGTAAATAGTCAAAAAATGAAGTATTTCTCATTAGCGGAAGTACTTTTGTCTTACATCTACGAGAATTAATATATATATATATTATTTAGCACTGCAAGCAATGGAAATTATAACACCTGAAAAGGGCAAAATATAAAAAGCAACCAAGAGTCCTCACCACTGCTGTCTTGGAAAAGCATGATGTTCTGCTCCAAGCAGTAGAGGTGCAGCGACTCTAAGAGACATGGGTTCAAGTTTAAAGCATATTTGGCAATCAGTGCAAAATGTGAAACGGCTGCTATAAAAGCTTTCTTTGTCTTCTGCTGCTTAACACACAGAGCCAGACAACCACTCACACCTACGGGCAATTTAGAGTCGCCAATTAGCCTAATCCCTCTGTGCATGTCTTTGGACTGTGGGAGAAAACCAGAATATACGGAGGAAACCCACATGGACACGGGAGAACATGCAATCTCCAAACAGAACGGCGCCCAGGTCGTCCCCAGCACTTGCTGTGAGGCGACAGTGCTAACCATTTAGCCACCGTGCCATCCACAAAGCTTTCTCTTTTAATTAAATGTAAAAATTACAGATGAATTTCTTCTGTTTATACAAGAAACCTTTACTTTACATATGTATTATGAGTCGCTGACATGCTAAACCCTGTCATCACTAGAGACTTTGTTTAGGTATGGAGGAGGAATGTCCTCTGATATTTTCAGGAACAAGCCAGAGGAAGACATGCAGCACTCTAGGGAGCGTATGGCTCATTGTAGTTGAGACACACCATTCAGTCACTTATATCTCTTTGAAATGGACCAGGAGCAAGAAATTCCAAAGACGGACAAAACTTGGACTTGAACAGGAAAAGCATGGGATCATTTAGTTTGCTGAATGAGTGCTGGCTCTACTTGCACAGCATGAAAAGAAGATGCCATGGCAAAGAGAACCAATTTATATGATAGCCTTTACATTAGTTAGGGTATTTATGTGAATATTTACACATTTGAGAGCACAAACAATACAAAAATCATTTTCAAAATGAACAGCGTTTTCACAAATACCAAATTTACAGGTACAAACTATTTATGAATAAATATTATATTACATCCAGCTTGACAAATATCCTTTCATATCTAGCTTGACAAACGAGGCTCAACAATGGTCAGACTAGCAGCATGATCATACATTGATTTATATCACTTTATCCTGCTTAGGGACATGGTGGGTCCCGAGTCTATACCAGGAACACTGGTTGCCCTGGATGGCATGGGGATCCATTGCAAGGCAGCAAGTACTTGATGCACATGAACTTTGTCCGTGCCATGATACACTTGCACAAACATGTTGTGAAGATAGGACTTTGCTAGGTCCCTGTTTTGTAAATAAATCTTTGTGTCTACTCAACTTTCAAAGGGATTGTTGTCTCATTATTGAAAAACCTGACTTCAGATTAACTGCTAATCTTTGAGATTCACATACTTTTGCCACTCACAAATGTGCAACATTGGATCATTTTCCCCAATAAAGTATAATATTTTTGCCCAATTTTGGTTTAACTGCATTCTCTTTATCTACTCTTAGGACTTGGGTGAAAATATGATCACGTTTAAAGTCATATTTATGCAGAAATATAACAAATACTCATTAATTTGGACTTTCAAAGACATAAAGGTTGAATGAATAGAAACTTTCTTATCCTACATTCTTATAAAATGGAAATACTAGTACTGTACTGGGCACTGCTATTTTTAACCCTAGCTTGAGGGCTGTTCTGTTTTTAATGGTCTAGCTTGTAACCCTTGGTGCTGTTTATTATTTCATTCTCACCTCAGTACTGAATCGCTAAAAGTCTCACCCTAATGATTTGAAAAACATAATATACACTACTACATTACTTCCAATGCAAGAAGCACAGTCGGTTGGTCAGGCATTGGTATCACTGTGTCCCCAATGCAGGCAAAAATATATAGGTAGAAAACTGCTTGGACAAAAAAGACCTCAGCTTTACCAAGAGTATGATTATCACTTAATATGAGAGTGATGGAAGGCATATTGGAATGCACATGGTACAGATTTCAGGAAGATAGTGGGGA
The DNA here is from genome assembly GCA_030068315.1 of Chrysichthys thysi. Lineage (NCBI taxonomy): Eukaryota > Metazoa > Chordata > Actinopteri > Siluriformes > Claroteidae > Chrysichthys > Chrysichthys thysi. The sequence continues at coordinate 17,125,522 of JAQLOM010000036.1, read as the reverse complement.
TTCATATTACACCAGATGGGTATGAATCAGCCACTGCTCATTTCCTCTGTAGCATTAAGGGAGTATTGGATATAAAAATACCCATTACTGTGCTACCAAGGCAGATATATGGAAGTCACTGACCTTTAATGCTCTTGTCCTACACGCTTGATGCTTGGCTTACTCTCCATTTTTCTCAGGTGTACGTAAAAACAGAAAAATTCCCTCATCGACTCACTCATCTCATTTGAAGCTTAGTTTCTTTTCCTTGACCTTGCATGCATGAAGTGTGAACTGCTATTTTCTTCGTGGCAGCACCTGACCCCCCAGCAGCCAGCCGCTCACGAGAAATTAAAATGGATGGAATGTGTTGAGTACTGATGATGTGCCTTTGCTTTTGACCATAACCAAAAAGCCAATGCGATCAGTAGGTTAGCTTGATACCGTTAGCTGGTAGCAGCACTTGTCCAACTGGGATCAGTACATAGCAGAGTGAGCTAATGCTACCTAGCTAGGTAGAAAAACACAACCAAATTTAGAGGAGGGTCTCTGTTGGGCAGGAAAGGGTAAATAAAGAGCAGTGTGTTCAGGTAACTGGGTTCAGTGAATGATGTTGAAGTTGAATTAAGATGGACTTTTTTGAAAGCCTGTTAGGGAAGACTCATGGAAAAGGTTTCAAGCCTGTGATGTTAAATGGATTCGCAAAAAATATTTTAATAGTATTTTAAAGGTTACACCTCAAAATAGTAGAAGTCAAAGTACTTATAGTGCGCTGTAGTTATAAGCAAAAGTGCTTCAGATTGCATACGGTTTATTAATGGTCTTTATTTAGTGGTAATATGCAAACCGGTAGCTGTGAAGGGCGGTGGTAGCTCATGGGTTAAGGTATTGGCTGGCTGATCAGAAGGTGACGAGTTCAAATCCCACCACCGTTGAGCCCATCATCCTCAACTGCTCAGATGTGTAAGATTGACAAATATACGTTAATTTGGATAAGGGCGTGTGCCAAATGCTACAATATAATGTACAGGACATGTTACCTGGGAGTGCTGTTAACCTTTATGGTACTTTTTTGGAGTATTTTAAATAAAATATTAGTGCAACACAAAATGCACTTCAATCATGCAATAACGTGTATAAACTGTACCTTTTTTTTAATTTATATATATTCAATGGCAAATTCAAAACCAGCACATGCAGTTTGCTGGAAAGGTTTGGAATGAAATTCTAAGTGAGACTTCACTTGGACTTCTAATGTAGTACATATAAAGTACCACAAGCCCAGATTAAGTCACCCCTGTCTACTAGCAGCCCACAGAGATATGTCGTTTTATCACAAATCCAGAAGTCTGCAGGAGTTCACATCCCAGCAGTCGACTGGTCAAGATCACGACACGCTGTTCTTCACAGCGTTCTGGATTTGTATGTGCTGAGAAAGAAATGGCACCAAGAACTGGGTCAGTGCTTTCAAAGAACACCAAATGCTTATCAGGAAACCGAATCTAGTCGTCAGCTTGTTATTCGCCAGTACAAGGCCTACTGTATTCATCATTTCCCTGTGTCACTTCTAATAGTGGAGCAATCATACTGCATACAAGGATTTTAGGCTTGGGTTCTTCAGAGCAGTTTCACATCTATTAGTCCTCATGCTGAGTCCAAATCAGATCATTTGGTTTGGTTTCGGTTGCACATACTGCACGTAGTTAAATGAATCAAACCTAAAAATGCTTTTCTAAGGCGCTATATGTACAACTTGCAAATGTCTTTCATGACAGGTCAGAAATATTGGGAGAGAAAAATAGACACGTGGGCAAGGTGTGCGCAGAAAAACCACCCAGGCATGGAGAAAGAAAAATAACTAGGTTTCTGTGTAACTTGTAGGTATTGCTTCCAGTGTTTATTTTATCTTTTGTTGTTAACTCTTTTTAGACACCTCGCATCCTTTTCAGCAGCCCTAACTCAGTTGTTTGGCTCAGTTTGTGCTTTGCGACCAGTTTCGTAGTTCTCATCTATAAAAAAAACATACCACATAATCCAAAACCGTCATATCCCAATCCACCTAATACTCCCACTCACCTCATTGCAGTGTTTCCTGTGTCCTCGATAACTGGTATGGACATTTTCTTTGTTAGTTTAACTGTAACTTTGTATGATTTTAAACATTGTTCTGGATATTTGCGCAGTATACCCCTGTCTGCTCTCCATCTATGATTTTGTCTACTAATATGGAATTTCAAAAAAAGCTCACGTTTGCATCAAACTGCGTCCACTTCGTTGCCCTTCCAATTACGGTCATCGAATCTCATTTTCTTTGCAATCAAACTGTGAGACAGCTTGCCTGGAAGTAGAAAACCTCGCTCAGATGGTCTCGGTTCTTTTGGTCCACACCTGAGTGGGATTACTGTGTTCCCACCTACAGAATGAACTGCACTAAGAAAGGATACGTACAATTATTCCATTCAAATACTGTGCAGACTGTGTGCACACTAAAACGTTTTATTTTTTGAAAGCACCCCGTTTTGGTATGAAAACCTTTTGCTATGGATGAAGGAAAACGGAGGCTTTTGGGAACAATAAAACAGACACCCACATGACGCTTCCTGATTGGGTCTTATCAGTCATGGGATGTTGCATCCTGCCCCGATTCATCACGCTCCTATCACGTGATCTTTTTCCAAAAGTAAAAAAAAAAAGGCGTCTGACTCGACTCCCAGCGGTGAATGCAGGATGGATAACAAATTACATTCATTGCTGACCTTGTTGTCTTTGCTAGCAGCTGTTGTGCAGTTAAATTCTGCATTTTATAATGCTACAACTGCCTACGTGTGCAGGAAGCAAGCTATCATTTGAGAGCTCTGCAACTAGGCGAACAAACGCAGAGTAGACGATCTGCTTCCTGTTTATTGCGGCGTGCACATACACAACATATGGGGAAAGGTCATGTGATGTGTTTTTCATGCACGTTAGTATGGACAGAGGTCGTTCCCGATACAGACTGAAAGGCTCGTCTGGACAGAGATCGCTCTCATGTTAATATGCCGATTTAAAACTAAGACGTATTAGTGTGGATACAGCCTCAGTGTCCTAATCTCAATGTTTGTTTCGAATTTTTGTGCATTAAAATTGAACAATAATGACATCTGGGACAAGTTTAGAGCTTTCATATCTTTCAAATCTCTGATTATTCATGTCCTTGTCTGTGGTTTTAATTCCTCCTTCCTAGTTTTGAAACTGAACCGAAATTTAAATCGACTGATTTAATCACTGTACCTATTCTCTTCTCTTTTTCTTCCCCTCTTCAATAGGTTTAGCAAGAATGTATTTAGCACCCCAAGAGAGAATATTATACATATATGGACTATTAAGATATATTAAGCCTTGGGCACATTTTATCATCGTTACTCTAACAACCAGAAATCCGAGGTTTTAATCGAGACAAATGAATATGCACAAATTGAGAACGATTGATATTTCCCTAAAATGACCGAGGTCTTGTAAATGATTACGATTGACGGACAGTTTTCTCACCCATTTTACAAAGCTCTCAGTCCTGATGTACTGCATATTTTGCCAAAAGTGCTTCAGAGAACTGACCTACCAAACATCATGCAATATTCATGGTTTTCCAGAGCAGTTAGAGATAAAAATCACAGACATTGTGTCACCATTAATGTTAACAACCTAAAATGAAGCATGGTAAACATACTCGGCCTCGTTAACAAGGAAATTGCTATATACTGTATATTTTACTGCCATGTAGAACAATATCAATTCCCTTCTATAAGAGGCTATAAGGTCAACTGCTTCGGCTAGTTCAGTCACTAAACAGGAGCTTTTCAATGTTTTAGATATTGCTTTTTAAACTCTTCACTCAACATTCTGTCTGTGATATGTGATTTCTTCCCAGATGTTGCAGATATGTATGGAATGAAGACAGGACAGCTCGTCCTCAGGTTTTTTTTTTTTAATCAGTCAGGTAAGTTCACAAGAACTCTGCACAAAATGACCTATTTTTTCTGCCTTCAGTGTTTTTCCAAGGAGTTTATATGCTACAAGTGAATTCAGTCATTTGATTTATTTATTTTTTTCAAATTGAGTTCAAATGGCTTATTTGTTTATATTCGTGACAACTAGACCGGCTTAAAACAGTTTTGCATGCAGCCTGATGTGGCATAATAGTAGCCGTGATGTGGCCCACAAACGCTTTACTGTTGTATTAGATTCTACCCCAAAACAGCAGTCAATGCACTTTTCCATTATAGCACATCTCTGTTGTTAGTTGGGTAAATGGTGCATCGAATAGAACAAACCACCCCATAATATAAACATCATTTTTTACAATCTGCATTATCAGTTATGTCAGCTAATCCCTGCAGGCATGCAAAAACCTGATCTATGCTCCGCATATCTTAGTTACCCGAGTCACAGGATTTCAGCCCAACATCAACAAATCTAGCATTGGAATCTGATTCAAGTCCTCAGTCATAAGCTTTTAAAATCAAGCTTAAGTGTTGAAATACGCCTCAAGTCTCGCCATACATTTCATAGTCTTAAGTGAGTCCAGAGGCATAAGATTTGGAATCTGAGTCATGTCACAAATCTTGAGATTAGGGGTCAGAGTTGAGTAACGAGTCATGAATCACAGACTTTGGAGTCAGGTTTGTCTCCTGAGTCATAGGCTTTAGTGTCAGATTCGAGTCAGGAGTCATAGGCTTTGGAGTTAGATTTTGGTCTTAAGTCAAAACCTTTGGAATCAGAGTCATGCCATAATCTTTGGAGTCAGCACTGAGTCAGGAGTCATACGCTTGGCGTCAGATTTGTGTCATGAGTCATAAGCATTGGAATAAGAGTCAAGTTATTAGCCATTGCTTTTGGAGTCAGATTTGTGCCTTGAGTCTTAAGCTTTGTAGCTCAAATTGAGTGATGAGTCATGATCACTAGGATCTGTCCTGATTCTTTTTTCTTTTCTTTTCTTTTTTCTTTTAGAAAAATAAACATGCCTGGCAGCACTGTGGTGTGATGGTTAACGCTGTCACCTCACAGCAAGAGGGTCCTGGGTTTGATCCCCGGGGTTGACCTGGGCGCCTTTCTGTGTGGAGTTTACATGCCCTCTCCATGTCCGTGTGGGTTTCCTCTGGGTATTCCGGTTTCCTCCCACAGTCCAAAGACATACCCAGAGGGGATAAGACTAACTGGGTACTCTAAATTGCCCGTAGGTGTGAATGTGAGTGTGAATGATTGTCTGTCTCTGTGTGTCACCCTGCGGTGGATTGGCGACCTGCCCAGGGTGTACCCCACCTCTCGCCCAAAGTCAGCTTGGATTGGCTCCAGCTTCCCCCCGCGACCCTGAACAGGTTTAACTGGCAGAAGATGAGTGAGTGAAACATGCCTGTGGCATTTCTGCAACACAAACAAACTATGAATTATGAGAGCAAGTTTTATGGAACCCAACGTTCAGACCCATTATTTTAAATTGACTTAATGCCGTATACTGAAAGAATGCTATCAAAAGAATGGGACCAATTGTCATAGCTATTCACTGAGCTACAGGGTGCCTTCAAATGAACTCATCAAAAGCTTTCCCCGAAAACAAGACTTTGGCCTTTCATGCTATTCACTGAATTTCAATAATGGCAGCTTGAAAGTATCATAACAAAGATTTTTTTTTGTCATAAATGATACACAGTAATTAAGTAAAAGCTAAGCGAATTAAAAACAAGAGATAAAACAACACATGGTCACAATGGATAGATTTAGCTGTCTGCTAATCAGCCCGAAGACATGAGCTGCCAGCTTGAGCAGTAACTAAAATCAGTGTTTACTGTAGAGATTATTGTGAGCATTAAATATTGTTCTGAGATTCACAAGAGTCTTCTTAAAAGGATCAATTCCAGCACTACTTTTAATGAGAAGTAGAAGCTGTGCCAGCAGAAGAAGATGGTACATATGGACAACGCCGTGCCCTTTTGTGTAGTATATTTAAGGACTTCTCAAGGGCCCCTTCATATTGACAGGCATTGTTTCTTTGGGAGGAAAGCCAGCTGGTGGTTCACAATGAATATTTAATTAATAGTACCATCGCTGGCTTCTTCTCACACACTCGAATGGAGGGGAATGAAAATTGTTTTTTTGCATCCTCATGTGCCCATAGAAGAAAAGAGAATGGGTCAGTAAGAGTTAGAAATAAGAAAGTTTTAGAGATTTCATAACCGTGATAAGGAAATGCATCTGTATAGGGTTTATTATTATAAAATGGAAACAGACATCCAAAGAATCACTTTAAAGCCAAACACTATCTTTACAATTTGGGTTATATGGGTAATATGTGTGATGGCAATTTTTCAAGGCAATGCGAAGCAGATTAAAATTTTGTTTCTAAAAGATGTCCATGTTCGAATCTTTCTCTCTCTCTCTCTCTCTCTCTCTCTCTCTCTCTCTCTCTCTCTCTCTCTCTCTCTCTCTCTCTCTCTCTCTATCTATCTATCTATCTATCTATCTATCTATCTATCCATCTATCTCTATCACTCTGGGAAGGCAGATGGTGAGGTGTGTCTTAAAATGGTAAATCCTGCTGTGGAGAGAAGAAGCACTGGGTATTGGAAATTAACAGATTTAATACTGCGCAATCCAAAGGGTTTAGCCATGCTTTAGTAATGCTACACACATGGTTGAACATCTGGAAGTGTTTTTTTTCACTCTCAGTTCTTTATTTCCTTGTCCTTTTCTTTGAATTTCTGTTTTTACACTATGAGTACTATGGTCATTTTCTCTCTTGTTCTTTTTCTATCTTTTTCCCACAGCCATTTGCCCTGAGAGTTTGGTATATCTGATGGAGTGTGAAAGATGTTTTCAAGCCAGAGCGTTGTCCAGAGAAATGATCCCTGGGCCTCTTGGAAATGGTGGTCTGTAATATGGTCAACATCAGGAGTGGATGCTTACCGCTCTTGTGCTTAGTCATTTTGATGGGTCGAGCTTTAGGATTCGACTCTGTCTTGGAGATTTTTTCTGTACTGACCTTGTCTTGAGCTTATTGGTATTTTTATTTGTATTTTACAGATTTGTCTCATATTCAAGTATTTAAACATGACCTATCCGTCACTGGTTCTGTCTTAAATAAACAGTATTTGCAAAACTGCTGCTGAAAAATGTATTCAGTTGCTGAAGGCTGAATGCATGTTTATTTCCATATGCTCCATATTTATAGAATGCATTTAAAAGTTCATGTAAAGTAATGGCCTTTTCAAAAGTTTCTTAAGGTACACTATATGCCCAAAGGTTTGTGGACACCTGACCTTCACATGCACATGCATATGCGCATGTTGAATGTCCCAGTCCAGATTTAGTCCCCTGTTTGCTGTTCTGGGACGGCTTTCCAATAGATTCTGGAGTATGGTTGAGGAGATTTGTGCTCATTCTGCCACAAGGGCATTTAGTGAGGCCGGGTGCTGATGTTAGGTGAGGAGGCCTGGGGCTCTGGAGTGTTCTAGTTCATCGCAAAAGTGTTTTCAGGGGGGTTGAGGTCAGGGCTCTGTGCAGGACACTCAAGTTTTTCCACTCCAGCCTTGGCAAACTATGTCTTCATAGGGGCATTATCATGCTGTAAGATGTCTGGGCCTCCTAGTTCCAGTGAAGGATAATGCTACAGAATACAAATATTTCCAACAAGTTAGCACTTACAGTTATGGGAGTGATGGTCAGGCATCCACTGTCTTTTGGCCATATAATGTAACTTTGATGATTGTAAAAAGTGTGCAGTGGTTAAAACAATCAGGACACAGGAGTATCAATTTAATGCATAGGTCAATTGAACACGAACTTAATTCATTCCGAGACTCTGTTCGTGACCCGATTTGTTTGCAACCCAAATTCATGTTTCCCATTGAAATGAATGTAAATACAATGAATGTGTTTCAGCCCTCAAAAACATGTTTTTAAAGTGTATTATTGGTTTATGTGTGGCAATAAAATATAGAATAAAATTAAAATAACCTTAATTATAGAAAAATAAACCTAAATGAAATAAATTGCATGTTACCTTTGGGGTGGAGACGTAGTCGCTGGCGTAGGTGGACGGTGGAGGAGGGATATGGTGGCGCTTCTCGTGTTTTGCGATTATTTCTTTCTTTATTTCAACTGTTATACGCTTAGGCTTCTTACTCTCACTACCATTTCCACTTTTCACTTATTGGGACCCATAATGAAGGCTTATAAAGCAAAAATGCAGAGAAACACACCGAAAAAAATTGTTGAACACGTTCACACCATGAGCGCTTGACTGGAACTGAATGTTTGTGCCGCGAAGCGTGTGTGAAGCAGTGGCGGAGGAATATGGAGGCATTTCTCATGTTTTGAGATGATTTCTTTCTTTATTTCAACAGTTATACACTTTCAGATCACGAGTGCTTGACTGGAACTTAAAGTTTGTGCCATGAAGCATCGGTTGGCTGTCTGAGCCGGATGCTGGTGCTGCTTGGGAATTTAGTTCGTAAATCGATCTGTTTGCCATCTTGTATGGCAAATATCCCTGTATGTATGTATGTGTGTGTGTGTGTGTGTGTGTGTGTGTATATAATATGCACATATCATATATATAAATTCACAGCCTACTCTGAAAGGATGAAGGCCTACTTACTGCCCAATAAACGCAAATGACTTCAAGTTCCCAGTTTATTAGACACACTTATATAATATCCAGTAGACTGCCCACTTAGTGTATATTGTTTTTTCCCCATAAATATTGACTTTCCTTTTCATTAGGTACTAAATCATTATACCTAATAAACTGGAACTACATGTACAGGCCTTTTGAAAATATACATTATTGAATGCAAAACAGACAAAACAAGTAGTTATAGACTGTTTGGCTATTTTTAGATATTAAACCATTGCTGCTCAGATACATAGATTTATTAACCTATTTGTCTTTGCATATTTAGGAAGCTAATGTTTCATGGCATTTAATACGTTGTAGGTTTTTCCTTCTTCCACTTCCCACCTCGAAGAATGGGTCACAAACAACTTGTTACCTTTAGGAATTTAAGGGTTTTCAGTCCATAAAATATTAAAATATCAGATATTGCAGATACCTGCCCAGGTTGTACCTCTTGCACGAAGTGACCTCCGCGACAGAAGATGAGTGAGTGAGATATTACAGCTTTATTCATTTTCTGCCGCTTAATCCTGTTCAGGGTCACGGGGGGAAGCTGGCGCCAATCCCAGCTGACATCGGGTGAGAGGCGGGATATGCCCTGGGCAGGTCACTGATCCACCGCAGGGCAACACACAGAGACAGACAACCATTCACACTCACATTCACAGTCACTCCTAAGGGCAATTTAGAGTCGCCAATCAGCCTAATCCCCTCTGTGCATGTCTTTGGACTGTGGGAGGAAACCGGAAGAAACCCACGCAAACACAGGGAGAACATGCAAACTCCACACAGAAAGGCACCCATGCCAAACCCGGGGCTCAAACCCAGGACCTTCTCGCTGTGAGGCAACTCAGCCACCGTGCCACCCCAAGATATTACAGCTTTGTTTTGTAAATACTTTACTCAAATAGGCAGGCGACCACACTTAGATGCTGTTATTCCAGTAAAGGCATTTAATTATTTATGCACATTCATTTACGCACATCACTTGTATGAATTTGAAAATTCAGTTCAAACATCACTGAGCAGTTAAGGTTAGACATTTTGGATTTATTAATATAGAACTCAAAACATTAAGCCATACAGCTTAGATTCTCAGAAACATCTTTGCTATAATCCCAAACTGATCATCTTTTGCTGTACTGACAGGCATCACAGTAACTGTTCTACCTGGCCTTGATAAATCACCAGGAAATTTACCATGGTCGTGTATTGATATTTTCCTGCGTTTGCTACTATTTTTATAATTGCACAAGCTAAGGTACACACAGTAACATAAATTTGGATCCCATAAATGTGTCTAGGCTGTGTTTCTATGTGAAGTTCGATGTCAAACCCTGCCACTGTTTTCCATGCAGAAATGATTAACTTTTAGAAACCTAATAATACTCAATTAGCCAAACCATTCAGTGAGAGACTTGTTAGTTCCAAGTCAGAGGCATTATGGAAGGAATGAAAGACTTCAGGATTTTATCTGTGCTAAATAACTAGATTTTATTCTTATTTATTATTAAACATGAATTAAATGGAACATCCACCATACAGGACCCTGTGTAAATTGTTATTACAGTCGATCCTCTCATCTATGGACACCGCATTAACGGATATCGGATTAGCCAGATCGAATCGAATCCATTAGCCAGAATGTCCGGTATGGAAGTTTAAAAATCCCGAATGTTGCGAACTGATACAGGTAGTTCAGCAATTGGCCACTAGGTGGCGGTGGCGTGCGTGCTACTAGTTGTTTACAAGCATCGGTTGAGCTGTGGTCGCTGTGAAGCTGTACAGTTTTTTCAGTGATTATTTGGTATTATTTCGTAAATACGGTACCATACTGTATTTTACTGCCAAATGAACTCCGTTTACACATCATCATTCCGTGCCACGAGTCGAAGGCAGAGTGAGGACGCAAACGCGGGCTGAATCTCTGTAAAAAATCCCCGAAGGGCGTTTTATTGGGATCCAG
>JAQLOM010000036.1:17074596-17086958 GCA_030068315.1 Chrysichthys thysi | reverse complement strand
ACCTATAGAGAACATTTGGAGCATCATTAAACCAAAAATACGTCGAAGACGACCACGAACTCTTCAGCAGCTGGAAATTTATATCAGGCAAGAATATGCCCAAATTCCAACACCAAAACTCCAGAAACTCATAACCTCGATGCCCAAACATCGTCAAACTGTTTTGAAAAGAAGAGGAGATGCTACACCATGGTACACATGTCCCTGTCCCAACTATTTTGAGACCTGTAGCAAGCATCAAAGTTGAAATGAGCTCATTTTGTGCATAAAATTGTAAAATTTCTCAGTTTGAACATTTATGTTATCTATGTTCTGTTGTGAATAAAATATTGGCTCATGTGATTTGAAAGGCTTTTCATTTCATTCAACTTTAAAGAAAGTCCCAACTTTTCTGGAATTCGGGTTGTATATATACATATCTGTTCACAGCATCATAGCTTTGCTAAACTGTGCTTCTCAGTCATAGAAATCCTTCTATCCAGTTTTTGGGTAGGAGTTCCTATTTAATGATTTCAATCCTGGGCTGACTTTGTATTTTTTTTTTAACTTTTATATTTATTCATTTGGCAGTCCAAGGTGTTTATCAATGAGCCAGAATCCAATCCAAGCACATACCTGAGGAATGTCAGGGTGAAGAGTTTTCATTAAGGGCCCATTAGTGGCTCTCTAGTTTAAATGATGGAATTTAAACTCACAAATTTCCCATCTGCCTCTGTTAAACTTGGCTCGCACCAATGTGAAGTCTGATCACAGATGCTGACCATGAATCCTGTTTAATCCCAAAGCAGTACACGACTTCTAACAAAAACAAGCAATTAAGAACATACTATGTCAAAAGATGAATGCGAGCAAAAATATGAACTGCCACAGGGCCCTAGAGGACCTGCCTGGGAAACACTGGTCTAAAGATTAATGTGTTCTCCTTTCCGAAAAGGAAGCAGTTTGGGGAAAAAAAGACGACATTCTTCAATATAGAAATTTCCAAACAAGCAATTGCCATAAAGTGCCATGTATTAGTCTTCAAGACAACTGTAGCACCCGCTGTACAACCCCCTGTCTCCCCACCATTCCTCCCTCCTCAATTGTCCAACACCTCCACCCCTCTGGAACTTTTCCACAAGTTGTGCAGTTACATCTTGTAACTGAAATGGATTTAATTGAGATTACATGTCATTAATCAATAAATAGCCAACATTTGAAAGGGGGAGATGAATATAGTTTTATAGTTTTACACGAAAATGAATGACAGTTTTTCACATCCACTGCCATGACACTCTAAACCTAAATCAGTTTTGGGGTAACAAAATTAGTCAAATGGGGCCGCCCTTTTTACAATTAAAATGGTGTCAAAAGAAATACACCCATTTGTGGAAAAGGTTAAAGTTTGTTGGAGAACATTTCTAAACAATCAGCATCATTGTCCAAGATACAGGGCAGGCTGGAGTCAGAAATAAAATCCATAGCGAGTTTATTTGAACAGGTAACCAGGGCAACGGCAACAGAATACAGCAGGCTAAATTGTAAACGGGGGCAGGCAGGGTAAATCCGATTGGTAAACAACACTGGCAAAGATGATAATCACAATAAACTATAATGGGCCCATATCAGAACCAGAAATCACACACAGGGTAACACAAGGCTTGGCAATGAAGACTCACGCAAGGCGGTAAACAAACCTCCCGGGTGATAGTTCACACCTGAACCTAATCGGAGCTCAGGTGACCTTGAAGGCGGGAAGTCAGACATGTTGCTTTACCCCGCGTCCTCCTGGGAAATGGAGCCCTCAGGCATACGCAGCAAGTATGGTACCCATACGAGTGTGGTTTGGGAGGCCGCGCTGCATGCGCGCTCTGTGGTAGTGGATCCATGACAGAAGACAGTAAAAATAGCTAAACACAGTTCTTATGTCATACTAAACCAGGAAATGTAAATATATATGCATATTTATTTTTTCACTTTACCGAATGAGTACCTTCTTGGATATGAATATGACCGTTCTATTACCAGCCATTTCTCACCTGCCCGAGGTGGCGACCCACTGTTCCACTTGAAAAGGAGGAGATCGTCTGCTAATGAGGGTCAGGAGTGAATCAGCATGCCTGCAGCTCATTTGACATTTCCATAACATCTCCTGTGAAATCCACATCAATAATGCATTGTAGAGCCACATACTAAAACTTGGGATGTATTTAAAAAGCATAATGGAGCTAGGTTCCTTCATTTCGTGTGTGTGCTCATAAGACTGTGCTTCATAAGACTGGGACAGAAATGTCCCTAAATCCGAACCCTAAATCCATTTAAAAAATACATACACTGCTCAGAACTGCTGTAAATTTACAGTGTTTATTTTTACAGCCAAAACACTGGCTTTATTTTCCTACGGGCTTGTATAGATTGTGAAATTAGATTAGGGAATTAGAGCAGTGCACTGTTATTTTATAATAAAGCAAGAGATACAGTAACTCAATGCATTGTGGGATATCTAACGTGAGAATGCGAATGACTGGTTTCGTTTCAAAATCTGATAACTAGTAGATGACTTCTCTGACCTTGTTTCAGCGATTATTTTAGGTGAACACAAAACCTTGTTGGTTTAAGTTCATGGGTCTGTGTATATTTTACGCATTCGATTCTTGTAATAATTTGAGGCTTATAAAAACAAAAACAAAAAAAAAATTTTTTGTTGTTGTTCTTGTTGTCTTGGTTTTGTCTATAATGGACAAAATGGGAATTCAGCCTACATGCTCCTTTAATCATTGCACACAAATTGAGCATGCAGTCTGATTATTGGTTTGGACAAATGAGTGGGCCTAAAATGCTAAAAACCCCTCACTGGTCCACCTGTATGATTTATTATTCTTCTGCAATCCCACTTTGTTTTTGAAACAAATAGCTAAAATGTGCACGGACCTACACATATATTAATAAAAACCTCATTAAAGCGCAGGACATTGGCTGTTGGTGCAAGTTAATTCACTGGTAGAGGTGGTTGAGGCTAGTTGAGGGATGTGGTAGCTGGGTGGTTAAGGTGTTGAGCTACAGATCAGAAGGTTGTGAGTTCCAGTAGCATCACATTACCATGGTTTGATCCTTAACCTTAACGGTTCACTAGGTGGGATTCAGTAGATTGCAGCCAACTGAATGCCCCGCCCTTACTCCCTTACCTTTCCAAGTGTATATTAGTATGTACAGTGGTCACCAGATTAGGGTTGCCAACTTTCTCAACCCCAAATGCGGGACAGTGGGGTGGGGTGGAGGGGTGGAGGGGTGGAGGGGTGGGGGAGCGGTGTACGAGCCGGGGAGGGTGGGGGTTTTGGACGAGCGCACCAGCACCACTAGTGGCCAGTGCAGACACGCGCACCAGCAACGTTTGCATGGGTTTTGCCATGCTTACGGTAATCTATTATAGGCCGACGAGACCGTGATTGGAATGTGGGACTGGAGCTGTCCCGGACGGGACAAATCAAAACCACCCATTTTCCGGGACATCCCACGTAATTAGGGACGGTTGGCAACCCTACACCAGATGCTCTTGGCGTACTTATGTTCATACTCCTTTTCTTTTTCCGTGCTAAATAATAACTACAATCCTCCTTTTAACAAAATTCGGGTTCTCAATCTTGTTCGCCAGCACCAGCAACCACTGATTCCACTTCTTTCCTCCTCCTTGTCTTACTTTCTTCTTCTTCATCCAGCTTCCAGTGCTTCCTTCCAGATTCGAGCCACTTGTAAAAACGCTGACCACGGAAGGCGCTCTTTAGAGGTTTAAATGGGTTATTCTAAGCTTACAAAAACACAACTCTGCCTAGTTACAGGTGATTATAAACTCATGAAAATATAGTTATGAATATTTCGTTCCATTTCTGCTATCAGCTCCCTGTAAACCCTAGTCGATTTTATAATTTAGGCCGAAGGGGTTCAGATGACAAGAACGTTCCGGAGCCCTTGATATAGAGCCAGACACGGCGCATCAGGAAAAATATAAAGTCAGACAAAACCCATTTTGCCACTGCATAGATTAAACACTACAGCAAATTAATGAGGCTGTTCATTTGATTCAGTACAGGCGCTGTTTTGGAAATAAACTGCCTTGAGTCAACAAAGAACATAAACAGGGTTTAATTTAACAATAATTCAGTGAGATGGATTGATAGCACCAGGGAACTAATGCTGAACACTGTAATAAATATTATCCACTGAGTCAGCTGCTCACAATAAGCAGGATAATAAGCAAAAACAGGCAAGTGTGAGTTGTAGTACACTGTATTGGAGCAAAATAGCTGAAATGTATGAAATCATATCATAAACTCCAAACGAAAATGTAATGCATTGGTTTTGTTTAAAAACAGACGCTAATTAGGAAATGCAAATTCAAATACTATTGCATTTTTTTTTCTTGAGTACACTTTAATTCAAATCCCATTGCGGAACATATATGTGCGTTCGTGTTTTCATGCACAACAATATGTAATTACAGTCCTAAAATGAAAACGGTTTAAAGTCCATTCAACTGTTCATTTTCTGTGACTAAATGGGTCTGATTCGGGCATTTGGAAAAAGTCAGAGAATTCCTTTTATCTACTTTTGGAAATATCAAATCATTAGGACCTTATGGAGATACAAAGTGCTTAAATGCACTTTGTTTGAATGCTTTTCAATAAGGATACTTCACTACAAACTAATTCTCTGTTTTGGAGATGAAGAGATTCTTGACCTGCTTGATTGCGCTTCGTGGCTTTTACAAGCACCACCAATGGTTATGCTGACATTGGGTGGAAAAAAAAATCAAACAACAGCCAATTAAAACCAGCCCAATGTCAAGTATTGAGGCCACAATACTTACAGTTTAACAATATCCATGTTTAACTAATCACCAGATAAAAACCCTAAAATGTTCTTTAACTCCCAGGAAAAGTCATAAATAAAGTATAACTATGAGAAGGAGAAAATAATCCGTCACACAATGTTATGGATAAATTCAGTAATCTACTGAAACATAGTTATACATTTGCCAACCACTTTATTAGGTACACCTGTACCCATTTCGTTCATGAGATTATTCGCTTAGCCAAGCACGTGGCAGCTGTGCAATGCATATATAATGCAGATACAACTCAATGATTTAAAGAAAAACAAATAGTAAATGCTACCTCTGAAAGCCAAACAGCTAGTTGATGAGAAAGGTTAGAGGAGAATGGCCAGACTGGTTGTGCTGACAGGAAGTCCACAGTAACTCAAATAAGCATTCTTTACACCTGTGGTGAGCAGAAAAGTATCCCAAACATGTTGAACCTAAAGGCAGATAAGCTACAACAGCAGAGTCACCTAAACTGTACAGGTGATGATTGAGAAAAGACAAGACAAAGTATGTCTAATCTTCACCTGTCCAATTTTGGTAAGCCTGAGATTCCTGTTCTTGGCTTACAGAAGTAGAACCCGTTGTGGTCTTTAGCTGTTAAAGCTCATCCACCTGAAGATTTGATGCACCGTACTTTCTGAGATGCTTTTCTGCCCAAGGTAAAGTGGTTATTGCTAAAGAATGAATGAATGAATGAAAGATAAAGGTGCAGATCTGGGTGCTTATGAGGATTCCTGGACAGTAATAGTAAACTATGATGTTGCTGCTGTCACCCATTCCATCATATAGTCACTCAGGTTGTAAAATGATGAGGTGAGGAGTGCCATGCCTCTGAAGAGACACCAAAAACTACATCCTTAAGCCTGTTAAAACACCCTCTTGTTTGATGGACAGTCTGCAAATAGCTAAGAATCTCCTGCCATTTTGAAAGACATCGAATGATCAGGCATTTCTCAGAAGTACATGTAATGAAAACCAGGCCTTAGTTGTCTAGATCAGGATTTCTGTAAAGTTGTTCTGTGCCCATGTCTGTTGTTAAAAGTGCTGCATGAACAATTAAACTGGCTGATTTCTTTTTATCCTGGAACTCCATCCCTGTTAAATCAATCAACATCTATACTGCCTCTAATCTCCCCCACGATCACCAGAAATGTGTTTCAATTGTCTGATTACTTTCCTAGCACAAGCTAAGACAACATAGCGCGCCCGACTTGCATCGCTGAAGGTTTTTTGTTTTTGTAATATGTATATTTAGCAATACATATTGTCTTATGTATTGCCTGATCTGTTACGTTATATCAACCAGATAATAAAAGTCATCCTGAGTCTTCCAACAACAGGGAAAATAGTGAAGCAAAGCCTTACTCTGCACGATCCTAATTATGTCCAGTCTCTTCTGAGTAATACAGGTGAAATCCCTCAGCAGCATGTTTATTGAGCCTGCAGTGTTACCTCTCTTGCTCCACTGCTTGTTCTTATTGAAATCAATGCCGATATCTGGGCCATTAATTTGCCTCTATAAAGTTAGCGCTCTGTGGTTAATCCAAGTGCACAAACATTGAGCACTGTCTTTGTTTTATTTTAGCACCAGAAAAGGTGAGGAGAATAGTGATGAACTCTTTTCCCTTTAGCAAGAATGACAGAATAAGAGGAAGAGGCACTTTTTTTTTCTGCCTATTGACCGATATAAAGTTATTTCAGCTTTAAAATCCATTCCTCCTCCACATTCATGGATTTACTGCAACTGAGCTGAGAACGCTGCGTAGATCAAATGCAAGGAGCGTTACTTTAATCAATACACTATTTGGGATTAGGTTCTCCCGCCATGCATTCAAGCTAGAATCCGTGAGACCTTTCACACTGCCATTCACCAGGAAGAAATGCAAAGACAGGTTTATCATAACCGTCCGTATCCAGGCAGGATGTCTCTTAGTGCAGGAGGGAATGCGTTTGCTGGTGGGGGTCTAATCCTTAGCTGTAAGTCTGTATAGGCATTCATCAGTCAGGGGGCGAACAGTATGTCATAGCACTATGCATTTGCACCGTATTTATAATACAGTTCTGAAGTGTTCGTTAAGCCAGGTTTAAATGGTATGATTTTCAGGCCGAATTTGCTGTCAGGAAGTACATCATAAATGTCATAAATTTCTATAGTGACAAAGTCATACGAGATGGGAAATGCAGTCCTAGAGTTCATAACGAGGCACGCTCACCAGCAGCCAATTTAATGCCACTGCAACCGAACGACAGCCAATGAAAAAGTTCTGGTAGAATCCAAAATTTCTAAACTCTCAGAGTGGCTCAGGAGTGCTGCAAGAAAAAAGCATTCGCCCTACCATTGGGAGATCACAACGATATCCTGTCAATCAGAATGACGCTAGCTAATCATGGGTGTCTGTGAGCTCATGCATGTGAAAGGTGGCATATATGTCTTTCGTCCAAGTGTGTTACACTTCCCTGTGGTGCTGCTTGAGAAGCAGTTTCGAAAACTGCAGTGGAAAATGTGTCAAGGAGGACACCCTGGTTGGTGGATGTCATGTGATAGGGAGAGCTGGCTTGTGGGTGAGGATTGGCAGGTAACCAAAATTAGGGAGACAAACATTTGGGGGGAAAAATCACTGTGTGGGGCCCCGGTTACAACGCTCAAGTCAGGCTGTGTTAACACTTGGTTTTAAAATGCACCTCAGGTGACTGGGTCGCAAGTGGACACCTGAGACACATCAGAATTTATAGCCGTGTCTATCAGGCATCTCCAAGGTGTCCGGCTGACCACTTGTGTTCAGATTTTATTACTGCCCGTGTCAATTTTCTTGTTGCATCCTTGTCAGGGACACATCATGACATATTAGTGTTTTCACTCCAAAGGGCAAGTGATCAAATGTGACCCGTGCTGGCAAAATGAGGACATTTTTAAAAGTGAGTTATTGTTACTTCCATGTTGTCCATCTAAAGACCTTCAAAATGAGGCATGGTTTATTGAAATGGGACAAAAAATGACCGCCTGGCAACTAGCCACTTTTGTTTACATCAAATGGGGTTTGGAAACTCGCTTTCCATTGGTTCAAAAAAGCGTCATCGGGAATTCCATGTGTATTATCAGAAAGTAGAGGAACTACGCTTCACAACAATACCAAACATGGGTAGGGGGATTTCCCCGTCTTGCCATGACTGTGTGGTGAAAAACACGGATTTATCAAGGAATATTACGACAAAGGACTAATTAATAAAGACATATGAATGAACATAATGAACAAAACCTTAAAATAAAATTAGTTTGGGATGTTTTTCTTTTTTGTTTTATCATGGGGATCAATAAATGAGGGCTTTATGAACTCATTTTTGAGAAAATCTCAATTTGGAACGAAACCATGTTTTGCCTGTTAGCTAATTAGCCTATGCGCATTCCGACTCATTTTGCCAGCACGGGTCACATATGTGTCCCAGAACACCTCGGTTTGAATCTGCCTTGGTGGTTGTTTACACTTGTATTTAATGCTGTCTACTTGTGATCTGATTGCCTAAGATCCATTTTAATAAAAGTGTAAACAGGGCCTAAAACCACCAATAAGACGATGGCACAAGATTACACCAAACTCAACTACAAATATGGTTTCGGCCATGACGAAATGTAAAGAAAACATGCGTCATTTCAGAGAAGAGGGATTAGTTGAACTGTGGCAGCAGAGCTTATGACGGGCTAAAAGGGACACGGCACAAAAAGAAATAGCTGATCAATTATAGCTTCGTGTGTTCCTTTTATATAAAGCACACTTTGAAGAACTACTATTCATGTTGTCCACTTTCACCCAGCCATTGATGGCTTGAAACTCGTCTTCATCACCTTTTAAAAAATGGGACTATTTGCTTCTATTATACTGAGGGCTTGTTTTTCATTTTTGTTTGCCTGACTGATGACGGGAGCAGAACATCGTCATTTTCTTTAAAGGCAGAGCTAATATTACAGGCTTTTTTCGGGTATAATTTGACTTGGACATCATCATACATTTTGATGTTATCGCATGATCTCGAAAGTCTAAAACCGGCATTAACTTTCTTAGTACAAACTTTAGCAGTATTCTTGTGCAGTTTCCGTTTACATGCCCCAAACAAACTCTAAAGTTAAAATAAATATTAAAAACAATGTATGGCATTTTAACTAACGTCCATTGAAATGCTACACAGGTCCTACCTTGTAAGCAGATGTCTGAGCACTGTAAATACCCATGAGCCATTTCATATCATGCTGCATAAACTCTAGAGACTGTTGTGTATGAATATCCCAGAAGATCAGCAGATTCTGAAAGCCCAAACTGGCACCAACAGCCATGCTTTGGTCAAAGTCACCGTGGTTACATTTTTTCCACATTCTGATGTTTGCTATGAAGATTAACTGAAGCTCTTGACCTATAAAGGGCAAGTGATCAAATTATGCATTATACTTCTGCCACATGACTGGCTGATTGGAAATTTGCATTAATGAGCTGGGCTCCAGGTGTTCCTAATAAATTGGTCAGAGGGTGTATTGGCAAATCATAACAATATATTCCATTTCCAAATGGATTATTACATTCTACTGCTGCAAATTTTGCTAAGCAGAACTAAATAAATATATATTTGAATAATACATTTTTTTTTTAAATCCTTACTTTTTTTAATTTTTATCTCTATGAGAAACAGAGTCTACAATGAACTTGGAAATCTCTACACCTCCTTCCAAGCATTTTCGGGGGGCCAGATGGTGATCTGACATCCATGTTGCAACACTTTGGAGCTCTGAATGTCAATGATCCTGAATAAGTAATGAGAACAAACGCACACAAAGCCAACAATGCACATGAGCTTAGCTAATGAGATCCCAAAGGTGACAAAAGCAGCCCAATGGCAGCCTGAACAAGCGTCTCCTAATGTGATAGCAGTTTCGGTTGGCACTTCTAATGAAATCTAGCCCTTCATATTCAAGCCCTTAAAAACAATAAATGCTGGGGGTGACTTGCTTCATTTGGAGATTTATTTTTCTCCGCACAGATCATAAGCTGCGAGCTCAAATAGATGAAATAAAGCTATGACTTTAACTCGTATTCAGGGAGCACAAATATATTTCTGTTGCTGACATTGTAAAAACTTCTAAATGGTCTTTTCATGGGCCATAAGTCTGTTTAAAAGCTCTATATTTACAATGTTTATCTTCTTTGCTGACTGTGGCAGAGCCTGAGGTCAGAATTACTTACAGAAAAATAAAGTTGTTGGAGCTGAGACAGATTTTCAGTGTAGAAGTCATACAGAAACAGTCTGGGGTCTCTAACAAATTCACATCTGAGTGGAGAGATAGCGGGGAACAGGTGCAGGCTTGCAGCTTCGTTTAATAACCTGATTAAATGTGCACACATTAGGTGTTAGCACAGTGTTTGTTCATTCAGTTCAATTTTTGAAGCACAGATATGTTCAATAGGCAGTATTTCAAAGCTAACAGGGTGCTCCTTGTGGTTCAGTCCAGCAATTTCACCATTATTATTATTATTATTATTATTATTATTATTATTATTATTATTATTATTATTATTATTATTATTATTATTCACAGCTCCAGGGTCCCATGTTTAATCCTGCCCCAGGTTACTGTCTGTGTGAAGTTCCTCAGCCTGTTCTCTCTGTGTCCATCTGGGTTTCCTCCTGGTTCTCAGGTTTCCTCCCACTATCTAAAAACATGCCTGCATGTGGTTTAGTTATTTTAAATTACCCCTAAATGTAAATGAGGGTGTGAAAGTGTGTGTGCATGTGCCTGAATAGGATAAAGTGTTTACTGAAGATGAATGAATTATTGATAATATTTTTTTTTAATAGAGATGTGAGCAGGGCGGTTTTAATCATGCTCTCGCAGTTATTTACACATTTACACGTGTACACTTTGCCTGTGACATTTTTTTAATTGAGTCGGTTCTATTGCACAAAATATATCTGACTGCTTGCCCACATGGAAGCAATAACCTGCTGCTCACTTGTTTATAGCTGAAAACAAAAAAGTATTCATTTATAACACTTTATGTGGTCAGTCTGATTTAGATGTTCATATCCAGTACATTATTAATAGAGAGATGGGTAGAGAGATGTCTCACAGGTGAAGTCCAGGAGACAGACATGTTGTTTAGGTAATTTGCTCTGACACAAGATTTAATGCTAAAATCCCTCATTGATGCATTAGATACTATATCGCTGCACTTGCATTTTCTTTTAGACTGGCCTAATTTTGAAGTTTTGTTTTTTTTTTAGATGAAGACTTTTCAGAAAAGTGGTCTATCACAACATACAGCTTTTTACCTTTTGACCAATAAGGTTGTATGGTGGAAGGTAACTGAGAATGAACATACATGGAGAACAGAGCGCTAGTGAAATATTTGCCTTAATAAGTGAATATAAGAACATTTCTATGCTAAAAAATAGTCCAATGCCAAAATTCCAGCACTGCAATATAACTAACAATAGCAGCTTTGCTGGAGATGTGATGGTTCCACTTGAACTGCTGCTGCGTACAGTCAAACCACACAAGAAGCATCTCTTTTCTTGATTTTCTGCCTCCAGATCTACAGTGAAGGAAAACAACCTCTGCCAGAGTTACCTCTTTATTTCATTTATTATTATGGATAAAAATAAATGTAATCAAGATAGCAATTTAGGTAAGTTAGTTGGTTACTTAGGCAAGTAGCCAATACTAGCTAGTACTGGTGAGTGTTTTTATGGTTACGGAGTGTGCTTTGTGTTGCTGCTTTTTCCCCACATCGGCACAAAATGTTCTCCACAAAGCACTTTTTCAGTAAAAAAAAACTAAATAGTCAAGTGTGAAAGCACCCTATATTTATATAGAAGCTAGTGTATTGTGAGCATTGTTTTCCCTACTTCAAACACTTTGCTTGAAAGCTTTAGGTGGTAAATACCAAGTTCCTAGTGATTGCACACTCAGCCAAAAGATCCATCTATAAAGTAAACCCGTAACTGAACATACAGTTGTACACTTAACACAGAAACCAACAAAAACACTTGTGTACAGTATATGTATTATTTATACACATTATGTTATGATTCCATTAACTAAGATTATTTAGTGCACTAGTTAACATTAACCACAAACAGTTGCATTAATAAACCTGAAGTAATGCACCAAACACTAAATTAAGATATGCGGTATATACAGTGTTTATAAAATACACCATCATTAACTATTTTTTTTCTTTGCATAAAAATGAACTTAAAATAGCATGTTACAAAATATTGCTAACTTCAACTCTGGTCTACAGATCACAGAGGCTCGTAAGTGCAAAACACACTAAATCTAAGGTGCAATGCGAAAGCAAATCAGAAAACGCACACACCAGACGTTAAACATGAGTTCCTACAAATTCGCACAATGGATCCATGTTAACACAAAACGGAAAGTGCCGCTGTTGGGATGGTCCTGCAGACTGCCTCGGTGAGCTTCGGGAGCTCTGGGGATGGCGCTGGCCTGCTGCTG
>JAQLOM010000036.1:16988669-16999798 GCA_030068315.1 Chrysichthys thysi | reverse complement strand
TGTTTACTTCTTTTCAATATCAGTAAAATAACTCTCACACAAATAACAACGATTCGTAAAGACGATATAAAAACGGCATCCACAAACGAAGCGATTAGTTAAAACGTAAGTGCTAGTGAAGCTGTTTCCGCTCATATGCACATATAATATGTTCCGTGGTCATACGTCATTTCCATTTCAAACGCGAATAGAAATTCATCGTTCACTTCCTTTTGAAGAATCATTTCACAACATGAGTTGTATGCTACATTAGAAATGTTTTTGTAAGAAAAAAAAACCATAGTCAAAATCATATAGTTATACCAAAGATTCTAAAGCACTACATGCAAGATGGATTACTGGCCAGAAAATACATTGATAATCAGGAAGTACAGAAATTCGACATTATGGGCGCCATTTTGGTAAGCTGGCCTTTCGTCCCAGAGGCCGGACACCGTGGGAAACTTGCGGCATTTTTAACCTCCTCATTTTTTAACCTCCTCATGACTGCTTGAAGAACTTTGGACAGTTTAGCGTATGTTTTTCAAAAGGTGGCGCTAGCCATTGTTTGCCAAAACAGATAAGTTACTGTGGGCTTATCAAAATGGCGTCCACGGTGGTACTACTGCCTATTGCGTAAGTGATCCATCTTGCTCCGCTGTAGAATCTTTGGTTATACTAAGCTACTCAGTGTTGCCAACTACTGTATGTTAAGGAGAAAGTAGCAAAATTTGCATTTCCCCTGAAACCTTATGACCTTTTGCATATAAAATGTTAACTTAAGATGAAAGATTTTCAGACACTTAGAATAGAAATGAATTCTATAAGAGTAGAAAATAAATCATTTGTTCTCAACAGAAGTCTATGTTTTGTTTTGTTTTTTTAAATATGCTATCATTTCTACCAAGTACGCAGATAAAAAGAAGTAAAGAATGTCTTAGCTGGTGTATGTGCATGGACTGTATATAAAAGGACTGTGCATAGTTTTGCAGAAATACATTTTTATTTAACTAAAATGCAGATAGCCCTGCGGTGGATTGGCGACCTTCCCAGAGCGTACCCCGCCTCTCGCCCGAAGTCATCTGGGATTGGCTCCAGTGTCCCTCCACGACCCTGACCAGGATTAAGCGGCAGAAGATGAGCGAGTAAAATGCAGATATGAAAAACAGAAAAAAATGACACAATGCTACCAAGCAGTAAGAAAATGGACAAGCCGGGAAAGAATCAAGAAGTGTACAGACAACCGTAATTAGTGTTCACTGGTCAAAGGGAATGATGATGACGATTGGTTGTTAGTAAAAAAAAAAATGGCAATAAGTGATCAGTCATTGGGAACAATAGTGAACAGTGATTGGTCTTTGGGAAAATTCACGATAAATGTTCGGTCAAGAAAAATCAATCGTGATTGATACAGTTGTGTTCAGTGATTAGTCCTTGGGGAAAATGCTAATCAGTGATTTGTCACTGGTCATAGAGGGAATGGTGGTCACTGGTTGGTCACTGAGAAAAGGGAGATTGGCCATTAGGAAGAGTGGTGGGCTGTGACCCGTTGGGATTACACAGACTGGTTGTAAGTCGAACCTGCTCTCAAGTCGTATAACCAGCAGCTGTGATGTGAACTTTGGAGCCATATTGAGTGCTGGACAGTCACTAACATCTTCTCAAAAGGTCCTTAGATGTATTGTTATGCCCTTGTTTGAAATAAAATGGTATAAAAAAGTCGTCAAATCTAGCAACAAAGTTGGCAAGTTGGTTAAGACTGGCTGTCTGTGTAAGTTCTTACCCGTTCTTTCTCTGTAGATCTGTATAGACGTGATATAAAACAGATTCAAGGACAAACTTACAGACTGGCACTGGCGGACAAGGAACTGTTTAGCCAAAGACGATCCAAAGGACAAGTGCTTTGAATGCTGTTTTACCCGTCATTTATTTTCAACTGGGAATAAGTCATTAAAATGGAGTCCGCATGTTGCAATCTGAAAAACAGGAGAACCTCATCACAGGATCTTCACTATTTCGAGAATACACTAATCGTGTTTGTTGAGGAATATACCGCATTTGCATCTCCAGCATGTGCATCCATAGATTTCTCTTCCTTTGCTTGAGTGCACCAAAGTTATGAGAGAAAAATCTCATAATCTTCACTTGCAAATTTCTTGCAATTCTCAATGCTATCAGGCCATTTTTTATAAAGACAAGAATGTAGAAATGTGCTAAAAAATCAATTTCTCCAGAAGCAAATTTGTTAACTTTATCTCTCAGAGCTGTCTCAATTTTGTGCAGTGATGTATTTATCCATGAGCAGCATTCTGTACAGCGTCTGGATTTGCAGCACATCTTGGGGTTGTTATGCATTTTTAGCAAGAATATTCACACTCCCAGATCTGCCCTGGTGGTGACACCACAGAGTGTTATCTTCACAGAGATATCATGTTTCCGAACCATCCTCTCACATCACCAGGGACAGGAAATGCTTTCTGAAGTCAGTTAAATAAATAAATAATATGCAAGTTAAGTATGTCTACAGCAGTGGGTTGTAGTGTACACTGAGCTGCATACGTGTGTATGTGAGATGTAGGAGTGTCAGACCACTGGATCTTCTGGTTCTTCTGAAACTTCGTCTAAAAGTAAGGAAAGGAAATGTTCTGCACTGTCAAAGGCTTTTTCTTTATAACAATTTCAGATGTGTCAGACATGCGTAAATATGACATTTGAAGTTTAAGATTATGGTATGGTATCTGAGAGGGGCAAGATACTTAAAAAAAAAAAAAAACCCGTCAACTTTAAATAAAAGTAGTCAATGTTAAAAATAAATAAATAAATTTTAAATAAAGAGAGTTGACTTTAAATGTGCCGATGTTGACATCTTTTGTTTAAAGTTCATTTCCTTTGCTTAAAGGGGTATTGCATTGCTTTTTCATTAATTTTGCAGTGGTCTCCAGTATGAATGAATGTCCTGTGAGTTGATTTTGGTGAAAAAAATGCTCTGATGCTTCTGTTTCAGGCTGTTCTAGTTTGGTGGAAGAGTGGGTGAGGGAAGTTTGACAGGATTTTGGGTCTTACTCATGAATATTCATGATACGCAAATGTATCACGTCTGAATGGCTAACAGCACTGTGACACTCCCTCCAGTGAGGGAAACCTTGTGTGGAAAAGTGTATTTTTTACTTACAGCCTGTGTGCTGGTGGTCGAATGTCATGCCAGTACAGATCCAGGTTTTAAGAACAGCCTCGATGCAAAAGCACTACTGTAGGCACCAAAGTTGGAAAATTAACTGTGGTCGAAATGATTAGAACACAGAACTAACGAAGCCTTATACTTCGCTGGTGGTTCCAAAGACAAAGTTCTTCAATTCTTCTTCCTTGGGCAAGACATGCAATGTGTTATTGCCACAAATAGCACAGACACGAACATGTTCCACCATGTTTTCAACTTGCTGTTATCGCCTCTACTTCTACCTGCCAAGACGGGCTCTGCTGTCTCCTGGCCGCAAAATCAAAACTGTCCTCCTGTGGGCGGCGCAATCCAAGGTGGGTGAGGCCATGAATACTAATTTTCAAAGTGACGTCATTTCGATGGGCTTTTTCTGATTCGCTTGTTTTTCCATCTATATTCTTTCTATGGCTAATGCAGGCATTGGGGTAGAAGAACATTTTCACATGCAGCATGCATATGCAACTAGGAGTGACCTATCGTATTTCTAAAAAAGGGCAAGTATTAAACGGTTTCTCGTGGAATGTCCCATTAAAAGTTGACCCTTTTTATTCAAAAGTTGAATTTTTTTTTTTAGGTATCTTGTTCCTCTAGGCTAGTGTACCATCAGATTTTATGGTTCTTTAAGGCAGTGTTTCCCAGCCTTTTTTGAGCCACGGCACATATTTTGCGTTTGAAAAATCCGACGGCACGGGGGGGATTGGCTGTGGCGGGGGTGGGGGTGGGGATCTTTTGAAACCAATTAGGTGAAATTGAATAGTTTCCCATGGTACACCTGACGATCTCTCACTGGCACAGTGGTTGAAAAACACTGCTTTAAGGTTTAAGTCTAAAGTTTATACCACAGTGCTGTTCAGTTCACAATTCTGATTGGTCAGCAGTTCCAACAGTAGTAATCAAAATCCAATGTTTATTTTTATGCACTCATTGGTTTTAATAGTGACTTGCATGATAGTCCATGTAAATGATTTTTTTTTAAAAATGTATAATTGTTGATTCCTGGGAGGAGAATTTTCCTGAGTGGAGAATATTATTTAGCATTTTTGGAAGAAGTCTCCAGTGTCAGAGGTAAAAGTGTCAGTTTTCCTCCTGACTAACAGCAATGCAAATTTGTCCTCTGTAGTGGACATTTCTAAAAAAGTTTACAAAACTTATGGAGTCAGCAGGGTTTTCACATTGGTTATTCCTAAAAATAATGTGATCAATATGACAGTTAAAGACAAACACAATTTGACTAATACCGTAGCACATAGAGTAATCATTCACATTGCAGACTGGAAAAAGTTAAACCCTTGAAATTAGTAACAGCAGTAGCTTCACCTTTAGCAGCAGTAACCTTCACCAAACATTTTCTGAAGCTGCTTATAAACAACTGCACAAGGAATTTTGGACCATTCATCAATTTATTGGGCTGTCTTGATTACAAAAGGTCGTGCCATAGCATCTCAATTGGGTTAAGGTCAGGAATCTGGCTTAGTCATTCCAAACCATGAATTTTCATCTATTTCAGGCATTTTTTAGTTGATATACTTGTGTGCTTTGGGTCTGTATCTTGTTGCATTACCCACCCTTTCCGAAGCCTGAAGTCATGGACTGTTTCCCCTGACATTCTCCTGAAATATATCTTGATACAGTTTTGAAATCATTCTTCCTTCTATTACTGTAAAGCCTCCAGGCGACCAGGCAGCCATGCAGCTCCAAACCATGATGCTGCCAGCACCATGTTTCAGAGTTGGGATGGGATTTGGAGTTGCTCTGCAGTGCTTTTTGTCGTTCCAGCATAGCATTGTGAATTTTTGTCAGTAAGTTTTGTCACATGTCCACAGAAGCAATGTGAAACATCCAGTTGTTTTGGGGCAAATTTAAGCCATGTCACAATGGGGATTTTTTTCTGAACAGCAGTGATGTCCTTCCATTAATAACACTCTTCAGTATTCTGTTCAGTATTTTCTGAAAATGCATACACGAGCAAGTTTTCTGCAGGCTTGTGCTGTTACTCTTGTGTTCTTGTTCATTTCTTTCAGGATTGCTCGTTGAGCTCTTGGTGTGATTTTTACAGGATGCCCACTATAGTCCTGAATTTCCTTTATTTGTAGACAACTTGTCTTATTGTGGATTGATTAACTCCCAGGTCCTTAAAAAATGCTTTTGTCGTATTTGCCAGCTGTATGTATCTCTATAATTCATCCTTTAAGGTCCTGAGAAAGTTGATAGGATTGAGGCCATCTCGCACTAATCAATTGTTCTTGAGAGGAACAGATGTATGTCTTTATTTAAAGGGCAAAGCACTTTGTACATTTTCCATCTCCTCTCATTAATTGAAATACCTGACTCCAATTAGCTTTTGGAGAAGTTATTAGCACAGACGTTCACTTATGTTTTCTAGCCTACACTGAACGATTACTCAGTGTGCTCGTTAAAGACTACTACTTTATGTGTATTGTTATTTTAGTCAGATTGAGGTAATCTACAGAATAGTTGTGTGACATAGATGAAGATCAGGCCGCATTTTATGAGTAATCCATGAACAAACCCTCGTAAGTGATTACAGGGACTAACTTGTTTCGTGGATACCAACAATATTAAATGTAACAATAAAAGAATAACATAGTATAATGTGTTCCTTTATTTAAAAATAACAATAAATCGGTAGTGTTGGCAAATTGCTGTGGTAATAGAGAAATAAAACACTTTGGGCTGTTATTGGAAAAGGATCAACAAGAAGAGCTTTACGTCTCATAGGACCACCGTGCCATTGATTATTTTCCTACAACAGGACATCTGTTCATGTTTTATTCTTTACTTGGACTTTTTACTGTATTCCTTATTTGGTATTTCCAGATAAAACTTAGAAATGTAAAAGGATGGCCTGGATCAATGAAAAGGCTATTCTTTAAAAGTGTAATTGGCCTGTGTCCAAATTGGCATCCTACTCCCAATCCTCAATAAACAGCAAAATGCTTTAATCTGTACTTTCTGGCCGGAATTATTTGGAAACAAACCATAAAGCAATTGATTTGGGGTTTTCAGGAGCAAGCTGGACATTCTCCACTATGCCTTTGGCTGCAAGAGGCTCCTAAAATAGTGCACTAGTGATTGTTGTGAATTAGGAGCAGGTTTGCACTATAGGTCTATAGGTCTTCTTCTTGTTTGGACTACAGGACTATAGACCTTCTATAGGTCTTCTATCTCCTGCAAAACTTTTGACAAGACTGCGAGAGAATGTGTTATTAAAATCCCAGCCTGCGCTCACCCCTGTCATTTCAAATCAGCTTTTTTTTTGGATCCATGAAAACTATAAACATGTTTAGATGCTTTTATTATGCCAAAATCCACAAAGGATATGAAAGCCAGCTGCATAAACGTCCTTCCCTTTCGGTATGCCAGCACAATCCTTCCACTCTATCTAATAATAAATCCCAGGAGAATTTATTGCTTGTACTGCTGAGCTGGACTTTACCATCTCCTCATTATACTATAACATCCTGCCTGAATTTATATTCCCTCTCTATTTGCTGATTAAGAAGCGTTTAACTTGGAGCAGCTCCACTCTGCAGTGCGGACTCCACAGGATTAAAATTGATGAGATTATGGTATTTGGATTAAGAATTAAAAAGCGTCTAGTCTTCTTAAGCTTAGATGAGGAGACTTTTCTCCTGTTGACCTCTGCAACACTGGTCATATGCAGACAATTTATCATTTTTCTACAGGAGCATGGTTTTGTTTGCCACAAAATAGCCAGGCAAATGCAGAAACCTTTTACCATCAGCGGAGAGCTGTCCACTGGAGGACAGAAAAAAAAATAATAGGCTATAAAATATCATATTAATGATATCACCACAGCCCAAACTAAAATGACCCTAACAGAATATAGTCTGATAGCACAAAACAAAATCAACATAACTCATAAAAAAAAAATTATAAAAAATCACGAAAACAAGACAAAATCTGACACCATAACACACAATAAAATCCAACGGCAAACAAAATCTAAAAGCACGAAACAAAATTGCCATAATACATAATGAAATAAGCGACCCGCAAAGCAAAATCCATGAAAAGAAAATTATTTACTACACAGAGCACAAATCAAAGTCACCAAAAAAACCAACAAAAATGTACTTAGGAAACAACCCAAAGTCTTGCAAGACAAAACAAAATGACCATAAAACCCAACCAAATCGCTGCAATCATAAAACAAAGCACTCTGTGTACATCTTATCATTTGATTTTCATTTTCAAGACAAAATCAAACAAAACAAATGAAACAAAAATCGACCTGCTGTTTTGATTTCAAACAGGAACACATTTTTGCAAATTGCACCTACAATTAAATACAGTACTTATGGGAGGGGTTAAACTACATATAGTTAGCCTCATAGCATAATTGCCTAAGTCATTGTTCATTGAAATATGATTAAGGCAATTATGCTGTGAGGCTAACGATATAAAATACAATGTAATTTTTGGTTATAGACTTCTGCTGTGAACTTTGTCATTAGATCAGTCATCAACCATCGAGGAAGTGTGGCACAGAGGCCATAGGCATCGGCATGACGGCTCTGCAGCAGCAGTATTTTCCCAATGGCTTAAGAGGGTAGGGTTTCATCAGGGTTTCAAATAGCTGAGACTATCAACACAGAAGTGAATGGCCTGGGGCCATATTTCACCCTAAATTTTAGTTCACCCTTATAGGTGGTCTGGGCTTTCCAGGGTAAAGGATAAGTACATTCTGTGTTCAACATGGATTCTTTAAAACAAGCTGATTACCCGATGCACAGTTGGAATTACAGGTGACCAGTTTTATTACAGAGGTCAAGGTCAATTTCTTTCTAAAGTTGGGTGGTTTTCTAAGTGCTGTGCAGACAAAATTGAGGTGAAAATGAATGACAGCTTTTTTCTTTTTCTTTTTCAAACATGTCGACAGGTTAACACTAGCCTACTGCCAAATCCCTCACATTTGTGTTTACTATAATCATAATCATTTTCTAGTCACGGCCAGTGTGTGAGTGAAAGATGATGACAAGATGATCTCTGTACTAAAGGCATCACCACAGAAGGATGAGACAGAACGGTTCGGCATGCCATGCATCCAACATAGCACGGAGCCTGACTGTCTGCTTAGGTTTAGAAAATGATCTAGTGGCCTGCTTAAATGGTTGTCTCTGTAGACTATGTGATAGTTTTTCTTATGTAACGTTTAGGCATCTGGTTATCACCTGCCTTTTCCTTCTGAAACAAATCACTGACTTCTTCACACAGATAGACTGCTTATAGTAGTGTCTAGTGCTGCTATGGGTCTGGAATGGTATACCTAACTATTATCACAATGGAAATAGTGAAAATATTCAAAATATTCAAACATTCAAAATATTTCCTGTCAAGGGTGCATGCGTTCTTAATCCGATCCCATACTGTGAAGACGTTGCACCTTGATCAAAATGAAAAGCTTGCCATGTTTGGTTTCTCATGCGTGGTGGTTTTGGATGTGTGACAGCAGCAGTCACACAGCCCCGCCGCCATCCAAAAAAGACAAGTGCTCCTTATCAGACTGCAAAGGCGGCGCTGGCCAGAAATCCCAGCTTTCCCCTTCTCATCTCAGACAGCCAGCACTGCCGGATCAGAGGAGACAGGGTCACCACCCCCACAGGGGCAGGGCTGTGGAATCCGGCCACTTAGAGTCTACCCCCAGCAGACGCCGGGGAAATATAAAAGGGACTCAGCTCGACAGTAGAGGGTAATGTCAGTCACTTCTCACACTAATATGCTGTGCTCTGCCTCTCACGCAGATTCCCCCTGAAGTGCCAGACGGCATAAGGCAAGTTTGACCCCGGCTAGAAGTGTTGATTACTACAGCGCTGATTCACCCTATGCCTAGCTGCTCGGCTTGCTGCCTCACCTTCCTCTCTGGCCACCTGTTAACCCAATCGCCACGAGAGTCACCTTCACTGTGCCCAAGGGGCTGTTTCCTCAGAGGGATCTTGTGTTTTTCTCTTTTTTTGTTGTTTTTCTGTTTGACTGGTAAAGAGGTATCCTTTAAGAGCAACAGACAGTCATGTGTATTCCCGATGTCCACCAGAATGTTCTCCAAAAAAAGAGGAGCATTTTTCCTTAATCATTCAGCCTCCGTGTCCCAAGTCTGTGTGCCCTTCTCGCTGTGACGGCACAGATGGGTTTAGCAAAAAGCATTCTCCCAACTTCTCAATGGCCATCCATCCAAAACAATCTCAAAATTGTCAAAAATCTCGCTACATAATGCAGTACATAATGCAGGTTTTGGTTAGTTAATGAAATAACTGTTTTGCTCTCTATTTCAAACCTGGAGTCATTACTTGTGATGTGAGATGTGGGATGTGTTTAATCTGACTGTTCGTGCAAGATGCTGTCAGCTCACCAGTGCAAAGCTACAAGGATGCCTTCGATTCAAACTGCATCAGCTAGGGTATATATTCTAAAGCACAATATTTCTGCAACCAGTACTTAATTTAACATGAATCACAGTAAAAAAATAAATAAATAAATAAAAAGATCTACACCATTACTACTAATGATGGTTAATTTTGGAGAACTACCTGGTGGAGAGGATTTGGCTGGAAATCAACCAACCTGTCAACTTGGCACTCAAGAATAGACCTTGTGGCTGACCAGGAGCCAATTAATATGGAGTATAGTCTAGTACACTTCTGCGTGTCAATCCTTACATGCCAGCTGAGCCAACTTGGTGTTGCTCCAATGATAAGAGTCCTGAAACGCTCCATTTTCAAACCACAGTGCTAGCAATGGGTGTCCTAAAACTACTACTAAATGCAACCTGAGCAGCAGAATTTTTTAGTCAACAGCATGGATCATCTCTGAGACCAGAGTCAACATTTGGAGGAGACCCATTCATAACTGATAAAGAAAACAGAAACACAGAGAACTATTTTTCAGAGAGCTATCCAAGCACTGAACTGTTAATAGACAGTCAGACAACATGCACTACACCCTATTCAACGAAGAAATCGCTTTCTTACAGACACAACAAAAAGGCGTGTTTGAAAAGAAAATTGTAAAAACATAAAAGTGGAAAAGAAATTGTGTTATTTCAAGACACATTATTATGTTGCTTGTCTTTGCCATGGAACAAGCATATAATTCAAAACCTTTTCTCAAATAGTACATTTAGGAAAGCTTAAACTGTAACTGTGCAATTCCCCACACTATTCAAATAAACTTGACAGAAAAAAAATCCTGAAGAAATGTCATCTCAAAATAAATCCTTAAAGAGCTGTCAACGCATCACACTTTCCCCTGACCACAGACAGCTTGTTGAAGTTATCTTCACGTGGGCTAAACTATGGTTCCAACACGACACAAGAACAAACATGGGCACAGGTTAAATGAGTGGCTCAGAAACATGAGGTCAGGCGACATGGTGACTTAGAGGTTAGTACTGACGCCTCACAGCAAAAGGTCCTGGGTTCAATCCCCGGGGTCGACCTGAGCGCCTTTCTGTGTGGAGTTTGCATGTTCTCCCTGTGTCCACGTGGGTTTCCTCCAGGTCCAATTGCCTGTAGGTGTAAATGCATATGAGAATGCTCTCTGTATGTTGGTGGTGGATTGGTGACCTGCCCAGGGTTTACCCCTCCTGTCATCCAAAGGCTTAGCTGGGATTGGCTCCAGCTTCCCCCCGCAACCCTGAACAGGATTAAGTGGCAGAAGATGAGTGAGTGCGAAATGTGAATACATGCTCATGATTAGGGTTGCACCGATACCACTTTTTTCCAAACCGATACAAGTATAAATATTTTTATTTGTATACTCGCCGATACCGATACTTCTTAAATTGGATTTCCATGATAGTGTAATCAATTTGGAGGCAGGTTTAACTTTCTCTTTTGCAGAGTACAATAAGCCTACAATAAGCTAAATACAAAAATGATTAACAGAAGGCTAT
>JAQLOM010000036.1:16924054-16944886 GCA_030068315.1 Chrysichthys thysi | reverse complement strand
GTGTGTGTGTGTGTGTGTGTGTGTGTGTGTGTGTGTGTGTGTGTGTGTGTGTGTGTGTGTGTGTGTGTGTAGCATTCACCCGAGGGATAAACAGGATGTGGCGTACAGGCTGATGCTTGGTGCGCGAGCTGTAGCCTATGAGGATAAAGGGGTGAACTTCCAGGGTCCTTTTCCCAGGGACGTCACGATCGAGAACACCACCATAATCATCCACTATGATCAAAAAATCAGAGCCACACTTTCCGGTGACACTTTTGAGGTATAGCTTGGTATTGAGTCACTGAGCAATATTTATAGTGTTTATTTGTATATTACTTGAAAGGCATTCTCTGTGGTGATGATAATACACCATGTAAGGTTCAACTGGCAGATACGAAGTCATTTTGCATCATTGGGTTGCTTATCTCCACTACAGATCTGCTGCTCCAAGGAAAAGAAACCGTGTAAACCGGGATCCCAGTGGATTCCAGCTCCGATGAAAGAATGGGCAAGTGATTACGTCCTGGTATCAATAGCTGAGTGTCCCCAGGATAATGTAGCTGCTTTGCGCTACGCATGGAGCGACTGGTCGTGTGCTTTTAAAGCATGTCCCATCTACAGCGTGGATGGAATCTTACCTGCGCCACTGTTCATTGTTAACCGATGGCAAACACACACCTGAGGAAAAACTGTCCAATCGGGTTGTTTTGTGTATACTGTACGTGAAAGAATTGAGATATTTTCGAGACATGCTGCGTGATTGGATTCGAAATGGAAGATTTGACGGCAAGGGACATCATGATCGTACATTTGTCAGTGCAGAATATTGCTTTGGAGATGCTCTGTCAGTGATTAAGGTACTAAGAAGGTTATTAGGTCAGATCACAAAACAACCTGAGAGCTACATTTGGGACTCTGATGATTCATAGGGTGATCTAGCTATTGGGTAGAAATTGACACGACAGGATTAAAGGAAAAAACGGGATAAGGTGGAGGGTGATAAAGAAAATATCAAATATGCACAAAAAATCCTAATGTGTAAGAAATACTGAGGAGTTTATTACATATGAAATATAGCTGCACATAATGGGCTTTATTCAGTGTCAAGTGTTTATGCTGTGAAAGTTACTCATATTCAGGGATGAGGCACTGATGTTTAAGCTTTTATTTTTAGTTTTGGATTTCTTAGGGAGTGTGTTTTTTTTCTTTCTTTCTTTTACGTTAGATTAGTTAGTTTAATTTGTGTATAGCTATAAGGAATTTTGCCTATTACTTTGATCTGGTCGAAATAATCGCATTAAAAGTTGTTTGGTGTAATCCTGGCATTATTCCTTTGTACTTTGCGGCCCAACATAGACTGGGTCACGGCATAGGAGTCTAGAGCAGTGGTTCCTAAACCTTTTCAGTACGAGACCTGAAAGAGAAATTTGGTGTCACAGAGGGACCCAGACGTACAAAAATACATCAGGAATACTCATAACATCTACATTTACACATAACACAACAACCCTGCCAAATGGAAACCCAGAAAATAAAGATTGGCGACCCATTTTGGGTCGCGACCCTTAGTTTGGGAAACACTGGTCTAGAGTATTTCCTGTGTGTTGCTGTGTGAATAGCCTTAATTGTAATGATCACTTTAATGACCACAGCTTTAATTTAACAGTATGGTTTAGAAAGTACCACTTGATCCAGCGTGATCTTTTTTTTTTCCTCCACATGAACAGTTCATTTTGCATACAGTGTTGCTGTAAAGAAAATGTGCACAGGTATTCTTATTAAAGTGGCTAGTGTGCACAAGATGTATTGCAGTCTAATCGGTTATCGATTATCAGATCTTTTGTTTTTTGAACAATTTAATGCAAAAAAAAAGGAAGCCAAATGAGAAATGCACTTTCGGTGTATATGCTGCTACTCCATGATTGACCAGCAGGTGGGAATATTGTCAAAGCATGCAGAAAAGGTTTCACATCTCTGAAATTTCTAAAGATCCTGTACATGGTGGTTAATCAGTTTACCACCAGTTTACCATCTTTTATGTATTTGCACTAACGTCAGGGTTTTTGTTTTTTCCAAACGCTGTAACAAGGCATATCATAACCCATATCTTCTGAATCAAAAATACCTACTGTATTATGTTGGCCTGCTTTTTGCACTAATGAGTCTGTCTCTGTCACATTTATTAGTAAAGACTAATAAAGTACTGAGATTTCCTAAAGATATCTCTCTCTGTCTGTGTTGTTGAGTGTTCTGTTTTCTTATTGTACACTGTGTCCTTTACTCATGAGCATTAGTTCGGCAAGAGCTTATGCATATCCAGTGAGACACGCTTACTCCCTGGACAGGGACTCTTAAAACTGAGCAGAGGTGAGGCAATCATGTCCTAAGAAGTCCTCCTGAGTGACCACAATGACACGGAGGGACTGTACAACAGGATCTCACGCGATTCATA
This sequence comes from Chrysichthys thysi, assembly GCA_030068315.1. Lineage (NCBI taxonomy): Eukaryota > Metazoa > Chordata > Actinopteri > Siluriformes > Claroteidae > Chrysichthys > Chrysichthys thysi. The sequence continues at coordinate 16,942,455 of JAQLOM010000036.1, read as the reverse complement.
CCTCACCCTGCAGAATAAACTGACATAAACCCTAGATTGGGAGCTCGCCCATGGTCTTGTTGAGTCCTGCATGGATATTGAACAAGATCCAACACAAATAATCTCCACTTCTTCCTGGAGAACGCTACAAATGAGTCAAAGTAAAATGTAAATTCAATCTAATTTGTGCACTTTGGTCATTTCAGTTCTCGTCGTGTTCTTTCACATATCCATCTCAAGGATTTAGAGAGCTGGAGAATTTACACGTGCATGAATTTAACTTTGCAAACTTCTGCACCATGACGTGAAGCAGAACCAGATTCACGCCGAGAATCATGTTCTCCTTCGGGTCCTGTTAAAGTCCACCTCTGGCCTCCCTAATGAGCCTCATACCCATGAGTACACCGGTCTGTATGCCTTGGCTTTGTTTTCGTGCTCAGTCTAAACTGCTCTCATAGCCGGTCTGATTTCACCTTGCAGCGCTCATCAGCCCAAACCACAAAAGCATTCACACTTTTGCTGATATGCATTTTGGACAGGATGTTGATAATCTGCTGACAAATAATGCAAATCCCACAGCAGCTATGTATTCAAACTGGCTCCTCGTGGTTGAATAGGTTGGACGGCATGTGACCTCTGAAGATTCAAAGGGACTTCTTTGTTATTAAAATGTAAAAAGACAAATTGTAAAAGCAGCATTGAAAGGTTCGTGTGGAGAATTGTGTACAGTGACCAGTTACTGAAACCAGTCACATTGGTAACCGTTTCTAAAAAGGTTCTAAGTATTCGCCTTAATCCCAGCATTATACCACAGCGGTGCTGAATTCTTGAATCTGATTGGTCAGAAGGTGTTAAGTTACATTAATTTACAAAAAAGGCATCTTTGACTTGTATGTTGGACAGAATTGAAGTCTAACAAAAATACACTTCATTTAGCAATGAGAAATGGTGTTCTGATGAAGCATTTACATAACTCTTATGAAAGGGGAATTTGATCTGTGTCACTGCTTTGACACAAAGCTGGCCCTTTAAGTTTCATGCCATAAGAAAGTCTTCCAGATGAAGGTCATGCATGTTGCATTTTCTCTGTTATTTGACAAGCTGCAGATTTTCTTATTATTACCTTCAAGATAGGAAAAAAGAAGCTGGTAATGGAACCACTGTTTATAGTTGCTCTAATATAAGCGCAATCTCACACCAAGAAGGTCCTGGGTTCGATCGACCTTGGTGCCTTTCTGTGTGTCATATTTTCCCCATGCCCATGTGGGTTTCCTCCGGGCACTCTGGTTTCCTCCCACGGTTTGGAAACATGCACATTAGGTGGATTGGCTACTCTAAATTTCCCATAGATGAGAGAGTTCATGGCCTGCGCACCCAGCCAGCAGGGTGGCATTATTCCATGGCTAAAACAGCATTGTGGAAGGAATCTCCTTCCAGCAGAGCCAAAGTCTGGTCAGTCCAGGTGATCCAGGTGATAATATAAGTGATAACGCGAATTAAGGTGTTTCACAAATGCTCCACAACACTAAATATTTTTAAACAATAGATGGATAAAAATTACATCCAATTACAAATTGTCATTCTTTAATAAATTTTTAAAAAAAAAATCAAATGGTTGGCAATTTGCCAGCCAAGCACAACTCTTAGTGGTGCTTTATTCCTTACTTAAGCCATTACGCTCCATTTGAAGCAACTGACATCTGATATGTCTCTACCCAGACAGAAACAGATGTAGACATGTCATTACATTACATTAGCAATATTTGCCAGACGTCCTTATCCAGAGCAACTTCCATTTATCTCATTATTATGAAACTGAGCAGTTGAGAGTTAAGGGCCCAGCAGTGACAGTTTGGTGGTTCCTTAAACCCTGAGCTAACACTGCCCATGTCACGTTGATTTGGTAATAATAGTGTTGTCATTTCTCACTTTAAAAACAGTTGAAGAGGCTGTATAAATAAAAGCTTGCTACAGAAACAAACAAATAGATTGCAAATACAGGAAATACAGGAAACATTGTCTAATATGATCATATAAGTGCAACCCTACCATATTGTTAGCACTGCTCTGCTCCCAAATAATAACTGGTCACTGTGGTCCTATGGTATTCCTTATCTATTGATACATAGATGTGGTATGGGGGGGCAAACTCTTTCTGTTTATGAACAGATGTACTACAGTCACTAATTAGCTCAATATATTATCTGGGTCACAAATCATTCTAGTACTACCATGTCATTGTCACTGTGGTAAATGGTAAAATACCCAAATGATATGTATCTGGTCAGTGGTTGTCTTATGGTGGTCTCTTTGCTTTTATGGGCAGGACATTTGTGTGGTAATCATGTGGGGGGGAAAAATGAAACAATAAGTCATAGTCTCTACACTTCTGGGAAGGTTTTCCACTAGATTTGGTGCATGGCAGTGGGAACTTCGCCATTCAGTCACAGGGCATTAGAGAGGTCAGGCGAGGAGGTCTGAGCAGAACTTAAAATTTAATTTCATCCCAAAGGTGTTTTTGAGTAGAGTTGAAGTCAGGGTTCTTTGACGTCTTTGACACCGACCTCGGTACACCATGTATTCATGGATCTTGCTTTGTACACAGGGATACTGTCATACTGGAGCATGTTTGAGCCCCTTAATTTGCAGCAGAGGTTGGCTTAGTGGTTAGCACTGTCGCCTCACAGCAAGAAGGTCCTAGGTTTGGCCCTCAGGTCAGCCTGTGTGCCTTTCGGTGTGGAGTTTGCATGTCCTCTGTGTGGGTTTCCTCCAGGTACTGCTGTTTCCCTCACTCCAAAGATATCCATCGCCTACGCTGTCATGGTCCACCTCATACTCTGAAGTGGACTGGCTAGTCTAAATTGCCCATAGATGAGAAAGGTCACCTGTCTCTGTGTGTTGGCTCTGTGGTGGACTGGCAACCTGCCCCGGGTGGCTCCAGTGCCCTGTGACCCTGTGTGGACTGGCGACCTGCCTCAGGTGTACACTACCTCTCACCCGAAATCAGCTGAGAGGCGAACCTGCCCCGGGTGGCTCCAGTGCCCTGTGACCCTGTGTGGACTGGCAACCTGCCTCAGGTGTACCCTACCTCTCACCCGAAATCAGCTGAGAGGCGAACCTGCCCCGTATGGCACCAGTGCCCTGTGACCATGTGGGGATTGGCGACCTGCCTCAGGTGTACACTACCTCTCACCCAAAGTCAGCTGAGATTGTCTCCAGCTCCATGCGACCCTGTGTAGAATAAAAGAACCTTGGAAATGGATGGATGGATGGAATTTGCAGCAGAGGGAAACCTTGAAAGCTGCAAGACATTCTGCACAACTGTGTGCTTTCATATGCGTGGCAACAGGCTAGGGAAGGTGCACATATGGGTGTGATAACCAACTACTTTGTGTACATGAAAAAATTGCCCAGTGCTTGAATATGGCATGAAGAGGACAACTAAATGCAAATTGTCTTTCAATACCGGTAGCCAGTTACACTTGGGACGGTCCATTGCACGTTGGGGGTGGGGGGGGCGTGGATTCACCCCTTGGTGAATCAAAGAACAGCACTTTTGAGTCTTTTTTTTTCATATAATAAAAATTCCTGTATTTATTCATATAAACGTGTTTATTCCGTTCTATAACAGAACCGATGTCAAAAACGAGTTTTGTACACCCCTATAACAAGCCCTGACGCTGAATCGGAGTGACTTTCAGAGCATTGGCTGCCAGTTTGTTTGGAACGAACCAACTGGGTTTTAGAGGGGGGTGCGTTTTAGCTGTTAGCTACAGCTAGCACTGGTACAAACGGCGCAGGCAAAGCGGCGTCATAACTTTGAGCTCCGGCGCCTGTCTTGTATGCACATTTGTGGGGGGGAATCCTCAAGTTATTATTTTTTTCTTATAAATAAAACAAAACAACAGGTAACGCTTATTTCGTACAGAAAGCAGACCGGGGTGTTGTGCTTAGCTGCGCGGTGAATGAGATATGTTTGGCTAGCTAGCTCCTCAGTGTTAGCACAGCAGGTAGCGTTTCGAGGGAGTTTACGGTTAAATTAGCTAGCGTTAGCGGTAGGTACACGATTATATGTGCATTTGATAACGTTAACTGTGTTGCTGGTCGTAAATATCATAATGTAGTTGTTAATTAGAGAGGTAAGTTTAAAAAGTCTAGTTTAGCAGCACATAACCCAGCCTTCAGAAATAGCTAGCTCAGCTAATTAGCTCCAAACAGGGCTTCTTCCAGAGGGCTTCTACATTGAATGAGGCAGCACTCATTATTACAGCAGAAATGACTTTCTTTTGGGAATTATGATAAAAGGCTGGATGGCATTTTGATAAATGTTGCATGTCTGGTTGCAACTGTTTAATATTTTATTTATTTTATGTTATTGGTTGTATAGTATGAGCAGAATCAGAGTATTGAATATAATATGGTTATATGAATGTAATAAATATGATAAGAATAATCTACCTTACTATACATTAAATTGATATAAATATATCTGCAAGTACTGTGTATATAGAGTAACTTCCACCCATGGGTTGTGTGAAAATGAAACTGTTTTTATTTTAAAAATAAATAAATAGCAATAAATAATAATAACAATAATAGTAATAATAATAATGGAATGTGGGCGTTTGCTACAAGGCAAGAATCCAAAGCTTGAGGTGAAAAATCTGAGAAAAAACTATTTAAAAGTCCAATAGCAAAAAAGTTTACGATCTCCAGACTTGATTGAAAGAAAGCAGTGTCCAAAAAGCTGCCCGGATGATCTGAAACAGCTCAGATATTGTTATATAAAAGTTATAAGAGAATACATTGCATCCAGAAATGGATGTTTTCATGCACTTTTTATAACTGCTATAAATCGATATTTTTTTGCCGTCTTTTCTTTGTCAGCTGTAGATTGAAGATCTAGATTGAAGGATAAGTTGATGAACGATCGATTGATGGATCGATAATGTTCTCTCTCTCTCTCTCTGTGCCACTGCAGCAGCCGTGCCCCGCCGCGTGTCGACCCCCAGCGGAGCTGTCATGTGGCAGGAGGCCCGCAAACATGAGCGCAAGTTGCGCGGTATGATGGTGGACTACAAGCGCCGTGGGGAACGACGGCGGGAATACTACGAGAAAATTGTAGGCAGAGATCACACTCTTCACTCATAACTCTTACCATACTAGCTATATTATGCATAAAAGTAAAACTAGTTTTGGTATTCTATCAGATACTTTCCTCGACCTTTCATTTTTGTTTTTTCCACATGATAATAGAACAACATCTTACAGACATGACAATATCCAAACATCAAGCAATGAATGATCATACAAAATCAAACCCATAACCATTGTCAGCGTGTTTAATTTGCAGTGCTGCTGCTTTAGTAAAGCATTGGTGTAAAAGAGGCAGCTGGTATGTCTTCTCATGCATCCTTGTGCCCAGGAGGTGATCTGTAAAAGAAATGTAAAGGGGGTTTGTTGCTGTTTATTGACATGTTACATTCCGTGTCCTTGCCACACTGCAGAAAAAGGACCCAGCTCAGTTCCTGCAGGTTCACGGCCGTGCCTATAAAATCCACCTCGATCCGGCTGTAGCCTTGGCTGCCGAGAGTCCGGCCAACATGTGAGTTACTCGTGCCTGTCATCCTCACCTGGACTTTGTATCATGTTAGTTTTTCTTTAGCGTTTATAGTAGCCGAAGTCGTCTGGGATGTGAAGATTGTGTGTCCGTCCAGTCAGTGTTTTTATACAGGGTAGACCATGAAAAAGTAGCCCACCCCCAGCGATAGGAAGATAAGGTGAATGAGCAAATAGATTGTTTTTATTCACTTGAACAAAAGTCACAACAGATGCTGAAAGTGGTCCTCATTCACGTGGGTGCACCTACACATGTGGCATCAGACGGAGAGAAAGGGGCTACGGCCTCTTCTAAAGAGCCTGGCACCGATACTGGAGGTGGGCTACTTTTTCGTGGCCCACCCTCTACGGACTTCACCAGTCTTCTCTTATTCAACGAACAGGCTCATGCTACTTGTACCGTGTCTGTTTACTGTTAATTAGCATTCATGGATGACTTAGAATCTGAACGCATGGTTCAGTATGTTTAGAGAAAAAGAAAGATGCTTCCCAAATGCTTTGTTTTATGTGTGAAGCATGAAGAAAACCCCACAGCTCGACTTTTCTCGAACATGCAAACACTGTGTTTTCAGACTTATTAAAAAGGATAATCCGTTTGACCGAGTCATGCCCTATAAATTTTCTTTTATTGTTGTCTGTGTCTGTATTAATACCCTTCACTCGCTAACGAGTTTGTTGTAATGTAATACGTTTTTCGCTACCAAATATTATCTGGGCAACCAAAGCATGGAGTTGGGTAGCACACTGGAGATTTTAGCTAACAAATGTATAAATTTGTCCACCCCTTTATAGAGCAGACACCATGGAGATCTATGTACCGGTATTTGAATCCAGTTGCTGTTTTCTTTTCAGGATGCCTTGGCAGGGTGACACCAACAATATGATCGACAGGTTCGATGTGAGGGCGCACTTGGATTACATTCCCACTTATACACCTAGTCTGATGAGCAGCACGTAAGTCTCTGAGAAAATTTCAGTGCTTTGTGTGATGATTTAGAATCGTCCGGTTACCGGGATGTGCTTCTTTTTAAATAAGTTTAAAAACCTCACAAACAGCATGGGGAGTGCACGAGCCTCTGATTACTGTACAGTTATCGTAGTCAGAGGAGTCCTCTCGAAGTGTCTAAAGTGAAGAGTTGGCCCCAAGCTTACAGTGCCTTACACTAAATAAATAAATAAATCTACAAACGATTGTAATTTCTTGGCTGAATAATGCAGTAACTCAAACTCAGCAGACTTCGTTTTCAAGGTTTTGTAGCCGATTCGAAGCTGTGAGCTGCTTAGTGAACACTGTCACGCACACTGCTTCAAATGAAAAGCATTGTAAACATATTACATGTAGGACTGTAAAGTTCACCCAGCTCTCAGCAATGCACAATTCTCTAAACTTTCTTTGAATGTACAGTGTTTTGTTCTCAGCTGAATGAATAAGTGTTCTTGATGCAGGACTCCAGAGCAGGAGAGTGAGGAGAGGAAGTGTAATTATGAACGTTACCGAGGCCTTGTGCAGAACGACTTCGCTAACAGTGAGTGAGGCTTTCTGTGGGCTTGAGCGCAACACAGTTGTGCAGGAATAGAGATCCGTTGGGAACTGTGTTTTGTGAATGAATGTTGTCTTTTTGTAGTCTCTGAGGAGCAGTGTTTGTATCAAATATATGTGGACGAGCTGTACGGAGGCCTGCAGAAACCGAACGAGGACGAAAAGAAAAAGTGAGTCCATCTCGGTACAGCTGACTGGCGGGAGGGCGGTCATATTTAAATCTGATGAGAATCGGTTTGTTTCTTTGTTTTGATGTATCTTTAAGGCTTGCTGAAAAGAAGGCTCAGATCGGCTACACCTACGAGGACAGTACAGTCACAGAAACCGATGCACGGTCCGATAAAGGGGATGAGGACAACTCGGAGAACAGCGAGTCTGAGGAGGATGAAGTCATCCCTGACATTGGTGTGGTTTTTTTTTGTTTGTTCGTTTGTTTGTTTGTTTGTTTGTTTGTTTTTAATGCACTTATTGGTTGAAGATCATAGTTATATTAAACGACGCAAAGAAACAATAAGCTGAATTTCAGGAAACACTGGGCAAAGTACTGGAAACTGAAATTTCCTAATTTGTTTTCTTTCTTTTATTTATTTGCTCGAGTTCTTAAGCCATTGTACAAACAGGTAAATGAATTTAAATTTTAAGTTAAGCCGAGAAATTCCTAAATTCTTGTGAATCAAGCAAAATGTTTGGAGGTATGCACAGGAGTGGCATTCATTCATTCATTCATTCATTTAAAACAGCATTCCTGCTGACTTCCACATCAGTTTTGTCCAGTTCCACACACTGAAGCGCAGTGAATCTAATCAGGACATAACAGATACTCGAGATGAGTAAATGCAGAAAATGTCATGCAGCACAAATTTGTTCCAATATTAATCTTTGTTCCGCAAGCTTCATGTCTGACCACCTGCTCTCATGTGAATGAAAGGAAAATCCACCCCCCCCCCTTTTTTGTGTGTGTGTGTGTGTGTGTGTGTGTGTGTGCGCGCGTGTGTTTTTTGCACAGTGTCTATGTACGGGGTTGTTAAACTGTTCTTTTTTCTTCGTTCATCCAAAACACTTTGTTCAGCATCTTGTTGTCATTTTATTTGAAAACAAATTTTATTTAAAAAAAAAGAGGTAAACGGCATTCTCTGCACCTAAATTTGCTTTGTCATTGCGTTGGTTGATGCTTTGCAATGTTTGCAGTTTGAATGCTTGCTTGTACAGTTGATCCTTGCATTAACGGACTAATTAGAGGAAGAGGTTGTCAGTTGACTTGAACAGACTGATGATGTGAAGTGTTTTAGTGTGGGCGGTTAAAATAATGGAAATCCAAGGGAAAAACACCACTAAGGTCTATAAAAGTGCTACCCAAGTACTGTACACATGACAAGCAGCGTAATGACCAACATAAATAGGTAAGTACATTGAGAAAACCTTGAGATGAAAAACACCAAGTAATCGCCGAAAAAACAGTAGAGCTTCACAACGACCACAGCTCAACCGACGCCTGTAAGCAACTAGTAGCTTGCACGCCACCGCCACCTAGCGGACAATTGCTGAACTACTGGACTCAGTTCACAACACCCGGGATTTTTAAACTTTCATACCGGACATTCTGGCTAATGGATTATGTATTCAGACCAGCGGATTTTGTCCATCGCATCCGATATCCATTAATGCGGTGTCCGTAGATGAGAGGATAGACTGTACTTGATCAGTAACTCTTGCAAACAGTCACACAACTCACAAATCTCATTTGGGTTTCTACGTCAAATGTGCGAGCGCACCCAGATGGACTGATTTGTGGGTGCCCTTTTGCTAAGTTATTTTATTTTTCACTAAATCTTCATTGGGTGAACATTCAGTACATATATAGTTAGATCTGAAGTATTACATTCGGGAATACTCAAGTGTGTGTTCGCGGTCTTGTTTTCTAGATGTTGAGGTGGATGTGGACGAACTGAACCCAGAGCAGGTGACGGAGCTGAACAAGATGGCCACCCCTTATGGCATGGCGGAAGGAGACTTTGTCTGGTCTGTTTGTTGTCGACATTTTATCTAAATCACTTTTATTTTTTATTTTTTTACATTTTGGTCCGATCTCCCCTAGCACTGCACGTGCGGGTTTTCCTGTTTCATCACACCTGATGCAAATCATTACCTTAAGAAATCCTTGATCAGTGGAATGACATGTTAGAGCTGGGAAGTACTGATACAGAGATCCTTGGTGGAGTTATTGATAAGATACAACAGTGAAGTGGAACGGTGTGCATGTGGCAGGCCGAATAACCGACATGCTTTTGTGGCAGGATGTTGAGAAAGGACAAGGAGGAAGTGGAGGCCATAAAGCATGCCAAAGCGCTGGAGGCCGAGAAAGCTATGTACTCGGTAAGAGTGTAACCAGTTATTCTACTAGTGACACTTGGGAGGCCCACTTGGTGTTTTTGTGTGTATGTGCATCTGGCAGATAGCCAGTTTGTGTTGCTGAGATGATTTCTAAACCTCTGTGGGTGTGTGTGTGTGTGTGTGTGTCAGGGCCGGCGTTCCCGCAGACAGAGGCGAGAGTTCAGAGAAAAGTATATGAAAGGCAGACAGATCAGCCCTCCCAGGTAAGCCAGTATAAGCATTTCATCACCAGCATCAAAGCTTTACCAATGTCACACGTTTTCCTACGCTTCACTTTACACTTCATGCTGAATTACAGTTATGCCAGACGAGACAGTCCAACCTACGACCCCTACAAGCGGTGAGTGTAAGGATGTGTACATTTACCCACAGTACGGGGCCTTGGCTGTAGAACTGCTCTTTTATTCCTCTCTTTTCTTTCCCCTCTCGCACCTGCGACAGGCCCCAATCCGAGTCAAGTTCAGAGTCCCGTTCTCGCTCGCGTTCCCCAGGCAACGATAAGATCACTTTCATCACCAGCTTCGGGGGCAGCGACGAAGAGGGCACTGCAGCTGCACAAGCCCCAGCTACTGCCCAGTCAACGCACACTTCCTCCAACGCTGCAGGTCATAGCAGGGGCTCCCGGTCGGTAACTTCCCTTTTCTGCTTCCCCCTGGCTTTCTGTTGGATGTTTTCTCCTGTCCGTTTTACGTGTGCTGCACCGTGATATCGTTTGAGTGGTTTTGTTAAGATCAGGTCACAACCTTAGCTTGGGTTTTGTTTGGTGCACTCACACAGCTAAACTGTGTGTAAGGACTTGAACAAGTAATTGCAGAAATACAGGCAGAGCCGATTCTGTGGTACGGGACTATGGCACAGATACACTATATGCCCAAAAATATGTGGCCATCTGATCATTTTGTCCTTATGTGAGCCTTCCCCGAACTGTTACCATAAAGTCAGAAGCACGCAATTGTATAGAATATCTTTTTATGACGTAGCTTTAAGATTTGCTGGACCTTCACTGGAACTCAGGGGCCCAAAGCTTGATCCAGCAGGACGGTGATCCTGGTCGCTAAGGTCGGAGTGGAAGAACTCCCGTTTCCTGCACAGAGTTCTGAGCTCAACCCCACTAAACACCTTTGGGATAAACCGAAATGCAGACCACACTCCTGACCACCTTGTCAGACATCAGTGCCTGGTCTCACTAAGTGCTTGTGGCTGAATCCCCCCAGCTACCATCCAAAATCTGTTTGAATGCCTTCCCAGATGAGTGGAGGCAGTGATGAGAGAAAAAGGTTACTGAACCTGAAATGAGATTTGAAAGCACATATGGGTATGATGGGAGGTGATGCTTTTGGCCATATAGTGTATTAGGAAGCTGTCTATATTGATTGACCCATATAAAGGCTAAAACTACAATAATAAAGGAACTAAACTGGTGAACCTTCTGACACAGCATTTTAATCCAAGCCATTTAATCGATTCTTGAGGAGTTTATAGCGTTTAGAATGGTACACAGTATGTGTTTTTGAGATGTGTTGCCATGGTAGTCTATAATAACTTTGCATGTTGTTGTTTTTGTCTGTCCAGAAGGAGACGTTCGTCCTCCAGCCGCTCATCATCTTCCTCACGTTCTTCCTCACGTCGCTCATCCCGCTCTTCTTCGCGGTCCCGGCGTGGTAGACGTGCACGTGGAGGGCGTGATAGAGATGGACGGCGTTCCCGATCCCGCTCGCACTCCCGCCACCGCTCGCACTCTCGGTCATGGCAACGTGGAAGACGAGGAAGCAGCTCTAGGAGACGCTACGAGAGAACACGCTCTCGCTCCACAGAAAGGGACAGAGACAGAGGACGGCACTACCCGTCGCGCAGAAGAACCAGGTGAATTGGATGATTGATCGCATGATAAGTGAACGTGCATGAAAAAGACAGGGGTTTTGTACACCTAAGCACAGTTTACCAAAGAGAAAGTTACACAGGTGAAAAAGAAATGCAGACCACTAGGTATTCGTACATCCACCACGTGGGTTTCTTTGCATTAACATATGCAAATTAAATGAAGGAATTGCAATAATTATGATCATGATTGTGGCAGTTAATTGCTAATGGGAAAGCCACAGATCAGTGTATAATCACATTGCATATTTGGAGCTTGGCAATTAACCCACTCACTATTCACTAGCCATTTTTCTTACCACAGGTAAAAATGTAAAAACAATGAGAGAGATAACAGTGTACTGAATACCGGATTTATCTGATCGAAATCCATGTGGTGACTTTAATCTGATTGAGTAATACTGTTTACATGACTGCTTATGTGCTGCGATAGGTGATGAAGATCAGATTATTTATATCGGTCTGCCATATATATCTCTGCCATCCATTTGTGCACTAGTCATGTTCGTGACAGGAAGTTGTTTCTGACACTTATTTTCCAAGAAAGCAGTCTTGACCTACTCGGTTAAGGTTGTCAGCAAACTAAGGTACTGCCTTTTTTCCCCCCCAAAGATGTTTTTCAGTGCACAGTCTCTTTCTTTTTGTAGGTCCCGGTCTCGTTCTCGCTCAGGTGACCGCGGTCGCCGTGGTGGCCGGAGTTCTGGGTACAGGAGAGGTGCTAGCAGCAGCCGAAGCCCATCTCGTTCACTTCCTGTCAGTCGCAGCCCCTCCCCTTCCTCTCGTTCTGCCCAGCCCGCCACCACTACTGTACCTGACAAACAGAGAAAGTGAGTCATGTCCGTAGTACACTGCATATTGAAGTCATTTTATTTTAGACTCTAACAGTATGTACATTGCTTTATTAAAAAAAAAGATGAACAGAATTGAAATAATTTAAATTTGGGGCTGATGCTTTTTAGGCCACGAATAACAATCTTTCTCATGTGTCTTTCCTGCTCTGTTTTTCAGGCCTGAAACTCCGGGTGGTAAAGAGACGGGAGCTGCCAAAGTCAGTAAGAATTTGATATGGCTCATTTTGTTGCTAAAGACCACGCCTCCCTCACTCCTGACAGGCCGATACAGTTGTCAATCAGTTCTGAGGCGCAAGCCCGCTCACCCACCTCATTCAATCCTGGCTCCTCAGAGAGCTTCCGATCTCATTTGACATGTCATTAGATTAGCTGTCTCCATGGTGATCAGCTCTGCCAGTGCACCAGGCGACCACGGTGCCCTCTGTTTCCAGAACACAGTGGTCTTTTCAAGGGCACCTATTTCTGTACTTGTCTTAACCCTCATTATGCATATTGTGTAAGAGAGAGAGAGTGTGTGAGAGATACATGAATCTTAATATAAACACAAAAAGAGTGTGTGTGTGTGTGTGTGTGTGTGTGTGTGTGTGTGTGTGTGTGTGTGTGTGTATATGTTTTCATCCTGTGTAAATGTGGAAAGAGAAGTGTTTTGTTAAAGATCTCTGTGAGAGAGCCCAGGTGCTCTGACCTCAGCAGTGCGGCATGCTGGGACAGGCAGTGCAACACTACTCTTACTTTCCTGCATGCATACACATGTTCACATTGTCCTTGTTTCTGAAGTCTCACAGTTAAATTGTATGATGAGAGCAAAAAAAAAAAAAGATAAAGATGTTTTTCTTGTTGACCGCTAAAGTGAAAGAAAGGCTAAATCAGCCACTCCCTTACACACCCACACCACTGAAATACTGGTGGCTTAAAGAAGACCCATACTGTTGCAAATCCACTGCTGCTATAGTACAGCTGTTTTACATGTACAGCATGTGATCTAAACACACTCCCACTATCTCCTAATGTCTGCTGGACCAAATCTGAGTGGAAAATGCATACAGTTTGAGGGTAATGATTAAATATCTGTGCCCCTATATGTAAGCCCTGTTGTAGAATTCCAATCCCCCTGCGTATCCTGAGACATCCTCTGGCATCGTGTCCTAATAACAGCATGTCCCTTACAGCCCAAGATGACCCCCCAAGAGAAGCTGAAGCTCCGCATGCAGAAGGCTCTCAACAAGCAATGTGAGTCTTGTACCGTTTGTTTTCATGTTGTTGCCTTGCTCCTGATATCACCCGAGACATGTTTGATGTACAGAATCAGCTTCTTTACTTGGCACTGAAGTGTTCAGTCTAGTGTAAATGAAAAGTAAGAGTAGTTATAGCCTCCGATTCAGCAGTGTGTAAACCACAAGACAAATCGTCACACACCTCGCCAGTTAAACGTCATCATTTATCGTAGTTGTAGCACAATTAGATCATAACATATTCAAGGAAATGGCAGCCAAGTGACAGCAGGTAACATTGCTGCCTTATGGTTCCAGAGAACTCAGGTTGATCCTGAGTTCAGGTTGTTGTCTGTGTGCAGTTTCACGTTCTCATGTTCACGCAAGTTATCAGTCGGTGGATGTAAATTGCCAAATAAGAATGAATGAAACTCATTCAATTTTGTCCAGTCTTACAAATCCATGTAAGTCTTCGGGCTGCACTTCCAGCCAGAGTCTGGTGCTAAGATAGTGTGTTTACTGAACTGTGTGCTAAAAAAAAAAGTTGCAATGATACAATGGTTGCAACATCCTTTTGCCTTCTAATTTTGGACATGAGTGTCATACAGTGTCAGAAACCACATATGCATGTATGCTCACGCTCAATCAATGCGGTTTGAGGTGAGCATTTTAGCATTTTGACTTTTTAGGCATGTAGTCTACCCTGTGTTAAACTGGCATCTGCAAGCTTCTTTCACTTGTTGGGCCTCATAGCGCTATTGCAAAACTTAAAAACGGAGCTTAATATTTTAGCCCAGCTACTCTATTTGGGTTAAGTGGAGACTGAAAATGTAATAAAGTGTAGCTATGAGTTTTGGAGTTCGTTGTCCTTAGTTAGCTGTCCTAGAAATTGATGGATATCATGTCTCATGTAGGAAAGGGAGACTAAACAGAAAACTTTTGCATATACCAAAAATAGATGTTCTGTTTCAGTATCTCAGTGCTTCAGTACTTGTCCAGAGCATCGCATGTTCAGGTTCTCGTGCCACAGAGTAATTACAGTCGTCTGTACATGTGGAGAATTCCGTATGCAGGGCGTGCGTGTGTTTGTTTGTCATCATCATACCACATTTCTAAAACTAAAGACTCAGTCAACATTGAATGTATTAAGCTCTCGTACTGTGTTTGTAATTCCACAGCCAAGGCGGATAAGAAGGCAGCACAGATCAAAATTCAGCAGCAGGAACACAAGCGGCAGGTGAGTATCTGGTGCTCGTCTGTTTTACATAACTCTCATTGGAGAACCCAGAGACTGATGGATTTCTATCATACACTAATTCCTTTTTTTTCCTGTTTAGGAAAGAGAAGGAGTGCTGAGAGCTATGGCACGCAAAATTCGCATGAAGTAAGATGTCTTTCTTGATAAAAGGGTAAACCTGCGTTCACCCAAGCAAGTAACAAGCTGCTCGTGTCTCCTGTTTGTGTTTTGCGAGTGTGTACTGTTAGGACTGTGTTACAGGGTAGGACCGAAATGGTAGTAGCGTATAAATAGCTTTGTATAGCTTGGTAAAAATAAATGAATGAATACACTGTTCAGGGAGAAAATTGTTTGGTTGTTTGATTTACATTTTGCTTACGTGCACAGCATTATGGTAGCTTCACTAGGAGATTAGAAAAGCTGTCTATAACTGTATTAGGACATATGTACCGAAAGATCTCTGCCACTTCCTCCAGGCTTTGTTTTTCATGTAAAGAGAGGTCATTTATGACAGGATGAGAAACCATGGTTATAGGTTTTTCTTCCATTTTTGCATGTTAAAGAGTACACAGGAACTAATTAAAGGTAGGAACTAAAGTCAAGTGGGGAACTGAAGAAACATCCGACCACACGCCATAGGATTGTCCGGAGGAATCATTTGAGCCAGTTTTTTTCGTATTGTCACGTCTTAAGTAATTTGCATTCAAATTGTGGTTTTATGTCGCACTTGTATATGGACAGTTGTCTTGTTGCTGGAGTGAACATAGGTTTAGATGGCTGTTTTCAACATCTCAAGGTGACTGTGTAATCTGAATGGCATTGTTGGTTGTAGGGAACGAGAACGACGAGAGAAAGAGAGGGACGAGTGGGAAAGGCAGTATGGCCGTCAGAGTCGTTCGCCCTCACCCAATTCCAAACACAGTGAGTTATTCCACACACTACTAACTGTTGCCATATTCTCAGAGTATTGGGTGACCCTGCAGCATTCTGTCTCACCAAAGAACTATGCGTTTATTATAAATTTTTATAGTCCTAAATGTTTTGTCCTTACAGGTCGGGATTATGGCTCATACAGAAGGTATCGGAAGTCAGACTCTGATTTTTAAAATAAATAAATAAATGCAAAATAACAGTTGGACATTATGGGGCTTTGTATTTTAATGAGCTAAACTCGGTTTCTCCTTTTTTTTCCCCCCTGCAGGAGGTCCCGTTCCAGATCACGGAGTCCATACTATCGATACTGATCGTGAGCCCATCACTGTGAGACAGCAGTGGATTTAGGAAAAAGAACATGCAGACTGTTTAAGGCACATATATGGAAAGAAATCTGAAAGGTAGTTGGGAGTAATCTGGTTCCTGCCTGACACCGTATTCAAAGGCCAGTCTACCCTGTGGTATAAACGAATGTCCGATTTCAGGAGAAACGCACATTTTCCTCCCTCGTCCTGTTGTGTTTCAAAGCCTACAGCGATACCTTAACTTAAAGAATATTCTCCTAACGCAGGAAAAGTCAACATATGAATGTGAATCGCTTTCGCAGAGAAGTTAGCTGTAAATAGGATCCATTCAGTCCAGTGTGTGTCCTTGTACATGAATCTTCCCATCACAGAAATGAGAAATGCAAATGAAAGGCCCATGCTCACCTTTGTATATATTATGTTCATAAAAGAATGTCTCTGAAAATTCATGAACACTTCAAATCTGTGGTCGGGAAAATTTCCCTCACACACTGTAAATACAGCTCAGTCTGCCATCAGCGCTGTTTTACCCAGAATAGACTGCAATATGATCAAGATCGAAATGCTCTAATAAAATGCTTCCAAATTATGACGCGTCTCCCTGTAGACTGTCATTGCTTTCTTGAATTTCTCAAATCTCTTACCTGTGTCTGCTTTTTTTTCTATTAATGCAAGAAATTAGTTTATTTATTCTTTGCTTAAAGTTTTATTGCCCTGGGGTTTTATTTGCCACCAGATGGCGCAGTCCAGCATTCAAAATACTGCCTTAATTAAACTGTGAACCATGGTTCATGATCTCCTGAAATAGCAGTGGAGACTTTCTTGATCTTCCCCCCCAAATCAAAAGTGTATTACAATAAAAGATGTAAATGTGTGGTAGTAGGCTGAAAACAAAATAAATAAAAGTTGTACTGGTTTGGTTTCGAAATCAGGCGGACAGTAAAAACAGCATGCACACACACACACCTGTCTTTGGGCGACCTCGATAAACCCACTTCCTCCTCACCCACATCCTTTAGCCAGTAGAAGCACTTTATTGGTGTAAGCCAGTGCTTCTGTGCCTCATCAAAACAACCATTAGTTTTGTTTATGTGAGACACATAACGAGCCCAGCTACGTGTTTGGATCCACTTGATTGGTACAGTTATGATTTATGACCTCTATTTAAATAAATAATAGTACCATAAACACGAATAAATAAAAGTAGCTGCTTTTTTTTCAGCTTGCATTTCAAAATTCATAACTAAGCCGAAGTCATATCTCCGGCATCTGAATGATAAACCTATCCACGTGTAAGCCAGACTAAACCATTTGCACCTTTAACAGGGGGAGACCCCCCCCAAGAAATTTTTTTGGATCCAAACTTTTTTCCCACAAAACATATTTACTCATTCTTATCATCTGACCAAGGGCTATAACTCTCAGCAGTTCTAACACAAGAAGAAAACACACACAACAAATATATACCATGTTCCGTTATTCGGACGTCCCCGATTCTGATTTAATAATGTATATACTTTAGAGACATATCTAAAGGCCAGGGGGCGTGGTCAGGGTTTGAAGAAGCACGAATGGGCGTGTCGTATGATAATTTGGCCCCGCCTCCTTCTTTGGGCGACTAGCTGCCTGAACTTGAGCACTGACGGGCAGAAGGCTGCGACCGTGACCACAACCAGCGGAGATAAATCCACCAGCTTTACTGCCTATTTCTGTCTGTTTGTTTGTACTGAGGGTTTTTTTTTTATTATTCCTCCACTAACCTGTGAGTTTTATGACACCGTTTAAAGCGGTACCGTTCAGTCATTGGGGACTTCACACAGGTATTTAAGAGCAGCAGAAAGCCCGGGGAGTTGTGCCCGAAGAGCTGATCATGTCCAGGCGCAAACTTGGAAGCCGACCGCAACACCTGAGCGCCATTCAAGGTAAGCTGGGAAAACTTCAGCCCGTCTCACAGCGCACGCTCCTGAATCGCCATCAGCGGGAAACACGTGTACGGTGCAACAACAACAAAAAAAAGGCTCCAGGTGTAAACACACAGAGGGGCACAGTGCGGGGGGTCACCTCCACCGGGTCAGGGAGCTTGTGTGCGCTTTAGTGAGCCATCACAAGGCCAGTCCACACGCCGGCTTCTGTGGGGTTCTACGGGCTGCTGGCACACTGAACCCTGCGCTGGAGAGTGATCGAGTGATGATGGCTTGTGATTTATGGCACACATGACAAGTGTCAGAAAGTTGACTTGGCAGAAGGCGTCTGAAAGTGTTTTATGCTGGGTGAAGTAAGCCGAGGTTGGGTAGAGTATATCTGATCATTCGAGGGCATAACTTTGTCTGTGTACCTTGGTCACTTCTCGTCCAGTGTGGAGAACCAACACGCCACACAACGCCACTTCACTTCCTTATTGCATCTTCATTACTCTCTCTCTCTCTCTCTCTCTCTCTCTCTCTCTCTCTGTGTGTG
>JAQLOM010000036.1:16912844-16923954 GCA_030068315.1 Chrysichthys thysi | reverse complement strand
GTGTGTGTGTGTGTGTGTGTGTGTGTGTGTGTGTGTGTGTGTGTGTGTGTGTGTGTGTGTGTGTGTGTTTCTAACATGGGCAATTCATCTAAGTATTATTATTATTATTATACTTAATCATATATAAATGTGTGTGTATGTGTGTGTGTGTGTGTGTGTGTATATATATATATATAAATATTGTGTGTGTATATGTTTAAAAATGTATTTTATTTTTACACTTAGGAAAAACAGTGAGTTGATTTGATTCTTTAAAAAAATAAATTATTATTATTATTATTATTATTATTATTAAGACGTACTTCGGATGTGGTTGTGTTGATTAAGCACTCTGCCAGGAGCAAGAGACAGCAATCCAAACCGTTTTAGTCTAAAACTATTGTTTATTAGTTAGCCCTCCCCCAACGGAGGTGCAAGGTTGCCAGGTTGAATCCTCCAATCTATGTTTTCAGTCCTGTGTACCTTTTTTTTTTTTCTTTACAAGAAATCTCCATTCCAGCTGCATGCTGAGTCGGCTGAGATGGTTATGTTTATCTAACACATAGCCCCCGTGTTCCGCAAATCATGTGCGAGCAAAATACAGCGGCGAGGAATTGAGGTCAATCTGGCAACCGTGCGCGCCTTTACCTGACCGCAGGACGGTGCAGCCGCGCCTTGTGCGCAAAAGCAGCAGTAGCAGCAGCAGAAACAGGAAAGGTGACATTTCTGGGTAACCACGAGTGCGGTCCTGCCCATCCTCAGTGTTGTCTGTGCCTGCAGCGGGCACCAGGCAGGGCATCGTGTCCAGAAGTCCTCGAGGCAGGACCTGTGCTTCAAAATGTCACCTGTAAGAACCATTCTCCATCACAGCACACAGATTAGAGATGTTCCTCTTACTGAGAAAGGCAGTATTTGTAGGAGTCCACAGTTATAGTGCCCGTGGTCACAGCATGTCGCAAGATTGGCCTGAGCACAGGTTTATGTATTAACTTTTGTCCAATTCCAGTTCTTGCCCATGGTCACCAGTCCTGGAGCGCACTGTAAATCAGTTAACTGGAGCTCTGTATGCATTGCCAGTCTAGCTGATTTCTCTGCTCACTGACTTCTGTCACAATTGCCCATCGCTGCTTGTCAGTGTCGTCCTAATTACACTGTCAACCAGTCAGTCCTGCTTGATTCAACTCACCCTTTGGCTCTCGTGACATCTAAACAGCGCTCATGTGAAGCCTGGGAGCCACCTCGGTAAACACCGAGAGCTTGTGAGAACATGTAAGAGGCGACTCGAGTGAGTGTTGTGTGTAAAGTGTCAACGAGCTGAAGCGGTTGGCAAGTGTCGGCGCTGCGTGCAGTAGCTGAGTGAGAGTGTTTCCTGTCTGAAAGCAGGCCGAGTGGCAGGGACACAGGAAGTGGCCAGCATCTGCTGACCAGACAGTGTCCGACTGAGGGTGGCAGATAAGCACGCTCCACGGGCCTGTAGAGAAGCGAAAGTAACACAACACAAGAGAGCCTGAGACAAACGGGCAAGTTGAGGGCTGTGTGAAAGATGGGTTTAGGCTGAAGCGGGGTTGGGCAGGTCACTCGAAGCTTCAGGGCTACGCATGTGATTGTGATGTGAAAGAGAGACAGTTGTTGGTTGTTTGAGAGTTCTTAAAGCACTTTATTGATCTACGATCTAGTGGAAATTGTCATCTGGTGACTTGACCGTGTCCAGTAGTAATTTTGCGTTTCGAGCACCCAACAGTTCATTAGGATCACATTAGGGCTGTTTTGATATTGATACAACGACATACGAAAGACAGGATTGTGCTAATAGCTCAGTTTTACTGGAAGCCACAACTCTTTTCTTGGGACTGATGGGTACAAAAGCCTAGCCTCCTTTACTGTCACTTAAATGCATGGACAGACATGTCAGGCCAGTTTCACTTGGAATGACGATCACAGAAGCCACACATCCTTTACTAGAAATGAAGCCTGTTCACGAGGCGAGCCGTATGTCACATAATTTGCAACCGAAGTATGTGTACACCACTGCGGCAGGTCCCCTGTGGCGCTGGGAAAGTACACGATCTCAATGTCGTGATAAATTGGGTCAAAAAAATTTTTTTGAGAGAGCATTGAGGGTCAATATTGCACTCCCACTCAACTCCTGTTGTTGGATCATTGGACATACGGCGTCATTTTTCTTTACCAATCGCACCACTTTTCCTCTTTCTCCTGGCACAATGCTAATTTAAATCTCAGCACCATGAAATCTCGTGAACCCCCTCATGTCTTCAAGTAGTTTTGACGCTTCACGCAACCCCCCCCCCCCCCATGCAGTTACCTAGAAGTTGCATGTGAAGGTGTGCTTTCACCTATTGCTACTTCCTCTTTCTCCTTCAGCTTGATTGACGGATGGACTGCAAATAGCTAAGAAGTTTGTTTTGGCCAGTTCTGATAAGATCTGCTTTGACAGCACAGAAGAGCCTGATGGGGCAAAGAGTATAAAAGTGAAATTCTGAAAGTATGAAAGAGGAACACACAACGCGCATTGACGAAAATAATTTCATAACGTCTGAATAATGGTAAAGACAGTGATGCATCTTTACTCCTAATAAATGGATTCATATTCTATATGACCTGAGACGAAGACAAAACAGAACAAGACTTGGACCTTGGACTTGGTCCAGATGTATTGTCACATTCAAATGGATTAATGTAGGTGTATGTGATGGTGCCCAGGGATGTATGGGGTAAGTTCTATGTGGGGGGGGATGATATCATTCACTTCCTGTCGAGGATCCTTGGTATTTGCAACCATGAACCAGGAAGTTGAGTCGCCACTAAGGTGTTGTGAAAGATGAGGGGAGAAAAGTGTCCACCCATAATCCCTGTTTTTACTCTTGACCTTTCCTTCAGATGCCCCAGAGCTCAGTGTGACTTCGACCTCACCCTGCTCTCCTGATCACGACGCTGGAGGCAGCGATCTACTGACATGCGGTCAGTGTGGTCAGGCCTTCCCCCTGGCTCACATCCTCACCTTCATTCAGCACAAGCAGGGAGGATGTAGCAGCACTCGAGCTGGCCCCCTAGACCACACGCCTCCGTCTCCAGCCAATCACGCCTTCCGCCGCGGCCCAGGCGGGCAGCTGGAAACGGGTTACGTGGAGCTGAAAAGGACAACAGGCAGGCGCTGGGAGGAAGAGCCAGGTGTGAAGGCAGAGCCTAACCGAGCAGGTGAGTTCTGGGCGTTAATTAATGTCAATCTTTTTATTGTCCTCCAGTTTAACGAACTTGTCCCCAGTCCGTCTCATTAGGCCGCCGTTGCTGCGGTGCCGAGGCCTCTGTGAGTTAGAGACGCTGACGCTAATTGTATGGAAGGGATAGGCAGTACGGTTACACACTCTCTCGCATAAACACACACACGCCCACGCACACACGCACGTTTGTACACACCCCAGGGGGGTAAGGGGGAAGAGGCGAACACCTGAGCATCTCCTTGGTTCGGTCTCTCAGGTGAAATGTCCAGGTAAACAGTGCGCAGCCAGGCCATGCAAGTCCCAAAGTAGTGTGTGTATATATATATATATATATATATACACACACACACACACACACACACACACACTGAATTCTCACTCAATAATAATGATCGTCAATTATAATATGGCACTTAAAGGAGTGGTTTGGTGAAAGAAATCAAATGAGCACTTTTTTTTCCCCATTTAACCAAAGCAAGTTTGGTGTCCAAATTTTACTTCTTTAGTTTTTACACTTCAGTTAAAGGTCTAATGCAAATAACAAGAAACGACGGTCTGCCTAACTGAATTTTTTTCCTTATATCCATGCCCAAATCATCACTTGCTTGGACTACACTTGTTTGAAGTACCCGAACGCTTTAGTACAATCAGTTCAGATTTCTTATTTAAGTTCAGGCTACAGTACTATCAGCTTTCCGGTTCCAAAGTTGGCCTTTGGAAGCCGGTGCCTAGGAGACGGTACGATACCAGGATGTAGTAAGGCTTAAAACGTGTTGTCCAAGATGGATGCACTGCAACGATCATCTATATGGTTCATATGGTTTTGTTCATTTTTAATTTTACCCTAGGTTATACCTTGTGCTTAAAATAAGTAAATGCATAAATAAATAAACAAACAAATAAATAAATCGAAATCAAGTCTGTGTGACAGTTCTGGAGAACTGGATAGGATCCGGGTTGTTCTCCCCACGTCCACGTCGCTTTCCTCGGTGTTCTCTGGTTTCCACCGGTCTCCCAAAAAAAAAAAAAAGAAGGGGGGGCACTCGGTTGCCTCTAGTGGTGAACAAGTATGTGTGATGGACTGGTTGCCATTTTATATTCCTGCAGTTAATGTGAATGAATGAATGAATGAATGAATATGGATTTTTTTTTTTCTTTTTTTTTTTTTTTTGCTCTTGGGCAAATCTACAGAAGTCAACTTTAGACGCCAAGCGTGTCCTGACTGCTCCAGTGCGTCTGAGCTAAAGGAGAGCCTCGTGTCAATTAGATCGTTTTGCTCAACCGGTCCCTTTAGAAGAAAATTCTTTCGGCAGCGCTAACCAAGACGAGTAATAAAAATGTGTCAATCCTAGACCAACCGAAGGGTCTGGATTTGCATATTCCGGATCACTCTGCAAACCCAGATGTTGGCCAACTAGTTTTGAGCCTTCCAGCATTCGAGGTATTTTTCACTAGGCTTCGAGTCACGTGGTCCTACCACGGGGCTTTGTGTGAACGCCAGACGTTTCTGCAGCCTTACCCGTCGTGCCTTGTTTCCAGGTTTTCCACTTCCCACACGTCTTTTTCTTTCTTTCTTTCTTTTTTTAAGTACCCTAGCGACGACCGCGAACATTTTTTAATATGACAAAAACAATTTCCTGTCATTCAGTGCACTCGTTTAGCAGCACTGCTCGAAGTTTAGTAAGAAAACGAAATCGGAGCGTCGAGATTGCATTGTCCTCCTCCTCCTCCTCCTCCTACGTGCATGTGGTTTGTCGTGTTCTACAGTAATCTGGTAGGGTCACTAGCCTGTGCAGGTGCAACTGTTGCTCTGTATTTGTCCGCCTAGTGAACTGTGACTTCCTGTGAGTATACTCGCACCTCGGTCGCAGCAGCCCAAGGCGAGATCTGCATTAGCCTGCCTGCTAAGCTAAGCTAACATGGCAGTTTATTAAAGGTGACAAGCGTTCGCAGAGGGACTCGGTGGTTATGACTGATCATTATCTACAGCGCACGCACACATGCACACTGACGCGCACATGTTTGCACTTCCTTCCTTTGTGTGGAGCTCAAGGGACAGACTGCTCTGCCCCCGTCTGTCCAAGTCTCGGTCTGTCTCTGCTCCACGGGGTTCGATCCGTCGTCTTTCGTGGGCGTCCTTGAACGTTTCTAAGGACAGGTGTCCAGGCAGGAAGACGTTCAGAAGTTCAGTACGGCGAGCGTTTCGAGCCGGCTTGTGGAGATGGTGCAAGCGTGTGAGCGGATGAGCGAGGGACAGTAGTGCGATTCGTTCTTTCACTCTGACTCATCTAGTGAAAATTCAGTTACCCCACAACAGTTAGATGTCCCTCCGCCATGTGCATGTGTGCGATTTTCGCGCACGCCTTGGCCTGTTTGTGTGTGCGTGTTAAAGTGACTGACGCCATGTGATGGATCATTCAGACAATACATTGATACCCTATCTTCTGCGTTCTCCTTCATTCTCGCGCTCTCTTTTTTTTCTCTCTCTCTCTCTCTCTCTCTCTCTCTCTCTCTCTCTCTCTCTCTCTCTCTCTCACTCTCTCTCTCCCTCCCGCCTTCTCTTTTCTTCCTCGGTTCCCGAGGGAGAGAAGATTCCGCCTGCTGCTCGTTAGAGCTCCCAGCCAATCTGCATTTTTAATTAGCAGTTATTGCTTCTGCTTAATATGCAAGTGCTACCCTGGGCCAAATGGGAATCCTTACAAAAAGAGTGAAGGAGAGGAGAGGGAGGGAAAAGAGAGAGAGAGAGAGAGAGAGAGAGAGAGAGAGAGAGAGAAAGCATGGTTGGGTATTGTGTTTCACTCCAGGACCTCGAGACAAAAGCCCCCCACCCCACCCCCTCCTTGAACCCCTCCCCTGTCTCCCCCACCCAAGGGAGAGATTTGGAGGCAGAAGGGGACTCGCACAGAGGGTTTCAAGGTGCACTCGTCGAAAGTGATGCTCCCCCCCCTAGGTTGCTAATGTCATGTAGGGCTCCTTCTCTTTGTTCTTAAGTCGAACTTATTTTATTCATTTCTCTTTTTTTTTTTTCCCTTTTCTTCGAAACTTTTTTTTTCTTCCCTCCACCGTTCCTTTTAACCTCCTTCCCCGAGGCTCAAAGTCATGTCTTCTCCTCTAAGCTCTCTCCTCTCCAGGCCTAGAGCTTTAGACGGAGGGCAGAGGCAGAGACACTTTTTAATCTTCTCACCCCTCAAACCCCCCTCCCAATAAAATACAGAAGGATTTCGACTTGAGGAGACATGAAAGAAGCTTATACCATTCAGCCCTGAGCCCTTTGGCAGCTGAGGAGAAAAAAATTAAATACGTTATTTATATATATATATATATATATATATATATATAAAAATTTTTTTTTTTTTTTTTCCCCTTCAATTTTTTGGGATCCAGTTTCCCTTTTTGATTTATGCAGAGAGGTCCCATTTATCAAGCAGGCTGACTCAGGGTTCATTTGCATAAAGCCTTCGTTTTGCCTCGTTCCGCTAATTAGCAATTTGCTGCTTAATTGGTGAGTGGCTCTC
This sequence comes from Chrysichthys thysi, assembly GCA_030068315.1. Classification (NCBI taxonomy): domain Eukaryota; kingdom Metazoa; phylum Chordata; class Actinopteri; order Siluriformes; family Claroteidae; genus Chrysichthys; species Chrysichthys thysi. The sequence continues at coordinate 16,917,221 of JAQLOM010000036.1, read as the reverse complement.
AGAAACCGACACAAAGCTCACCGTATATTTGAAAATATCCTCAGACCTCTTTTATGGCAGCTTCACTCTTTGTCCTTCTTTTGACGCTCACCGCACTGTCCTGTGGGCACACCTAGCAACCTTGACCCTGGCAAGGTTATTGAGGTTTTGCCTAAGTATCTCTGTCTACAGCCAACAGAGACAACACTATGTGCCTGATTTTTTTTTTTGTTTTGTTTTGTTTTTTGTTTTTCTTCATTTCACTCCTTCATCTTTTGTTAAATAAAGACTTGTTGTCACACACACACACATAGACCATGTACCATTCCATGGAGCATGCCCTACTTTTCACGTTTGCCGTTAAACCTGTTTCTGCCCTGCACGAACGAAATGACATTACATTCTGTGAGTTATGGGCGGCTTCTTCTGACGTCCTTTCATTTTCATGCTGCAAACTGTCTCGCACATTATCGCAACGCGTTGGCGCACATGACCTTAGGCAGCAAGGGATGTCATTTTCTTACTGGACTAGCCGTGCCTGTTCTGGTGGCCCCTGTTTTGCATTTTCATTTTAGTTCATTTTACCTGTGCGCCCGGGTTGCAGTGTACATTTGAATTTGTACTTCTGATAATTTGAAGTTCTTAGAACTTGCACTGGTATATATTACAGACACTCAAACAACGTAAAATAGTCTCCAGGTTTTGAATAAGAAGTTCCCTAAGATGGTGGTTCCACAGAAAAGGCATGAGATGGTAGAATGAGAACCGTAAGCACTCAGGTTTTTTTTTCCTTGATCAAAAACGTAATCAGACATCTATAATGGTTTGTTCAAATACAAATTTGAAACTCCCCCAACCCCACACACCGCACTACCTCCTTTAGTGTTTAATGGACTGCATTTGCATGTCGAAATCTGACTGGCTATTGGATTTTATGATGCAACAACCTGCATTCAATACTAACTCGGATGCCCGTTTCTTAAAAAACCGCCAAACCCTCTGCAGTGACGATTTCAGACTTAGACTCAAAATCATAGCCACATTTCATAAAGTGGAGGGTAACCTTAAAACCTGATCTCGTCAAATAATCTCCGTGTAATTTCTGTTGCAGATGAGCCATCCAGTTTTACCTGCCTGGTGTGCGAGTGTGTGTTGCCTAGTGCATGGGCTCTCCTCCAACACGCCCAGCACACGCATTCTCTGACTCTCTACCAAGTCGAGGACAATCACCCCGAAAAGCCCAAACCAGCGGCCGTGATGGATCCACGCCACCTGGGCGCCACGCTGGCCTCCGCCTTCCACACTTCCTCTGCCTTGAAACGTTTGCCCCGCTACCATCAGCCCCAGGGCCATGTCCCTTTGTCAGGAGGACGAGATCTTCAGAGCCTGAACTTCTCCCTGTGTCTGCAACGGTTGGCGGAGGTGAGTGTTGGGAACGGAGGAGTCGTGCCCTCGCCATCTCCGTCTCCACCCGCCGCTTCTCCTTTCCCTCACGCTACCCCGCAATTGCTAAGAGCCTTCACCTGTGAGGTCTGTGGCCAGAATTTCCAGTCCTTGCGCAGCCTCTCCGCTCATCGGCGCACACATGCCACTGAAAAGCCTTACCATTGCGCCGTGTGCCAGCTATCCTTTGGTCAAAGTGGAGAGCTAGCTAGGCACATGAGGAGCCACCGAAAAGCCCCAGAAAGCTCATTGAAATTGTCAGAAAGCTCATTAAGATTGCCAAACCTTGCCACTGCTACCACAAATGTGGATGGGAAAGTCCCAAGTAGGTTTTCTCTGCAGGGATATGGTGATGGTGGACATCCGGAAGGTGACCCTGCAGGTACAGATTTGATCCTGTTGGCATCCCAGCCGGGAGTAGCCAGCCGCAGTTTGCAAAGATACTATCAACTTCAGGCAGAGGTAGATGAGGAGGTACAGGCAGAGCCGCAGCATCCTTCCCCCTATGGCAGCCCGTCAGAAGGCTCGCTGGACAGCGGAGAGACCGGCGAGAGCGGCATCGCGAGCGGCAACTGTACCCCCAAGAGGCCTGAGCGTGACAACGAGAGAGAGGGCGAGGTGGAAGGCGAGACCGAGGTTGAAGGCGTGGACGTGGTGCCGGATTGGCAGCAGGACAGTGAGAGACGCCAGTCTGCTGGTCGCAAGAAAAAAGAAGAGGCATGTGAGTTTTGCGGCAAACGATTCCGCAACAGTAGCAACCTGACTGTGCATCGGAGGAGCCACACAGGCGAACGGCCATACCGTTGCGGTTTGTGCAGTTATGCCTGTGCCCAGAGCAGCAAGCTGACACGCCACATGAAGACCCATGGCGCCCGTGGCACCCGTGCTCCCTTCCAGTGCCAGCTGTGCTCTGTGCCCTTTACTGTCTACGCCACGCTGGAGAAGCACCTCAAGAAGATGCATGGCATTAGCCATGCCACAGTTGGTGCCTACAGCCAGAACACACACTCTCTAAGCCCTCCGCTTGGATACAGCAAGCTGGGCATTAAAATGGAAGATGAGCCCAACATCGAGCACTCCGAAGCCCTGGTCCAAACGATCACAGAGGTTGTGGAGATGTCCAGAAGTCTCAAAGAAGAGGAATCCGAGATGATGGTCACCACCGATGGTGCTCCCTCACTCACTCCCAAAGACGCCAGCCATAAAGTAGAGTTGAGCCTTGCTCCAAGCACTGCCTGAACATCGAGAAATCCTTCAGGGATCATACTGACCACAACCAGCACACTCTGATCTGATTCTGCCCAGCCCCTGGCCAATATCTCCCTCAATAACTGAGGCCCCATAACACCATCTGTTGATGAACAGGAGCCACATTCTGGGGTATGGCATTGATCAGATATCCTAGAACTGCTTACAATCAAGTGCCTACATGTAGACAACTGTGACCATTCCTGTAAGGATTCGGGACTCGCTGCGATATTTGAAATGTGTTGCACTCATTACGGTGAGTGATTTGACTCATGATTGTCCAGGACTATAGAAACAGTATGATGTCTTTTAGCCCCAGAAGAAGATGGGCGAATCAGCCTAGAGCATCAACGACCAAGAAAGATTAAGATTGTCTGTGCATGATTCTTGTGTGTGTGTTTTTTTTTTTTTTTTTGTTTTTTGGTTACAAGATCTGTTTGTTACAAGAAATTCCGAACTCAATTTTAGTGACTCTTTAAAGTCAAATTAACATGGAAAGTGAGGTGGTTTTTTTTGGTTGTTTTTTTTTTTATAAAGCTCTTTCCCACCGACATTTTTTCAGACAATTATACTGGCAAAGGGAAGTTTTGTTGTTGTTGTTGTTGTTATTGTTGGTTCCAAGTGAAAATCCTTGTAAACTCGGAAGCAGTCTTAAGCTGTGTCCTGTCCTGAGCACTGGACCTTAATTTTTGGCATATGGTTGATAATCCGCACAGTTTGGGTATGTGGCAATGAGCACCAACAATCATAACACAGATTTCTGTGTTCCTTATCTCAAACATGCATGGCAATGTCTTGGGGATCTTTTTGTAAATGTATTTGAAGTCAGCGCTTACACATTCTGTGCATTGTAACCGATTCGTCTCGAACCCTCTAGCTGCTCTTCTATGCATAAAGCTTAATTTTATAATTAAAAAAGAAACGGGTGTCTGTATGCGTCGTTTTGTCTGTATCGCCGTTTACAGACGAATGTTCTGTTTACAGGCTGTGTTTGTTTAACTGCATGCCATGAAATGTCGAGCTGTCTTTTGCCCTGTGTCTTCTCGTGGGTGCTGCATGTCGTGTGAGTGCGCAAATGAAAAGCCTTTGCTTAAGAGGAATGACTGGGTGGGGAACAGCACTGACCTGTTGCCTGGAGAACCTACCATGTGAGCACTTGTGTTTTGCGTGCGTGTGTGTGTGAGTACGTGCGTCTGTAAATATACATATGGGTTGAAACATGTCATTGTATGTATGTATGCAGAGAACGTTTTAGGTTATTTTCTACGATTATTGATGTCTGTACTCTATCAGGGAACTGTTTGACTGTTTTCTTTTAAATAAAAAAAAAAATACAGTTCTGACTATTTGAATATAGACAAATGTGAAAGGCCGTCGGGCACAACAGTGTCCACCACTTCAGGGAATGACACGCTGTACATAGAGAGCTTCACCCTCCCTAATGTTGTTGATGTTGATCCATTTTGTTGTTTGCTTTTGCTGTATTGATTTCAGTTATACTTTTTATGTAGGTGGAATATTTCCCCCCAGCATTCCATGGGAAGCACATGCCTTTCTTGTAAAGCAGCCATAATTTTGTTATTCTGTGCCTGTGCAGGTGAATATTAAAAGACTGACGCAAAGTCAAAAGTGTCTGTGTGTGTGTGTGTGTGTGTGTGTGTGTGTGTGTGTGTGTGTGTGTCTATGTTTCTAAAATGGAATGGACTC
>JAQLOM010000036.1:16793912-16810328 GCA_030068315.1 Chrysichthys thysi | reverse complement strand
ATTTTTCTGGATTTTTTTTCTCATTTTGTCTCTCATAGTTGAGGTATACCTATGATGAAAATTACAGGCCTCTCTCACCTTTTTAAGTGGGAGACCTTGCACAATTGGTGGCTGACTAAATACTTTTTTCCCCACTGTATGTATAATGTAATTGATGTTTAATAGTCAATATGTCCCTATTTGAGCATATCAATAATTTAATCCATAGTGGATTTCATAGACAAACAGGGATTTAGAAACTGCTGATATTCTAAAAAGCAATATAATGTTTTTCTGGAACTCAAAATGAAGTCACTTTGAGTAAGTCTTGCACTCATGTAGATTCAACCCTTCTATATCATTTAAGTGGAGCATTACTGGAAGTCTCCTTTTTATTTAATCCCCTAACGCTAAGTTCTTACCATCCCTGCAAACCTCTCAGTAAAACCTTAACCTCCAAATACACGCACATGCCCAGGAGCCAAGAAAGTTTCAGTGGGGATTAAAGAAACTTAGCAAAGCTTACACTGATTGAATTTGGAGGATTAGCTTGGTATGTAGGTGCTTAATTGGATTTTTGATTTTCTTAGGTATATTTTAGAATGTGACATTCACAGATAAACACAGACAGACATCAGTGTGCTGTTTTTGCCCAGTCAGTCATGTAGCTAGCTAGTTATGTAACCCTAACCCTAGAGATGAAAAGTTAGCCTGGCTAGAGTACAGCTGCATGTTAGCTAGCATAGTTGTGCATGCTACAGATTTTCACTGTTGTGTTGCAAGTTGTTGTCAGTGATGTCGTAACTATACTTTTCCTTAGCCTTCTTTGCTATTGTTTCCATAGCATGTCCAGGTGCTCCCCTAGTTACAATGGCCTGACTTACAAGTTTTCGAATTTACGATGACGATTGCGATACGCTAAAATTTGTAAAATATTTAGAAAATATTTAAGATTCGCAAGCAGGCCAACATAACAGCATATGAGGTACAATACGTTAGGACGATGCCTGGATGTATGCGGACGTCACCTGGAAGTTCACTGACGATGCCCAGATGTACGTGCCCAGATGTATCGGTGTACTGTACAGTGCATTACTGCATGGGGTTTTTTGTGTTTCAAGAGCTAATTTTAATTCAAAAGCATGTCTTCTAAATGCCCCAGCATGTCTCCTACAGGAAAAGACTCCTCAGTAGGCTAGTCTAAGCTAGGCTTAGATCGGCTAAGTTGCCTAAGCTTGGCTAAGCAGTGATTCGACATATGATATTTTCCACTTACAATGGGTATAGCGGAATGCATCTCCATCGTAACCTGAGGACTACCTGTATAAGCACACAGAAATCTTGGGCTTATCTCATAATCCATCCAAATAGCAATGTGACTCTTGGTCACGTGTAATCTAACTGTACATGGAAAAATAATTGCCAAACAAGGTTTGGCCACCCCTTTCGTTCCGGAATGGTTAATACAACTAGAATGTTTAGTTGCTGATTAGACCTCAGGATAGTAACAGAGACATTTGCGTCATTTTCTCAGAGTGATAGCTGTCAGGACATAAGGACATTTTAGCCGAAGCGCTCTTAAATTTGCTTACAGATGCTTCAAGAAGCCCAATTGGGAGCATGCTCATCCTCACTCAGTATCAGGGTTCGTCCATGGATATAACAAATCCCACGTGGTTTAAATAGTTCAAAGACCCAAGTGACGTCTCAGGCGGGTTTGCACACAGACACGGTCATGGCAGAATGTGCTGTAAACAATGTCATTGCTTATAGCAGTGATTGGGATTTGAGTCTGAGTCACAGGCTTATGAATAATGCAGCAGAGGGCTGTTGATCAGCCTGAACTGTTTGTGCACAGTGTGTTTGACGGAGCTGTGGGAAGGCAGTTAAAGGGATACCCCATTAATATTTCATCCGTCCTTCTTAAAACATGCTTGGAGTCCGCGTCTGTGGCTGCATGAGCCCTGCTCTTTACAAGCCGATCTGACTGAGTAATCTAGCTTTCGTTCACAATCACAGCGATGCCTGCGGCACCATGGGTAATCCATGCAAATAGAGCTGATGTGACGCTGGTTTCCAGGGACGATGAGTATTGGTGCTGGTAATGAGCACTATATGGTATCTGGGGAGGGCAATTAGTGAGCGCCCTGTTTTTCTTTCGCTTGTGCCAGGCAAGCTAACAGAACTAGAGATAAATTTTCAGAGAAGTACAACTGATCACACAAAAGCATCCACTGAATGTCGGCACATGACGAGCAAGTGAAGCAGTAATTGCGGGATGGCAGCATAATAAGCACCCTGGGTGGAGTGTCTTATTCATTGAGCTGCCAGTTTTAGTGGAGAAGAAGTGTGAACTCTCATCACAGGTTTCAGAAACACATTCACCCACACTGTGTTGTGTTACTTGCTTTTGGGTGGGTTTCCTTGTATCTTTATGCTACCTTGTCTATGCCTTAAAGCTCAAATGTTCAAATGTTTAAAAAAAAATGTTTGTGATACTGAAGAGTGTATTTGAGACGTATGAATATTTCATTATAACTAAAAGCTACAAAAAGTCCTATTTTCTGCCTGATTAGAACTGTGTGGGTGTGCCAGATCCCATAGTGATTCACTGTGGGGCCTCACTGACAATGTAAACAACTTGCCAACAGTGATATTGCTAGAAAAGTATGTAGAGAGAAATTTCCACAATGCTTTTGTTTTTTCATGACTGATGCATGCTGTTTTGGTGCATTTTGAACATATCTCTAGTGCCACAATGCTCATAGAAGGCATCATTTGACAGCAAATGGCTTATTACCTCTGCAATGGAGGCTATGTTTTCAGTGCCATTTGTTTGACTGTTTATCTGTAAACAGTACTGTGCAAAAACTTCCAGTCCAACTTTCATGATAATTGGTAGCAGGGTGTAGTATGGGACAAGGAAGAACTCATTAAATTTTGGTGCAAATGCAACTCACAGGGCTGCTCGATAAAGTTAATTGCCCTTCTGCTAACATTGCGAGATACAGCATTTGGGCTTGGTGGAAGCCTGCACTCAACAATGCCATACATCTTAAAATCCAGTAGATGGTGTAAAGTAACGTGTAATAATGACAAAACATAGTCAATGTAGAAATACGATGACTCCATTGGAGATATATCCAGTGGTCTCCAAACACCTTTCTAGTTAACCATTGAGGTCAAGAGTTTTCCTGGCAAGACCAGATCAGATCATATCAGGTCAACAATATATTTCTGTTTACAACATCATGAGATTTTATGATGCAAATACATAGTCAGACAGTCTAAACTTGTCCTTTCAGTGCTTTTTTACAGTACTAGGCACTGATCATGACTATTGCGGTCATAACAAAGCCTCAGTGATTACTGTACATAAAATTCTCTACTTAAGTACTGGATATAAAATGATGTAACTTTTAAGAATATTCAGTTACTCTAATTGTAATTGGTTCTATGCTAGGTCTGACACTGCTAAACATAGTCCTGCCAAATTCAAGTGGATCACAGAAAAATAGCAGAAAGAAGATATTCTTTCACTGAGACCGATTCATACCCCTTTCACTGGCTGGACGAAGGCCCCATATCTTTCAATGGGACTGTCAAAGGCAGAAATGAAACAAGCATAAAGGAAAAGAGAACAAGAGATAAAAGTTGATCACTTTTAGATTTGATAATAGTACAGTATTACTGAAAGAGATGCACTTATGCTATCATCATGTTTCCAAAAAAATAGTTACGATGAACCATTCAAAATGAGCGGTTCAGTAAAGGTTGAGACGGCAAGTCCGGTGAATTTTTACACCCCTATTTCACACACTGCCGGAGATGTTGGAGACTGGTGAGCCTTGCTGCATCCATCCGAGTGCGGTTATGGGAAAGCTGAGTCATGCATCCTGTCAACTATCCTCATATAAACAAACGTGCTGATGTGGTTCAATATTCGGAGAGTGCGGAAAGTTGGGGGGAAGAGAGAAAGACAGCATGGGGTGATAAATGTATCAAAATATTATAATAGATTTGGGATGAAGAAGAGATGGTGTTGCTGGGCTGCTCCTTCAGTGCTGGCTGTAGTGCTGTTTAGGAGCCCATCAATATGACCTTAGACATGGTTCAGTGCATGAGCTCAGGCTTATGATATTCACTTAGAGAGAGAGAGAGAGATTGAAATGGTCTTATAATAAGGACAAAGGTAGGGAAAAATGGAAATTAATCTAGGATAGATCGCAGACCAAAAAAAGGAATTGAGAGAGACACAGGTGAAAGCGAGACAAAAGACACAATACAGTTGCGTTGGCTGTGTCTGCAACCACAGGCTATGCCTTGTGATGTAGGATTCCCGCATGTCCTTCAAAGTGCAGTGAACTAAGGGACAGTGCATTAGCAACAGGCTGCCGAACGCAGCACAGGAACTGCCGCTCAGCCCAGAGGGAAGAAATGTTTAAATTATATATGCGCTCACAGCACTAGCCTTGCCTATCGAGTCCTCCCGACTGCTGAGGTACTGTTGTGTAGCTAACCCGCCTACAGTCAAGGTTAGGGAATTGTGATTGGATTTCTAAACCATTAGAAGCAGACTATCATGGCCTTCTGCCTCCGGCCTTCAGGATGTCACGGTGATGTCATTTACCGGCTCGGTGAATAGTCGATGGAATATGTTTTGGAAATCTTGATGCTAGAACACAAAAACAGCAATAAATAGCATCAGACAGTCAGGAGGCAGCATCGGGGTGAGTGAGTATAAATACACACACACCTCACATCCAGTACAGACAAAACTATTCAGCAGGTAGCAAGTATTGATTATTTCTTTGTTCTTTGTTGGTTGCGTGCTTTTTTCTTTCTATCTGTTTTATGTCAGAGAGTCTCCAGGACTAGGCTTGTAAATCTATCATAAACGAATACAAAGATATGATGTAATTCATTACAAACATCTCCAGTCTACATGAGATTACAATCGTGTCTGGCTTGTGTCTGGTTGTCTCAGCTGTAATCACATTGTTTTATCATGTACTTTACGGCTATTGTTCTATTCAAAAGGCAAATAGTGTTGGGGGGGGGTGCTTGATTGTTTTTTCAGGACGTAATCTTGTGAAGCCATTTGAGAATTTCACATGAGAACAGAAAAGACAGACAAAATAATACAGATATCAATAAAGGTAAGAGAAGATGACACTTTTGAATGATTAATAACGACATGTATTAATTTGTTCTTAATAAGCTCAAAAGGATCGACATCCAGTGAGATTTTCGTAAATTGTCACCCTGATCAAAATGCAGCTTTTATTGTTCAGTATCCGTATCTGTAAAACATTGGATTTGATGTATAATTAGTTAGTTAGTTAGCAACATGGCTAGTCGAGCTGCATCAGGTCTATTCCTGCATCTGAACACACCCAAAAAAAAACCCGTATTTCTACGATGTAAAGGAATTTGCACGCAGTGAGCCTGGATGAATATTCAAATAATGTAGGTATCAGTAGTTATGTTGCAATATTTCTGCCTCATTACTTATGCCATCGCCATCTATGTCATGACCGGTCACAGCACGTTAATCCAGTGATTCCAATTCCCACTGGAGCCAGAGCAAAAGATTACCATTAATTAATGTTACTAGGTTGCCAGGGGATCGATTGAAACCATTTTGTTCCCATTCCCACACAACACCATTACAGCATTATAGTGATAAATAAACAGTTTTCAGACCTAAACAAAGTGTTGTTGCAGAAAATATAGTGGCTCAGACCCACCATTAAAAGTTAAAGACAACTCAAAGACAAATTTCTGTCAGGTTAAGATTGGAAACAAGACTTTCAGATGTCGGGCTAGAGTACAGAGTGTGCTGTGCCTATTTAGGAAAGCCTGCGCTACTAACTAATGAGAAGATAGTCGAAGTGCTAGATATAGGGAGTGAGGGGATGGAGGGCAGGTGTGGGAAATGGAAGGATATGTGAAATATAACATAGGCCAGAAGGTTGAAGAAGGGCGCAGTGAGAGGAGAGACGTCAGAAAGAATGATGTGTCCCTGCGTTGGCCATTAAGCTTCAGGAGAACTAATTACTGCCTGAGTGACAGCAAGGTGATCAGCGATGCCTAACACTGGCTTTAAATTAGCTCCACTAACACTGTGGGCACTGGACCTGTCAGAAGAAAAAAGAGCCATGAAGCAGGATTGGGGATGATGGGAAAAAAAGCAAAGAGAAAGTGCAGTGGAGGGACAGCGACAGGGCAGCGCTGTCAAGTAGAGATGGATGTTGCAGTAGGAGGGCATTTACAATCGATTACCCAGGAGGTCTTACTATCTCTAAACTGCCTCACCCTTTGTACCCAGCATCCCTGTCTCTATTTCTCTCCCTTTATCTGTCATCTCTCTTCTTCTTCTCTGAGTGTCCTGTTTAGCTTCTTCAAGCCGAGATACATCACACTGACTGTTGGTCGGAGTTTTTTTTGCACAACATTGGCACTAGTCCTGCATTGGGACTAGTCATCAACCTGTTTGATTCATAGGGCAGAGAAAGAGAGAGAGTATGCTGATTAGGTGTTCAGTCTAATAGCTAGCTGTATTTTTACAGTTTAGAGAGCCAAAAAGGCTGAGCAGATTGTTTGAAAGATTGTGGCATAAAAACGATAGCCAAAAATGGTTCGCTTGGCTATACCATAACCTGTTTGGTACACCTTTAGAAAATAGGGGTTCCTCTGGAATTTGTTCCCTTGAGATACTTTACCAGGCTTTTACTGCAGCCACCTTTAGTTGCTGCTTGTTTGTGGGGCAGTTTTATCTTCAGTAAGTGAAAAGCATGCTCAATTGATTTGACTGAGTTGGTCATTTAATAATATTGGATTTCTTTGCGTTTGTTTTGGGTCATTATCTATCTGGACTGTGAAGTGCAGGTGTGCAGAATTTGACTGAATCTGATCAGAAAGTATAGCTCTATACACTTCAGAATCCATCTTGTTACTTCTATCAGCAGTCACATCATTAGTAAACACTAGTGACCCAGTTCCATTGGCAGCCTTACATCCCAATGTCCACCATGTTTGACAGATGATGTGGTATGTTTTGGATCATGAGCCCTTCCTTTCCTTCTCCACACTCTTCTCTTCTGGTATAAGTTAATCTTGGTTTCATTTGAGAATCTTGTTGCAGAACTGGGCATGTTCTCTGGCAAAGTGTAGGCTTTTTTGTTCTTGAGCATCACCAGTGGTTTGCATCTTGAGGTAAAACCAAAAACATTTACATTCATTTACATTCTACATCTCTTTATCATAAACTTTGATAGGCCTGCCTCCTTGAAAGAGTTTTTGACTTGACTAGATGCTGTGAAGGGGTTTTTCTTCACCAGGAAAGAATTCTACAGTCATCCATTTCCATTGACTTCTGTGGTCTTCCAAGCCTTTTGGGGTGACTGTATATAAACACATAGGGTTGTCCCAAAGTGTGGTATATGTTGTGGAGCCCTTGTTTTCCTCGGAGCATACCGCATTTAAGAGTACTGCAATATAATACTGTTAGGTGCACTTTTATTCTGGCATACTGTTTGGTCAAGTAGTATTCAAGTTTAAACCTTCTTATGATAATGCTTTTCTGTGTTTTTCTTTGTTGTTGTTGTTACCATGGTTACAGCCTACTGCCACCTCTTAGTTTGGAGAATTATTATCTTTCATGCAGCTGCAGAACAAATGTGAATGCCTGCAATAAGCACTTCTTGCCGCCATTCGTTAATCAGCTGGGGCAATTGGCTTTGGTTGGCATTAGGTGGCTGTTGGCTTGGTTTGTCAGGGTCAGGGATATTTCTGGAACATTGGATGAAGTAAGTGCCATCTTACTTGTGCCCTAGTGCCCACCACAATCATGCCACACAAGCTGCAGCCCACAAGGAGATTTTCATCCCATATCCTGTGACTCTAAGCGCTATACATATGTATATATACCACTTATAGCTAGAACCCTTGTTTTAAATGAAGAGTTTTTGTATAATCCATGAGCATGAGGTGAGGAAATCCTAAGCATCTGCTTCCGCTCACCTGTTTCTGCACCTGTTATGAGAATATTTCAGGCCTCAGCTGGGACTCAGCTCTGTATAACACAGATGTGCATGATGTAGAGGGAGAAGGGTGGTGCTGCGAACTTCATCCTCAGTAGACTTTAAATGTATCAATCTTTTTTCCTCATAAAGTTAGAGTACTTTAGGGCTCAACGCTGAGACCTATTACTTTTTGCCATAGCGATCTGATCACTTCAAGCTTTCTCGAATCTTCTTGCCAGTCTTGTTGTGTTGTAATCTTGGCCCAAGCTTGCAGATAAAAGTGCAGCAGACCCATTAATGTGTGGCCCCAATGCCATCATTACTTCACTCAGTGCACACTTAAGTGCAATTCCCCGTATCCGCATTGTGACGCCCCATCCATTTGTGTGATAAATTAGTCTGTTGCAGCATGTTTGTGCATGTGGTATGAGTTTGCGCATACGCATCGATGCTTGGGTGGAGCAAGCAAGGTCCAGAGAGAATGAGAGAAATCAGGACATTACAATAAGAGTTAGAATCCATTAGGCGTTTATGGGTTGTAACCTAATACAGAATAAGCTTTGCAGGATCCGGGGAGCCTGAAGCAGCTTGGATAAAAGAGGGAGAGAGAGTGATGTGAGGACGAGATTGATGCTGACAGGCGTTTACTGTTTCACCAGGCCCATGTAGTTCCCACTGGGGGTCATAACAGGACACGAAGATCTGAGAAAGGGACATGAAAATGAAAATGCGCAGGATGAGCTCAGCTGTGGCATATCTGACCCCTGAACTGGGCTTGCAAATGGAAAATCAATGTTACACTTACAGTTGAGTGTTACAGATAAAAATGACTATTCACAATTACCGATTTCTGTTGAACTCAGCTGTAGGACACCAGAGTCAGGGGCAATAAAGAAACTGCTAAGATCTACATTTGTGGTCAAATAGCGTGTTGTTTAAAGTGTCAGTTTCACCTTCATGGGTCGTTTGCATGCAGAAGATGAAGGTCTTGTGTAACAAGATATTGACATGTTAGCCTTAGGCAATGTTTTACATTATGGAGTTGATGTACAGTAGGTGAGAGGGAAAGTAGGGAGAAAATAAAGGACTGAATTAAAAGGATATCGAAATTGCCAAAGGGCAAAATGCAGTCATGTTGTGAGAGTAGAGCTCTGAAAGAAACCTGGAATCACATTCACACACGGTTTAATAATCTGACTGATAGTTCAGTTGGAAATAAAAAAATAAAATAAAAAATGTCATCTATATCCATGATTCTGAAGAACGAACATTTCGGGGCAAATCCTAAGAAAGGGTCTATTTTCGATTTCCAGTATAAACGATTCTATAGATATGGTTATTAGTCTTGCCTATAAAATAACAGTGAAATATCTTTATGTATCTTTGTTTGTTGTATCCTGACCAGGATAAAGCTGGAAATTCACTGAAAATGAACGAGCCAATGAATAATCCATGATACAGTATTAAATAATCCACAAACCAGGATTAATCTATTATACATGATTTTTTTCTTTACTTCTTTGTTTAATTTAAGGTTTATATTTTAGCAACAAAATATATTTATTTTACAATGTAAAGCAAAAGCCAATTTCCCCTTCAAGCTGTGTGAAACCTCACCATGATTATCATTATACAGCCCCCTCGCATTCCCTGTGCCTTGGTTGGTAAGGGATTAGCCTCACATAATAACATTAGCTTATTATCAGTTGACTCTCTTTCATGAGTCAGATCCAATATAAGCAGCATCTTCTTGTATTTATAATCACTTCATCTGGCCATCCATATTTCACACAAATCTTTTGAATTGAGCTTTCAATTAGCACCACAGTTATCTATCAAACTGCGTAAGCTATATAAGTACATTATCAAAACAGTAAACATCATAAATGCAATTTAATACAGTTGTATTGACAAAAATTAAGCCTACCGTGTGAAGACATCTGTTAATGATGTCTTTATTTAGATATAGCTCGAAGGTAATAATTTGATATGGCTGTGTATGCAGAGCTAACTACACTAGCGATCTAACTTGCTGCCTGGTTCACAAAAATGACTTCAGATCACTTCTAGGGTGTATTCCCACCGCAGACCCAGTGTTCCCAGGATAAACTGCTTATCCATCTAGACCCTGACTAGGATGAAGTGGTTACTGAAATTGATTGAATTGCAAGGGGAAGATATTACATTTAATTGCAATGTAAAAGCAGAGAAGTGCTTGGAGCGTATTAACAAAAAGAGCGATCAAAACCAGGAAGTTATTTGGAAAAACAAGCAGAAACCAAAACCAGTCCATGTAAAAAAAAGAGGTAAAGGAAATATTCGGTGCTGTGATCCGAGAGGCGGGGAATTAGAAAGCTGGAATGTTCTTCCTAAGAAGAATCAGAGTGACAGAATCGGTCATATGGTTGGCCGTGCAATGTGGGAAACATCATGATTAATTGTTTTCCTTCGTGTCAGTTTGTGTTAAATTAGATTTTTGTTTGTTTTGTTTAAACCAGGCTTAAAATACAGGGCTAGCCATGATTATTAATCAGATGATCATGCCTGCATCATTTGTAGCTCCACGTACAGTTTTGTCATGAGTCTTTGCGTAGTGATCCGGTGCATTAGCACTTAATATACAGTGGAACCACTGGTCGCAAACTTAATTCGTTCCGAGACTCTGTTCATGACCTGATTTGTTCACAACCCGAATGAATTTTTCCCACTGACATGAATGTAAATACAGTTATTGTGTTTCAACCCTCAGAACATGTTTTTTTTTTTTTTTAAAGTGTGTTATGGGATTATGTGTGGCAATAAAACAAAGAATAAAATTAAAATAAGTTTAATTATAAAAAAAAAAACTAAATGAAATAAACAGATTATTTTAATGCGCGTTAACTTTGCAGTGGATACGGAGTTGCTGGCGTAGGTGGACGGTGGTGGAGGGATATGGTGGCGGTTCTCATGTCTTGCGATTATTTCTTTCTTTATTTCAACTGTTATATGCTTAAGCTTCTTACTCTCACTACTATTTCTACTTTCTTGGATCCCATAATGAAGGGTTATAGTGCAAAAATGCATAGAAACACAACAAAAAATGCTGTGAACATTCTTTAAATGAGTTTTAAGCACAGAACAAAAAATCAAAGTTTGAACAATCCTTAATTATACAAAAACTTACTGTAAACAACCAAGAAAACTAAATTGCATGAGTCGACTTCTGGTGTTAAGGAAGTGAGGAGGAAGATGGGCGAGGAGGAGGTTACTGTACAGCCAATGAACGCACGTCTGACCGAGACCGATTACAAGGACACGTGTGTGTTTCTTAGGTACGCAATACGCAATTAAGCAGTACGCAAACAGAAAAAGGTAAAACACTGACGTGTGTGAAGTGGAAGGGGAAAATGGCCAGGGCTGTGTTTGTTTGGCACCCAATTATGTGGTCATGACGAGATTAAAATTTTGGCGAACTTTTTGGTCGGCAATCAATTTGTTCATGTTCAGAGGCATTCGTGATCAGAGGTTCCACTGTATGTGTTGGGTTTAGTTATGGCGTCTTGTGTTCTTCACAATTGTTTCTGGTCAGTTGCTGAATATCCACTAATGCACGCTGTGAATACTTCAAATGTGTGTAATGTATTTAAGGTTTTTTATACGTTGTATTCTTATCCTGGAACATGAAATGTTTTCCTCAGTTGTACAAGTAAATCTGGATCTTGCAGCTGTTTCAGCCCAGAGGGCAGATGTTACATTTTGAAGTAGCTGAAGTGAAAGACTACACACAACTGCTCTTAGATTAGTGATCAGTGAGCTACAGCGTGAATGCTGCACACTTTCATTCTCTCTCTCTCTCTCTCTCTCTCTCTCTCTCTCTCTCTCTCTCTCTGGCTCTGTTGCTGAAAGCCCCTGAGTCATGCCTTTCACAGAACTGTCTGAGTGTCAGCAGCAGATGGAGAGATAGGTAGAGAGGAGTGAGAGAGAAATGAAGGGAGGAAGGAAGAGAGAAAGTGGCGCCATGTGGTGGTCAGCCAGCTCTGTTGTCCTCTGCGCACTGCGCATTTACGCACATTAACCTTGGCCAGGGTCAGAACCGTGCCAGTCTGCCAGGCACTCGGTCGGCACCGGTGACTCATTAAAGGGAACGAGGCCCTTTCCTGATACACCACTCATCTGAGTGGTAATAAACACCATGTGTGTTCATCAGTCCACGACGCATATGTACATCCTGTTGGATGACCAACACAGTGGGTAAAGCATAAATAACTGAACTGAAATGAATGCAAATTTTCAATTTCAATTACTTTTTTCTTTTTTTTCTTTTTTTTCAAAAGATGATAAATTATGGGTCGATCCAAACAGTTCAGTAAGAATCTGCAAACAGAGTGAATTCATTTCGATTGGAAAAATGTTATCCGTTCTTTGTGTGCGCTGGAAACAATTCCAGTGCTCATAACCAGCCCTGGCCCTGTAAGCGGGAAAACAAAGAAAGTGTCTGGGATCGAGCCACACAAGCCTATTCTAGCCAATCAGCAACAGGTGACATATTCCAGCCAATCACAGGGCAAAGAAGGGAAGGGCTATGTTTTGATGAGTATATTTTGAATGAGTCCTGGGATGAGCACAGGACAGTCTTTATGATTACAGCAGGTTGATAACAGAGATTGATTTATGGTTGATAACCATAGCTCGAGTATCAGTCTCAGCTGATAGGCGACATGCCCTTGGGGTGCCATCCAAGACCGCTACAACTAAACCATATATATACAAACACACACAAACACACAGCTCACCCTACTACAACACATTCAATTTAATTCTACAACCCGTATAATTCCAGTGCAACAATGGTTCACTCTGTTTAAATGTGTGACACAGGACGGAGCGCGAACTCAGATTCATTTGCACTGCAGATGTTCTTTCAGGGTCCAGTGCACCTAATTTTACCCTTTCACACAGCTATTAATTAGCTGTAGCATTTTTCTTTTCTGTTGAAGACCTCTAATGTTTTATTCATTCAACTTGGAAATGGGGGAGGAAATGGGATTTCAGCTGCCGGGTATTTTTAAAAATGACCCAGGACGCCTAAGACCAGCAGTTATTAATCTGGTGAATTCTGTTGTAGATACGTTTTGCTCTCATTATGTTCTTGCTTTATTTAGTGTATAAAATGTAGATATATTTTGCTTCCCTTATGTCCTTGCTTTATGCAGTATACAAAATTATACTGAAGTTAATGCGGTGTACAAGACAAGATAGTTTTACGTCAGCGAGCCACGTCACTGATTTCCAAAGCACCGTATCATTAAACAAACATTATATGTGTCAAATACGGCATGTCCATTTGAAATTAAATAAACAAACAAACAAACAAACAAACAAATAAATAAACACGCATGGAGGTTAAATCGTTTAAGGTCCAACGTTTCAAAAGTAAAAAGGGAATCGAGTGTGGACTTGACTCTGAATGTCATGGTCGCGTCAAAGGGAGCAGAACTACATTACCCATCAGCCCCAGCTTGTCACATGTCTCATTAATCACTCTGATCTGTGTCTCTTTATGCCTTGTTAGCACCACTGTTTAAGTTCTAGTTTTTCATGCGTTCAATGAATTTTCACTGAGTGAAAACTGAGATTAGTTTAATTACAAAAAACCCACATATTTTAATCTAATAATACTTTTATTTTTCATATATATTGAAAAAGCTTTAGGAAGATTTTTGGTTCCACGTTACATTGAGGTTCCCCTAACATTATCTACTGCATGAGTAAGCACTGTTATAACACAGGTAGGTTTTGTTTCTAAAATCGGAGTTGTTCAAAGTTCAAAGTTGGTGTTCTTTGAGGTAATCTTTGTGATACATGACATGTTGTACATGCGCTCACCTGTGACTGCATCACAGTAATTGAATTTTGCATGATTACATACTGTTTTAAACAAAAAAATAACAGTTACGCATACTGTAAGCATTTGCTCTGTCCACATAATGCCCTAATCATTGCCCTTTAGTTTGCTTAGCATTCAAAGTCTAACAGACAACATTGCATGATGGAATAATTGCAAATATTATAAATAATATTTTCAGCATATCGCTGTTGTTTTATTTTACGCATTGAGCCATGCCTTACTTACGATAAAATCACAGCAATTCCCGACTTTAACATACCGTATATTATACCCTTAATGTAAGCTTAACAAAGTCATTATATATTTAAGTAGAAACTAAAGCCACTTGAATCCACATTCATCATGGTAAGTCCCTATAAATGCCCAGGAGAAGGGACGGACTGGTTTGAGTTGACATAGACATGGTGACTAAAATAACCACTCTTTACAACCGTAGTGAGCAGAAAAGCATCTCACAAAACCCACACCATATTGAACTTGGAAGCTTATGGGCTACAAAACGGCAGCAGAAGTCTGCATTAGAGCAGCAGAAGACTGCGTTGCGAATATCCATCCCTGAAAGACAAAGGCAGCATCTTTCTCAGCCTCCTTGCAGATAAAACAGTTAGCGCAGTCTCTGTTGTTTATCTTACGAAAGCTAAAAGGTGCAATTAGATCTTCATGCTGGGATAATGAACGTATCTGCAGTCGGTCTGAGACAGAGATCATTTGAACTGCAGCTCTCAAGCCTTCCTTATAACTAATGACTGCTGTAAAAGGAAAAAAAATCCTCAGTGTCACGCTGTTTAGCTGTTTAGCTGGCCTCGCACATACAGTTTTTTCTACAAGCCTGGCTTTTATCCCTTTTTAATTCTTTCTGGGGTTTTTTTTTTTAGATGAGATGTAATTAAGCATTTAGGATATTTTCTTTATAGTTCGGTCTTTTCTGTTAATCCATCCTCTCTTTCTCGCCCTCTACCACTTACTCTTTATGCATGTACTGTACTTTATTTCCAGGGCTTCTTTAATTGCAATATTCTCAAATAAATGAACAAGTACATGTTTTAAAGTGTACCTTACAGCACATGGTTCTCTCGCTCTTTCTCCATATGTAGCATGTTTGCTTCAGTCGGAGCTGGTGAACTACGAGAGAGTGAAGGAGTACTGTTTGAAAGTCCTCGGTCATCAGCAGGACCATTTCAAAGCCATGTACCGTGCCGGCATCGCCTTCTACCATCTGGGAGACTATGATTGCGCCCTGCGCTACCTCCGCGATGCCAAGAGCCGTGAACCCACAGGTAGGCTTTATTTAAACATAAGTACGGCTGATTTGATTTAATCTTTTTAATAATCAAACTGATTTGTCCTTATGTTCACTTGTTTATGTGTGTCTATGACTGATGATACTGAAAAGGGGGTGGTGGGAGTTATGGCACATATACATAGTTAAATGCTAATACTGCATTCATGGAGGATAAAATGAAGGAAGCTATTTCATTCTTCACAGATGTTCCTTTATAGACATGAATAGTCGAATGAAAAGTTTTCATGGGCTTCCGTTGTCTTATTGTTCCTAGCACTGTGTGTCTAGGAGGAAGCTGCCTAGGTAGGGAGAAGATTTGCGCAGTGTTTAAGCTCCCGAGGCAATATCTGTCCTATTCAAAAGGCAGGATTAGGATGGTGTTATTTTAAGGTTCCATATTTTGGGGGAAAACATTGTTGCTCTGAATGAGGAATATAATTACAGCTACATTACAAGTTTAACTGCTGGTAAAACCTTGAGCAGATTTAAATATCGTATATTTAATATCGTATTGTGATGTGTAGGCCAGTGGTGCAGTGGTTAGCACTGTTACCTCATAGCAAAAAGGTTCTGGGTCTGAAGCTGTCGAAATACCGGTTTCTTTTCTTTTCTTTGCAGATTTTACGTTCTCCCCCATGCCTCTATGGGTTTCTTCTGGGTGCTCCTACGGTCCAAAGACATTCAGATTAGGATAACTGGCTACTCTAAACTGCCCATAGGTGTGAAAGTGAATGCGAATGATTGTTCGTCTGTGTTAGTCCTGCAACGGATTGGCAACCTGCCCAAGGTGTACCCTGCATCTCACCCAAAGTCAGATGGGATTGGCTCCTCTGACCCTTAATGCATAAGCAGTGTAGATACTGGACGAGTGGATAGGATCCTGGTAATTTTAGGTGCAAATGGAGGAATTCAAAAACAGGTCCAAATCCAACAAGGATTAAAAGCAAAAAGCAGGCAATCAAATTTAATAACAAGGGCAACAATAGCACTCATAATTTGATGTTATTTGAGTAAAATTTCCCCTGCAGATGTATTGGGTGTAAATTTAGTGATTTGGAATCTGCTTGAAAATTCAGTTTAACCCTTTATGGGGAGAAGAACCATATTAGGTCACTTCCTCTCAGTGAGGTCATAGAACTAGGTGGATTTCTCCCATCTGTATACAAATGTGTGTGTGTGTGTGTGTGTGTGTGTGTGTGTGTGTGTGTGTGTGTGTGTGTGTGTGTGTGTGTGTGTGT
>JAQLOM010000036.1:16759847-16784098 GCA_030068315.1 Chrysichthys thysi | reverse complement strand
CACACACACACACACACACACACACACACACACACACACACACACACACACACACACACACACACACACACGTACACACACTCACCGGCAGACAGTCGAAAAAATACTGTCAATTACCAGGTTGAACCTTCGAGCATAAAAGTGTCTTCCGGCTTTGTTTAATTCATCGTCATAAACACAAGGTCAAGGGCTCCTTGTTCTGAACGGAATGATGTCATCACACATCCTTCGCTTTGTGCCTGATTACAGCGGCATTTCATAGAGCACGAAAATAAAGAAAAACACCACACACTGCATCCACTGTTCCTTTTTCTCAGACCAGTGTGTAGGCGGCGGAAGATCTTCCACAGTCTCATTTGAAGAGGTAAACAAGTGTGTATGTGTGACGTTATGGTACAGTATGTTTCATATTTTATTGCAAACAGACCAAGACCCTTGTTTGAGCATACCAGTCATTTCCTTTCCCCAGGTTCATAATGTTCCTGCTGATTGAGGAAAATGGACGTGAGAGTGCGTTTGAACCGGAAACAGCTAATAAGACCAGTTCTCAGTCGTTCGAACTCCTATGACATTTCCTCACAGAAAGACACATGCACACACTCTTGCTTACATACATACATACATACATACACACACATACACACAGGCAATATGTACTGTACATCAAGCAAGGCCTTCACATTAAAACAGCTCCTGCTTTCTGATTAGGTTCTACAGAGAGCCTGAGATGGTCAGTGTTCTCCTCGAAAACAGAAGAATAAAAAAAATATGCTTCAATCTACCATATTTTCTGGACTATAAGACCCACAGGTTTCTGTTCTGGTTATCATTTTGTAGCTGTTTTCCAACAGAACCGGTTGTTAGTGTGTTTATGATGGACGAGACAGTGTATGGTAATTGCTATAACTTCGAATTTTACATTAAGTGTGTAATAAGAGCAACTTTGAGTCACTAAATTCACTTCACAAGACTGCTCCCCTAAACATGTAAATGTCTGTAAATCATCATGGAACAAGCTTTCGGAGCATGCAAAGACACAAGGACAGGTGACATCTCAGCATAACGGAGTGAAATATTACCCATTTTCCAAATATGAGATATTTAGGATTTGGGTTAAGCAGTGCATTGATTGGCAGGGTGGTCGAAAGAGCTGAACGAGTGACGTGTAAAAATCCAGAAAGAAAAAAAAAAAAAACAAAAAAAAATGGAAAATATATGTAAAAATGAGGGGGGTGTGAAGAAATTATAAAGTTAAATACCACCAAGCATGGCTAATTTAGTTGAGACATTACTGTAGTATGACACTGGAAAAGCTACATGGTCATCCTGGAGACAGCCATGAGAGTTCCTGTAAGAAAAGGTAGAATATTTTCCTGTTTTTCTGAGAACGGATTAAAAAAAAAAAAGCTCACATAATACAGCCCTGTACCGTGGTAACACTAAAGGGACAAAAGCTAAAGCAGACTATTATAATATATGATGTGGGTGTCTTATTGTAGGTGCCATTTTAGAGGGAGTATTGTTATTTGTAAAATAAAAACAACTTATCTATTAGATGAGTTAAATATATGTGTGACCCGTGCGGGCATAATGAGTCGGAAGGCGCATAGGCTAATTATGAGCTAAGAGACAAAACATGGTTTCATCGAAATGAGATTTTCTCAAAAATGAGTCCATAAAGCCCTTGTTTATTGATCCCCATGATAAAACAGCAAGGAAAACATCCCACACTACTTTTATTTTAAGGTTCTGTTCATTATGTTCATTCGTATGTCTTCATTAATTAGTCCTTCATCGTAATATTCCATGATAAATATGTGTTTTTCAGTGCGCGCACGGCGAGAAGCAGGCAATCCCCCTACCTATGTTTGGTATCGTTGTGAAGCGTAGTTCCTCTACTTCCTGATAATACACATGGAATTCCTGATGACGCTTTTATGAACCAATGGAAAGCGAGTTCCCCATTAGACGTAGTCAACTCCAGTTGGATGTAACTCGGTCATTTTTTTTGTCTGATTTCAACAAACCATGCCTCATTTTGAAGGTCTTTAGATGGACAATGTGGAAGTAAAAATAACTAACTTGTAGAAATTTTCTCATTCCGAGTCATTATGCCAGCACGGGTCACATATCATGTTCATATAACATGATAATACAGGGAGGTCTGTCGTAATATCATGAGCAACCTATTGTCCAGAAAATACAGTATGAAAAGAAATGGCTTTGCCAATGCAGTTCATCACATACATATTACCTGGTTATAAAAAAAAAACGTTTTATTGAACAGTCTGTACGGGGAATGATGCAAGCAGTAAGACTTGACCTTTACTTTTATGGAGCTCATAAAAGCTCTAAGACTGTGGTCACTGCAGTGGCTATGAAAAATAATCCAAAGCCCTCCAGGTGATTTTGTTGTTGTCGTTGTTGTGATTGAGTACTTTTCTCACACACATTGTGATCGGAGAGCCATAGTTTCTGGGATACTCTGTCTGACAATGATGCCAACCACAAAGGCCTCCATGAGATATGCAGGACAGAGCTAGACTCTCATGGCTTTTTTTTTTTTTTTTTGGTCTACGAATATGCTGGCCATGTAAATTACAACCAGACGGCCCTGGTTATAATGAAGGTTTCCTGGGATTTTATGACAAGTGTTGATCACACAGCGTGGCTTCTGAGTGCTGCCCGCATAGAGGCACCGTGCTGTCCTGGCTCTGCCCCTCCATGTCCATGTCCAGCAGAGTTTGTCGGGCAGCAGTGGCTCCTGCGCTGACCCCGCTGTCCCCAGAGCCTAGCGGACTGTCACAGCTGCTCCCTGGAGATGAGCTCAGCGTCCGAGACAGTGACGACAACTTCCACGGATCCGGACGTGCTCGGGCCGGGGTGGGGCGTGGACGAGGGGCGAACTCCAACGTCTTGGGCCGCTCGAGGGTCCCGGTCTGGGATTCTGGAGAAGGAGGAGGTTTGCGCCGATGCACCGCAGGGAAGATTGTGGATGGGTCTGGGAGACGAGGGATATCTAGAGTGTCACGAGAACCTGAGGGCAAACACAAAATAAGATAATAGTGTACTAAAAGAGAGAAAAACAAATCTTTCAAGATTTGGCCATACACGTTTTCAAATCCAAATACAGACATGGTTATTTGGAGCACCAGGCAGATACAGATATGGATATAGAGATATAGATACAGCTATTGTCATTGTGTTACTTCCCTAGTACACACTGCTTCCTGTTGACCCACCTGTGTGAGGTGCGTTAGTGGGTGTTATGGGAGGAATTGGCATGCTGCCATCTGAGGGTGTGCGATGGTGCCCAGTCACCGTCTGTGCACGAGGTCTGATGGCACCGTCAGACGGCGTGCGTCGATGGCCTCGGTTCACAGCCATGGTGGCAGAGACGTGGGTGGGTGTGAGTGACTGGTTGGGCTCCCGTTTAAAACTCTCTGCTCGCAGGTCCAGCAGGGGGTTCAGAGCGGGCACTGGACAGGGCATGGTAGTGCTCGGACTCGGGATGAGATCGTCCGGGTCCGAGGGAAGCAGGGACTTGGTGGAGTTGCAGTCAGAAAGTGAGGACAGGGAGAGTAGTGTGACAGAAGGAGACGGGTCCAGGCAGGGCAGGGCGGATTCGTGATGATGGCGGTTGTGGGACAAGGACAGGGACAGTGTACGGCTTGGGGGAGACGTGCTGCGTCGGAATCTACCCGTGCGCTGAAACAGACCTTCCTTCTTTTTTCTTTGCTCATCACGTGTATCCTGTTCATCCTGGCTCACCTATATACAACACACACACACACACACACAAACACACACAAACCACGTGGAAACGTTAGTTTACAGTATATTATATGCAATCAAATTAGTACTATTTATAAGAGAGAGCTGACTTTTGAATTTCGTCTTTGCTGGAGAAGACGGATGTCTCCACTGCACACTTAATTTAATCATGAATTTAATAATCCACATAATTGAGTGATTGCCTTTACTTTTTGATTCTGCCTCGTATTTTAATTATCTATGAAGCCAGACTTTCAGCCAGTTATTATTGTGAAATAAACTCCAACAGGGTGATGCAGGACCCTGATGCAAAGTAGAAGGGTCTGCTCGCTGGACATTTTCCTGCTTATTACACACCTACTCACCAAAGACATCAATGATTTTTACACAAAACGTTGATTTAAAAGGAACTTTATTACTTCCGCTAATGGCCTGGACCATATCAACAGTCTGTAATAAATCAGAATTGAGTATTCAAATGAGCCGTGTAAGAACAATCATTCGATTTCTTTCCTCACAGTCGTTCATTCTACAGAGTGTCCAAAACATCAGAAACCACTGGGAATATGTTGAGCTAATAGGGAGATCCAAAAATTTTGAACAAAAACATTGCAATTAAATACAGGTAGTCCTCAAGTTACGACGGAGATGCGTGCCGCCGCACCCATCGTAAGTCTAAAATATCGTACGTCGAACCACTGTGTTGAACCACTTAGCCTAGCGTAGGTATCTCAGCTCAGCTTAGCTTAGCTTAGCCTAGCCTCCCCAGGAATCTTTTCCTGTAGAAGACATGCTTTGGAATTAAAATTAGCTCTTGAAGCACACAAAAAAACCTACAGTAATGCACCAATACACAAGGTAACTCTGTGAGTTGCGGGAAAGAGTAAGGCATCATGCTAGGCGAGTGATCCGGGTGTCGTCTGCGTACTTCCGGGCATCGTCTGAACGTTCGCGTATGTCAAGCGCTGTTACGCTCTCCTGCCAGCGATGCCTGCCCATGAATTTGAAATATTTTCTAAATATTTTACAATTTTTAGCACATCGCAATCATCATTGTAACTTCGAACAATCGTAAGTCGGCCATCGTAACTCGTGGAGCACCTGTATACGTAGTTTTCCTCTCGTTGGTTCCTGACTTTTCAGACACCCTGTATTGTTCGTTGTAATAAGAAAAAGGACAATAAATGAATATAAGATATAAATAATGGACTAAAATCATTAAGTCTTTGACTTTAATATATACTCTTTTACACCAAGGTCGTAACGTAAGACAGGAGGGTTTGCGTCATTGGCTTAAATGTGACTTGTAAATGAGAACTAATATCATTTGACATTTTTAGGGGTGTTTTTTTTCTCAATAATATAATGTAAAACCACACAAAAGAATAGCTTAATGTTTAGCACATAGTTGCTCTACTGACGTAGGTGACGTCCTCTTGTAGTTGTGAAATTTATATTACTACAACTAATAGTGAAATAGCGTTTATTTTTACATTTATTTAAAAGTATCATAAAGCATACATGCGCGTGCATTTTTGTTTGTTTGTTCATTCGTTGGGTTGGTCATTTGTTCAATCGGTCCTGGTCAGAAACACCGTGGATTCAATCCATCCATCATTAATAACTAATTTCAAGGAAACATGGAGGTTTTGAAATCATGAGAAAAGTAAAGTAAAGTAAGCAAGCTTTAAAACCTACACAATATGGATCTTTACCTGCAATCGTCCCAGCTGGAGCAGGTCTGAGCCGAAGCCCACAGCAGCCAAGATGGAGGCGCAACCCAGCAGCACCATGTCACTCTTCTTCCTCTGATTGCAGCGCCGCAAAGGATCCTGGGATCCCACTCCAGGCCCTACACCTGTCCATGTGTGGCTGGCGTCCTCTGTCGCCCCATTGCTACTGCCCTCTGGAGCCAATCGCTCCTCGAGCTCACACTGTTCCTCTACAGAGGCACAATCATGAGAGATTACACGTAATTCCTTCAGAGAATGGATCACGGGGTATTTGAGCTCATAACAGACATTTATTATTATTACTATTATTATTATTATTGTTGTTGTTGTTTATTCATCTTCTGCTGCTTAATCCTGCTCAGAGTCGCGAGGGGAAGCTGAAGCCAATCCCAGCTGACTTTGGGCGAGAGGCGGGGTACACCCTGGGCAGGTCGCCAATCCATCGCAGGGACAGACAACCATTCACACTCATATTCACACCTACGGCCAATTTAGAGTAGCCAAATAGCCTAATCCCCTCCGTGCATGTCTTTGGACTGTGGGAGGAAACCGGAGTACCCAGAGGAAACCCACACGGACAACATGCAAACTCCACACAAAGGCACCCAGGTCGACACCGGGGATCAAACCCAGAACCTTCTTGCTGTGAGGAAACAGTGCTAACCACCACACCACCACTATTATTATTATTATTATTATTATTATTATATTTATTTATTTTTAAAAAGGCTCGAAATCTTGAGGTCAGTATCTATTTTTATATTTGGAATTTTTACAACACAGATTACACACTGGCCAACATGAGAAGCAGGGAATGCACATTAAGTGTTATTCCTCTTTTTTTTTTTTTTTTATTAAACAAAGAGTGACTGCATTATCATAAAGCTGTGATCTGCCTTGCATCTGGATCTCCCGCCCAAGCTGCTGTTTTAGAAAATGAACCGAGACTTTTCTCTCACATCCCTTACTCACCCATCTCATTCAGACTGGAGAAGCCACCAGTTATAGGGACATGTTTGGGGGACTTGCCCAGATTAGGAGCACTGGAGGACCACACCTTCCCCTCTCCAAGTGACTTTAACCTGAAACCAAATATGGCATTTATATATTAATCTTTACAAGCATTTATTATCCTTAGAAATGTGTTAGCTCTAAATGAGTCCATAATCCAGCACATCTGCCACTGGGTATGGATTAGGCTGTGTACCTCTCTTCTCCTCCAACCCGTTCCCGTTGGTGGGTAGAACTGGGACCCCAGGTACGACCTTTCTTTTTCGTCCCTGCCAGGTCTTCTTTCTTACACACTGCTGTACGCCCCCAAGTGTTCCTCCCATCACTAGGGGTCACTGGAGGTCCAAAAGGCCATTTTTCATGTAAACATTATGATGTTATCATATATTTCATTACTTGCTAATTGATTTAGACTTGAAGCAAAAGTAAAGAAACAAGCCTGCCTTGGATGATATGGGGCAGGTAGAAAATTCTGTGAATCATTTTGTAAATGTTCTTTTTTACAATTACTTTAATGATCTAAACAGGAGGAACATGGTGTCTCTAGGACTGACATCAGATCCTAGAAGTCATTGAAACGCATAATCAGCTTACTCAGAACTTTGAAATGAACATAAATGCTGGACGGCGAAGCTCTGCTATAACACAGGAACTCACAGCGAATGGCTCTGAGGCGTGGGATGACACCTGGACTGGCTGGTGGAGTTGTGCTCTCACTGCCTTGACTTTTCCTCTTATCCACACTGGGAGAAGCTTGCACTGTGATCTTATGCTCGAAATCTACACAAGAGAAACATCCAGACTTTTTTAAAATCTTATATTCGGTGAAAACTCAGTAAATCAAAATGTTTTCTGTCAGTCGGTTGCGTTTTCTATCCAACCCACCAGAGGGCAGGCTGATGCAGTTGCTATCTCGGCCCAGTTTGATGAGCCGACTCTTCTTGAAATGGCCCTTGCGCTTTTTGACATGTGGTTTCTCCTGGTACATCTGATGGATAATGATGTTCAGCTCTCTCTCCACGATGTCGATCTCTCGCTCGGCTAATTCTTGCTCACGCCTCTTCAGCAGCTCCTCCTGCGTCCTCTGTTCCTCCGCAGCCCGAGCCAGCGCCTCCTCCCAGGAACGCAGCTCCTGTTGTGTATTTAAGAGCGTATTTCATCCGTGATTAAGAATAGTCACCGTGCATCAGTATTGGAAATGGTATGGTATTGTAGTTTTATGGTAAACAGAATAATAAAGAACAATGAAGTATGTATACACTGAAGTACAAATAAGATGAATTTCTACATTTTTTAAAAATGAATTGATTGCAATTAGGCCTGTTATCAAACCCTTTTGCTTTCTACTAATTCCAAAGTAAAAAATGGTAATTTACTGGATACATATTTTATATACTGACAGTTGTCCAAGTGTTTTTAAATATTACCATTATGTTTACGTGACTAAAATCTACAAATGATATGTCTCCTTATACTACAGTACTTTGGAAAATGAGAGAGAATGGCAAAATACATTTAATGGATTTAATGGAAGTAACTGTGAGAACCTGGACATATCACTTTTCCACATAAACCCCACACAAGACGACGCATTTGTTGTATCGTACAACTAGCTTCTGGATTCCCGCAAAGAAGTTAGGTGAGCCCCGCTTCCTTTACTTCATCATCAGAGGTGAATCTGCGACCGCGCAGCGCCTCCTTCAGAGGGCCAAAGATGTGATAATGGCTCGGCAGCAGATCTGGGCTGTAAGGAGGACGTGGAAGATTTTCAAACCCGATCCGTGGCACTGTCTCTACTGTCCCTGCTGCTGTATGAGGATGTGCATTGTCATGGTTCAGCAAGACTGTTTTGGACAGCATTCCTCTTCTTTTGCTGCATATTGCAGGTTGAAGTTCATTTCACAGCAATGCACAGGAATTTACACTGTTCACTGCTTACCCATGCTCTTGGAAATGCCCCAGAACAGGAACCTTCATGTCCCAATAGAACATTAACAGGATTTTCTTGGGGGAGGACTGACTGTTGAATGTCTTCTTTGCTGGAGAAGACGGATGTCTCCACTCCAGGCTTTGTCATTTTGCTCTCCCGATTTTCATGTGATATAAAAATTGCCTTTACTTTTTGATTCTCCCACATATTAAGTAAAGATACAGACAATACTTGATCCTAGAACAGTGTCACTGCTGGGAATGTTTTAGAATTTGGCATTTACACATTTACCATAGCATGATAGCTTTGCTCTGCTATAGTGCATGGTCTTTGGTAGCGTTACAGGATAAAATATCCAATAAATGTAGATACAACGCATATACAACTGATAAACTTCCAAATAATAAACAGGAAAACAATAACCTGACATTAGCCTGAACTGATTTGTTAGACGACACTTGTTACCTTCTCTTTGGCCCTCAGCTCATCAAACATCTGCTGGATCTCCAGCCTCCAGTCCTCCTGCAGTGAATGGAAAGACTCTAGTGGCATCTGGAACATGGAGGACTGCTCGATGGCCAGCAATCTCTGCAGTATACTAGTAAACGAGGGACGGCTGTGAGGGTTCGGGCTCCAGCACTCTGGAGAGAAGACAAGAGACAGGTTAGTATAAAACCATGGATAGGAGGAAAAAATACCCTGTAGAAATTAATTGTATCAGGTTATCACGTCAAGGATGTGATAAGAGTGGTAATGCTGGGAGTAAGGTTTTAAGTAGCCAGAAAATTATACGTTCATATTCCGGCACTGCCAAAGTAAAGGGTAACTGCTCAGCCGTATGATTGGATTGGATTTTGCCAAAGCACTTTAGATGAACAAACATAAGAAATGAAAAGGAAAGACTTGAGTGGTACATTCCACCTAACTAGCGATAATCTTGTTGCAGCTGTGTGTGTTTGTGTGTGCCAGGCATACCTCCTAAAAGCTGAGCAAAGGCTTCAGGGCAGGTGGAGGGGACAGGGAGGGTCAGTTTGTTCACGGCGACGCCATAGGCCACAGCCAAGGCGTCGATCTCTCGATACGGCACTTCACCAGTCAGCAACTCCCACAGGAGTACCCCGAAACTGGTGGGATGAGGAATGATACTCAAATGTGGGCATAAACAATCTATTCACAGGGTACATCTTAGCATTATCCTCAACGCAACTGATAATTACTAGCCTATCATGATGAGTTGTGTTTGTGTCTGGCTTTATCCTTCACTACAGTTATTACTTAACAGTCCTAACACCCTTTTAATCTCATTAAGTGGTTGCTAATGAGCTAACGAGTTGTTTTGGATCATGAAAAACACCATACAATGCACTGTAGGCCTCCTTTAGTGATACAGGCCTTGGATACAAGTCCTGTTCAGGCTGGCCTCAAAGGCATGGTCGACTGCTGGGGTATATTTTCCTGATAAATGACATTAGCTCTGTTACGTTACGGACACTGGGAAGGTGCGTTATAGTGGCCCAGAACAATAACTGTTCATTTCTTGGTATAATATGTATAATATGTCAAAGCCAGGCTGCCGTCTTACCTCCACACATCGCTACTTTTTGAGAAGAGCGACAGCTTAATGACCTCTGGAGCCATCCAGGCGTAGGTGCCTGCTGCACTCATCTTAGTGGTGCGATGCCACTCTCGCGCCAATCCAAAGTCTGTGATCTTCAGTGTCTTCCCGCTCAGGTCATCCCTCGCCACTGGCTCCAGAATCAGGACTGGGAGCAGGACGGGAAAACATGGAGAGTAGAATATAAGGGGAAAAGCATTTTGGCTGAACATTGTGTAACCTAGAAGTGTGTTATGTCTCTCCTACACATGTTAGTGTTTCATCTTTTGTAACACACCTGGTTGACCTTATGTATGGTTGGCCATCAAATTATAATATAACAATGTGAACACACTGGATATGTGCTTATCAACACATTTATCTTAAGTATGCTGTGTGTGTGAAACTGTGCAACAAGGTCTCCTAGCCAAGCACATGCTGAAAATGCAAACACACACTGACACATTTGTATGTTTGACCACATACACACTTACTCCCTCCATATGGACACAGGTAAAAGAAAGAAAATTATTCCCAGCATTCGATTTAACATGATGACGCCCAGCGCAGGGTCTCTAGGCATGAGAAAAATATACAGACATCTCAAAAGTAAACAGACACCCGTCATTACATTTTATCCATGCGGACACCACCTGGTGCTTCAAACTTGTTAATATATTATGATTTTTCATTTCGGATTACAGGATATTAATTCTTTATAGCACCTAGCCATGCAGCGAACACCAGAAGCAAAAGAGTTGTGTGATTTTCAAAGATTAAGTAAGTAAGGAAAAAAGTGAAGTTTATTTATAAAGCGATTTTCGCAGGCAAGAAGTGCCAAAGCGCCGTATTCAATAGATAAATAGTAAAACTAAAGTACGTGATAAAAATGAATAAGACAAAAAATTAGCACACATGAGTTCAAAACAGCATGGAGAAATAACGATGCTTGAAAAAACGTAATAGAATAAAATAAAACATACATATGAAATAAATAAAGCAATAAAATCAAGCACAAAACTGAAGGAGTTTGTACTGTGGGTAAGTCTGAGGGTGGACTTAGCCAGCGTATGATTGCACAAAACATTGGGATTCCTCTTGTACACAGTCAAAAGCACAGGAAAGGAATCACCAGCATCCCGCTCAGGTCGACCTGGGCCCTCTGACAGGAGTCTTCAGACCGTCGAGCCGATTGTTGAAAAAAATCCCCATTGTAAGGGCGCTGATGATGAATCTACCCCCACGCACACTTACTACTTTCAGACGTCAGCAGCAATGTATATCACACAACACACAAACACATACGATCTCCTTATTCATGTAAACACTGATAATCCCCCTTATACACACTCAGCACACAGACACTCATCTTATCTACATTAGACCCTATTGACGCCTGCACTTCAGGTCCAGCATCCACGTTTTCATGAAGTTCCGTGTATTCAGGCACATGTTTACAACCAGCAGAATGTCTCAGTAATTCGAACAACTGAACTACACACTGTCTACACACACCACTGCTGGATCTGAACACACAGTGCATTGTCAGTGACCGTGCTGTTGGCTTACGTATACGCCGTAAAATGGTTCTCAGTGAAACACTCATGTCCTACAGTAGACAGAACCTAACAAAACAAAATCGTAGCTTTAATACAGAGCACAAGGGCAGCTAACCTGAGGACAAGGGAGTGATATCAACGATCGTCATCCTTACAAATGAGTTACACCATAAAGCAGTGAAATGCAGCGGGCAGAGAAATTGCTGCACGTGAGAAACAGAGCGCTTCTCTTTCTTCTGTGGACACACTGCTTGCGAGTCAAGGTGCAGTTCATGGCACTTTGTTTTCTTTTTTTCTTTTTCATGACCAGTGCACTCAGGTCTGTCACCCTTGCACTGTCTATAAAAGTATTCAAACGCTACAAAATCTTAAACATCAACGTCGTTTTCATATTGGGATCAGTATCGACAAGAAAACACGTCCTTACACTTCCACTCGGCCTGATATATCATCCAGCACTAATTTCAGAGCCTCGTCCTTGCTACACTTTCCTTTCCCCGGCATTTTTACTGCATATCGTAATATCGCTTGTCAACAACGTGCTCCAGATGGTACTCTGACACACAACAGTAACAGTATATTACTAAAAATTACCTCGGGTGTCGCCGCCTATCGAGTACAATTGAAATTTTTAATTTTGTCGACTTTTGTCGACGTGTATGCATGGCTGTAGCACCAAACCCCTACATGTCGACTTTAGTCGACTCCCGCACCGAAAGGGTTAAGACTGAATCCTTTAAAACACCAAACACAAAATTAAGAACAACCAGTGGAGCATTAATATTTACCTAGTGTAGTCATCATCAGAAGCATATTATTGTCACATGAATGGTTCTCAGGAATACCTGACAGTCCAGGCATTATTCTCAAGGGGGCTTGATTCTGCACACACACATGCACATGTTAAAAGGTTCATTTAAATCTAAATGCAAAGTGGTGGGTGATTATTACAGAGCTTCCATGAATTAGCCATAATATTGCGAACAAATTGAAAAAAGATCTCTGACTAATGGTGTGTGTAAAAGTAGATATTGATCATTGAGTGTGTATCAAGGAAAAGGTTAGGAACCAACGGCGAATAATCGGATCCAGACATCTCTATATCAGTGAGCCGAGCTCATTTTATTACCAAGAATCCAAAATTTGGAATGTTTGGCATCTTTTGGACTGTTTACTCTTTCACTCTCATTCTATTCCACATTTTTGTTTTTCCCATGTATCTTCATAGAACAGGTGAGCAATTTGATATGCTGCATCCTGTTTCATATTTAAAGCCCAATATGGAGTCTGGCTAAACCGTTGAAACGGCTGAGAGGTTTCATCAGGGTCATCCACTTGGTTAGATAGCTAGAATACTTGTGCTAGCTTCTTTCTGATCAGTAGCATCATTAGCTATGCATTTTAGCCAGCATAACAGTTTAATTTATCGGGCCGTCTAGCTTTTAGAAACGTAAATGGTGCGACTGCAAGGCTCGATGAAGAAGTATGGCCTCTGTGCCTGTCAGTCCTAGTAACGAGGCGTGGCTTCAGTTTGTCAGTCTCATGTCAGGAAGTGAGACCTCAGTGCCTGTCAGACTCCTTTGGGTTTGTTGTTTTTTCTCAAATCCTACCATCCCACCATCATTTTCTAAATCGTACCATCCCAGTCAGCTTACTCAGAGATACCCCAGGGATCAACATCACAAAGAGAAACACAACAGTTCGTACACCACCAACTATTATCAAGAAAACCATATTGACCAAGTGGAAATCAGTTCATTATTCACAATGGTGCCACACTCAAGACAGCAGAATTGGGACGGGAGGCATACTCTTTCGCCACTGTGAATTACAGTGTGTCTTACAGTCAATCACAGGCGTCTGTAAGGTCATGCATACAAAAGTAGGTAGAAAGCAATTTCCTCCAAGTTTGTTATGTCACCCCCTCATGGTGCATGTGCAGCAGTTCGAAAAGATGCTTGGGAGGAAGCGCGTGATAGCTTTTGCCCTACCTTCTTGGTTGCTGTAGTGCGACAGGGGAAGCTTGTCTGGTGGATGGGAAGTGGCCATGACTAAATTGGAGCTCAATTAGGGCTCAAGCATAATACACGAATAGCTCAAGCAGAATACCGATAAACATGTGTAACTAATACACGTAGCATTCACAGAAACCAAAGTTGGTATTCTACCAAATTACTCAATTAACTCAACTGGCATACCAACTACTACTCTTTGCACATTCCCCTCTATACCACCACCCCAACTGTCCTGATAAGTGCCATGCTCATGTCACATCTACTGTCTCGTCTTGTCTTATTTATTGTTTTATTTCATTTACTGTCCTGTCCGTTACATCCTACACTCACCACTCACCCTAAAATCGCCATATTAACCCTTAAATACGAAGTACATAATCTATAAATCTACAAATATGAATGAAGAAAAAGAAATAAAGTCTAAAAAGGAGGCAAAAAAAAAGAAGAGGTGAGGCCTCAGATTTTATGTCTCAGTTAAGAAGGTGTGGCCTCTGTCCCTGTCTGACTCAGTGATGGAGGACTCCCCCGACTCAAACCGAACACTTTTTTTCCATCGAATCTGCTGCCGCTTACTCTTGTTCAGGGTTGTGGGGGGAAGCTGGAGCCAATCCCAGCTGACTTCGGGCGAGGGGCGGGATACACTCTGGGCAGGTCGCCAATCCACTGCAGGGCAACACACAGAGACAGACAACCATTCACTCTCACATTCACACCTACGGGCAGTTTAGAGTAGCCAGTTAGCCTAATCCCCTCTGTGCATGTCTTTGGACTGTGGGAGGAAACCAGAAAACCTGGAGAACATGCAAACTCCACACAGAAAAGCACCCAAGTCTAGCCTGGGGATCGAACCCAGGACCTTCTTACTGTGAGGAGCCAGTTCTAACCACCACACCACCGTGCTGCCCAGCTAACACTTCCTTCCTTTTTTTTTTTTTTGCAAATTAATATTGCACTCTGCCCAACACCGAATCACCCTGTATCACTTTCTGTTTGGCTCCTTTAAATGTACGCTTCATTGATCACATGCTGAAATGTGCATCATAATGTCTCAAGCAGTCTGACAATCTGATTATCTCTTAGCCTGACTGGTGAAACACTTTTGCTTTCACGAGTTTCAGGGTTAGGTTAAAGCCGCATGCATAGGGAAATGCTGAGGAGGCACTTGGTGCGGATAAACGTAAGTCAGTGCCTGACCATTCAAAGATTTGACTGTCAATTAGTGGTGCTGGGAGTGTCTTGTATGCCATATGTAAGCCTATTTATGTTGACTGTTTCATCGTTGCTACGAAAATCATCTGGAAAAGCATTTGATTTTAGATGTATTTTCTTTGCATTTGAATACTGATGACAGAAAGAATGGGAAAGTCTCTCTCTCTCTCTCTCTCTCTCTCTCTCTCTCTCTCTCTCTCTTGCTCTCTGTCGCATGGCCACATGCTATATCTATCCCTGTGTCTCCTCTCTAGACTTCCTCTTGTATTTCCATGTGTGTGCGTGCGTGCAGTGTGTGGAAATGTTTGTAGTATCAATACCTGTCTGAGCTGCTCGGAGTTGTGTAGGGAGGGGCACTGTGTGCCTTTCCCCGTATCGCCCATGCATATGCAAAAGACACAGAGAAACCGAGAGTGAGAGAGAACACAGCAATGGCTTGATTTGACTGACTGGATTCCAGTGCAACAGAAAGAAGAAGCATTCCCTGACCATTCAGTTCAGTATATAATGATGCTGCCGTCTCATAGATTCTACATAACCTTACTTTTAAGTAAATATAAATCGCAGTGATGCTCAATTCTATTGCAGTAGTGATCATAATCAATGACTATGAAAATTGTAATCATTGAAGTAATCTTTATTTATTACAGCTATAAGCTTAGATGGTCATCTGGAATCTACGAGAAAAATATCTGAAATAAAAACGTAATAGTAATTATTCTACCAAATAAGTATGATTGCATGTGCATGTCCTAACGTGCCAAATATCAGAATAAGGAATAGTGATTCTTTTGGGTTTTTTTAAACTGAAGTGGTGCTTGACTCCAAAATGGTTGAGAACCCCTGGTCTAAATGATCATGTTCTAGATTCAGTCTTAATTTAGAAGTGGACTACATCAGTGCATTAATTAACACAAACCTCTAAATCCTCAACACTCTTATGAACGTAGCTTATGAACTAATTTTGGTATTGTATTAGCTATTATGTTTCATCTGATATGGATATCCAGAAAAGCCATAAGTTTTCGTCTTTTGAGGTATTCATCGTTGTTTTTATTAATATAAGGAGCTAAAGGATAAGGCTTAGATGCAAACGAGGACATATAACCGCTGTTAAAGAATACTTGTTCCACTAATTTTGTCCAGTGATCACTTTAAGGTTGGAATAAATCATATGCTAGCTATGCTAGCTGCAGCTTCTTTTAAAACTCAGGTAACATAAATACACGGTCACTTCAGGCTTCATGCTGTAGGCACAATAGGCAATACATGGTACAAATAATTGACATCTTTTACATCTTTAAAATCTGTCCCCCTTTAATGTTAAATTATGCAGGAATACTACCCAGTGAAGCTAATCCTACTTGTCCCCTAAGCTAACTTACTGAACAAAAGCTGAATAGCAAGTGAAGCAAAGTGTGGAAATTTTATTCCCCTCTGCATTCTTCACTTTTACTTGCGCAGGCTCGGAGATTCAATCCGAAAGATGTCTACATCATACCAAATGGAGCTTAGCCTGCTTAAGGGATCTACTAGATCTATTAGCGTGTTTACTGTACACGTCACCATAGCACTAATTACATTTATTTATTAATACTTCCATTTTAAAAAGCGACTTGGACAGGGTACTGTAAGGGTTGTTAAGCAGGAGCAACGTTTGCAACACCTCCCTACAGACTGGATGACGTGGCACCGTTTACCACGGAACCTGTGTGCTAAGCTAGCTTCCTAGCTAGCCAGCCAGATAAGTAGTGTGTGAGTGTGTGTGTGTGTGTGTGTGTGTGTGTGTGTGTGTGTGGTGTGTGAGGGCCTTGCCTATGTGTACTCTAACGCAATGAGAGAACAGCAGAATAGAAGATGACTACTGACATTCATAATAAGCCATTGTCATGGCCCCACTCTCCTTTTCTATTTCAGTGCTTCTGTGCCTGTGAGGGACAGCTGTCTCCGCAAGGCTCTGTGCATGTGTGCAAATGTGTATGTGAGTGAGTGAGTGAGAGAGAC
Organism: Chrysichthys thysi; assembly: GCA_030068315.1. Classification (NCBI taxonomy): domain Eukaryota; kingdom Metazoa; phylum Chordata; class Actinopteri; order Siluriformes; family Claroteidae; genus Chrysichthys; species Chrysichthys thysi. Next base: position 16,767,269 of record JAQLOM010000036.1, on the reverse strand, counting down.
AGAGAGAGAGAGAGAGAGAGAGAGAGAGAGAGAGAGAGAGAGAACAAGGAAACATGGTTTTGCGGTGGTGAGAGCGAAGGCAGGAAGGGAGAGTGAGCCAAATAAAAAGTATCATCGAGAATAAGTCAGAGACAGCGACGCGAAGACAGAGTGTACTCACGAAAGTGAGGGTGTGTCACTAATGAGTGTGTTTGATCGAACACACCTTTGTTTTGCCTCTTGTCTTCTCCATATGCATACATATGTGTGTGCGTATGAGAATGTGTTTATGGATGGGGTTTTTTTGTGTTTGGAATGATATTTGAGCTCACCGTCACACAGGTTTGGCCAGTCTGCCGTCGCAACTCACATCAAACACAGCCAATCCCGTGCCCACTTGGCCACCGTTTACAGTGTGTGCCACCTGAAGCCACCATCATTCATTATGCTTACTTCAAAGTGCCCTTAGTGATCAGGTGGACGCTACTCTTCTAGCAAGAGAGCAATGAGTCCGCTATCAGGAGTGCTCTCACTTCGCTGATATTTTGGCCATTAAGAGATTTTTTTTAAATCTATTCATTAGGCTAAATTACATGCATATACACTGTCAGCTGTTAGTCAGCTGGATGCTATAGTTTGATCTTAGGTTGTCTTTTAAGGTTATAGACTTGTCACGCCCTTCCTGATTATTTAAAGTAACATCTTTACTGAATTCTATAACATACCCTGTGACATGTTCTTCATGTCAGATTAAGTATATGACGCCGATCCACTAATGGTAAGCCTAAACAAATTGATGTATATTTATATCATCTAGCTCAGAACAAAGATTCTCCAATTCAATCCAATCTTCTGTCCGTTCTTTTATAGCTCACCGTGACATATACCATATCTGAAGCTGCCCTGTGAGTTTCGCATCATGTAATGTCATCCTCCTGTTGGTGGCAATCATTTGAGCATCATAGGAGCACTGTGAGATTTTAATCAAATATTTCCAACACTGCCAGAACTTTAACACATATTGTCTTTGATCCTAACTGTCATATGCAGATGACTGGCGGCACGGTGGCTAAGTGGTTAGCACTGTCGCCTCACAGCGAGAAGGTCCTGGGTTCGAGCGCTGGGTTCGGCACGGGTGCCTTTCTGTGTGGAGTTTGCATGTTCTCCCCGTGTCCGCGCGGGTTTCCTCCGGGTACTCCAGTTTCCTCCCATAGTCCAAACACATGTACATTAAGCCCTTAGGTGTGAATGTGAGTGTGAGTGGTTGTCTGTATCTGTGTGCTGCGTGATCTCGATCCCCACGCTAGGAGAGGGCTCGGCATAGGACTGGCGTCCTCACCCTGTAAAATGCCAGCCCAAGGAAACGTCAACTGACGCACCTACGTGCCGCCACTTGACACACCTATGGGTTGTGCCGCCAGTGGTACAGAAAAGAATAGTGAGTGAGTGAGTGATGAAGATGACTAAGGTGCTTTAGGTGAAAAGACAATTTTTTATACCAGCTGTACCAAATGTTTAGAACAGTGGCCCTTGTTGGCTATTTGTGAGCAAAACTTCAGCGAAATTATACATCATGTTATGTATTGTGTGAGTCTTGTTAGCAGATCCTATACAATGCACAGGTCTCAGTATTTACAATACAGCTGCACTGATCCAAAACAGTATGCAAAAATTGGGAAGCAATATCAGAAGTCCAATCCCTTAGTCAAAGCCAATCAGGATATTAAATGGGTTCAATCTAATTGTACTACATATCAGTAATTTCCCATTACTACAAAAGCCCAATTACTGTATACGCATCTCTACACGTCTCTAAACACTGATGCCATAATTCAATTTTGATTAAAAAAATGGGCAGAGATAACCACTGTTGAAGTGTGTGTACATTTTTTGGGTGTCTCTATATTATGAAACCATCAAGAGCCTTATAGTATGACTTCTCATCGTACTGGTATAATTATGCATACACACAGGGGGACACACATACCCAGTGAAAATCAAACAGTACTAGGCATGTTTCCTAAATTTGTTTTCAGTCCACAATCATGCCATGTCTCTTCAGAACACCAAAGCACAGCAAACGCAAAAGATGTGCTGCCTCTTTTCCAGATCTTTTTTTCAAACCACACAAAACTTTACATTCTGTCATCTGAATTTCTACTGGATCTGGAGATGTGTTTCATCCATGTAATTTGATCTCCTCGAAACCTGTTTTAGAAAAACAAGTAAAAAAAAAAAAAGAATGATCAAGAAAGTAATCCACGTCGTTTATATTTACAGCATTTCACTCTCCCTTGGGTTTCACTGTGTCTTAAAGATGTGACAATAATACTCTGAATTAACAATAAGACTGGCTTAATGAATCTACAGAGTGGGCTACTAAAAATTCAGCCCCAGCCTGGGCAGGGTGTTGGTGTTTTGCGTTTTTGGGAGGGGCCTTTTATGGCTGGGGGGAGGGCCCTCTACGATCCGCCCCGCGCATAGTTCCGACCCTTGCGTGTGTTTTTTTCTAACATCCATTGGTGCTGCTCTTCAAAATCTGCATTTATTCATTTATCCGTTCATAAAAAGTTGGAGATCCCGTTTACACCAACCAGTCCAAATAATAAAAGTCACATAGAGAACAATACTGACTTTCAAATGTACTTACTACTAACATTGGCACACTTGTACAAAACTCACTTAAGTTGTACCTGTGAGCTCATAAGGTGGCAGAGAGTTATATCAGATATCAGAGTCATATCAAAATTGTTCTGAATAAGAAAACAAATGTTGTTGTGAATTAATCACAATACAAACTAAACCAGCCTGAGCAAAACTATCCCTTGTAATATAGTCTGTTGTATGATAGCAGATATGTCACCCAACCTCTTTCTAAGTGTGCATTGTTACTTATTCAAAGAATACTGTAATAAGATACTGCATTACATCCAGTTGCATCTTACCACCTCTAAACCATTTCTTATTGAATCTTTGCCTCCTTTGCTGCATCTGAGCGCTGGGCATGTATCACTCTGCAAATATAGTCATTTGAAGAGATCCACATACCTATTAAGTGCACTTTCATACCAAGACAACATGGTTCTTGTCATTGAAATCCTACATGCATGTTTGCTCTCGTTTGGTCTTCGCCATGCCATCATTGGTCCTCCCAGGCCCACGTAAATAAAACGATCCTTAAACAGACTATTTGGACTGACACTTTTGTCTCTCACGGATACAACAAACACAAACAAACACTCGGACTCGCCGTCTCCTTCACCCCTCTTTAAATAACTCTCTGACTCAACAAGGCTGTGTCTCAAATCAAGGCTTACTCACCAATCTCCTTCATATTTACTCTGCAAATATTAACCCTCTCCCAAGTGCACACTCTGTAGGATATAGTGGTGACGCCAATATATTCTTCTGTGTCATAGCCATGTACCCTACGCCAGGGCCTGATGCACCGCCCCAAAAATGTAAATACAGGTCAAGGCGACACAAGCTGCAACAACTGTGATTGTGTCTTGCTCGGTAGCGTCACATTTCCTTCGACGTAACTTCTGCTCTGTGAAAATCAGAAATCTACAATCACGATGTTAATATAAATGTCTAAAATGTGAGGTTCTAGAACAGCTGTCAATCATTATAATGGCCAGTTTAACCCTTCATTTAACGCTGTGGATTTACAATAGTTACACTGATGTGCTTCAAGCCACTAATACTGCTCCTTTTTTTTTTTTAACACACCCGAGATAAAGCGCTTCACAAATGTTACCAGGGAGAATCCACTTGGTTCATAATTAAGTCTAAATCGGCCTTTAGCCTGTCATCATCAATGGATCACAGAATTCTCCAATCTGATTGGTCAGAGGGTGTTACAGCACAGGTTTATATTGTTTTTTCTAATATGTTATCGTTCCTGTAGTACTGAATAGTCATTGATAGCGTGGGTTTCCTCCGGGTACTCCGGTTTCCTCCCACAGTCCAAAGACATGCACAGAGGGGCATTAGGTTAGGCTAATTGGCGACTCTAGATTGCCCGTAGGTGTGAATGTGAGCGTGAATGGTTGTCTGTCTCTGTGTGTTGCCCTACGGTGGATTGGTGACCCACCCAGAGCGTATCCCGCCTCTCACACGATGTCAGCTGGGATTGGTGCCAGCTTCCCCCGCGACCCTGAACAGGATTAAGCGGCAGAAGACGAATAAAGAGGGATAAAAGAAAGAAAAGGGAAATGCCGCCAATGTTAGTACTTCAGTAAAAGTCAGTCAGCTTTCCAAAAAATGAAATATCTTCAGAATGTTCACATCTCTGTTTCTCAGTAAAATGACAAGTTGTGTTTTTTGTCTTATTGACTTCGAGAGAGAGAAAGAGAGAATGGTTGGTAAGGGAATGACAGTTTATATCTGCTTTAACCTATGTGATACCAGAAACCGACTCATTCATCTTCTGCCGCTTAAACCTGTTCAGGGTCGCGGGGAGAAGCTGGCGAGGGGTGGGGTACACCCTGGGCAGGTTATCAATCCACTGCAAGGCCGACACACAGAGACAACCATTCACACTCGCATTCACACCTACAGCCAATTTAGAGTAGCCAATTAGCCTAATCCCCTCTGTGCATGTCTTTGGACTATGGGAGGAAACCGTAGTACCCGGAGGAAACCCAAACGGACACGGGGAGAACATGAACCCCATGGATCGAACCCAGGACCTTCTTGCTGTGAGGCAACAGTGCTAACCACGACACTACCGTGCCACCCATATCAGAAACTATATCATAGATATTCCACAACATTAAACACAACTCTTCATATTTATAAAGCATGATGTGTTGTTCATACCTATATTACCTGAGGAAATCACTGTGGTATAAAAGTTCATCAATATAATACTCCAGCTTGCTATAGGTATGGGGGAATAACCTACATTAGGGATCCACTTGACAATTGGCTCCATCACACAACCATGGAATGGATTATTTTCCAATAACAGTATGCTCCATTGTGTTTTATTGCTTACTTTTGACAGGAAAATAGGTGCTTTTTATCAGGAAGTATGGGTGTTAGCTTTCAGGAACTAGGAAAGTTCATCCACCTATTTACATATGCATGTCAAAATGCATCCTGTTAAACCATTAAAAATTAATCACTGATAATCACAATAAGTTGACATATTTCTAATACCCAAGAAACAATTAAATTTCCTCCATGTTCTCCTCCCCGCTGCTAACTTCCTTGATTCAGCTACGCTTACATATCACCTACGGCAAGCAGCTTTGTGACAAAAAGGCAAGAGAGTGTATTCGAAAGTTTCAGAAAGTTCCATTTCCAACACACCTTTAATGATATTGCTCAGTGCTACTGTTAAAAAGGACTGTACAGATGCTCGCCGAGTTATGATGGCCTGATTTACAATTTTTTGAAGTTACGATGACAATCGCAATACTAAAAATTGTCAGATATTTAGAAAATATTTTAAATTCACGGACAGGCATCGTTGAGAGGCCAGCATAACAGTTTATGATGTATGCGGACATCCGGATGACGCCCAGAAGTACGCAGACGACACCTGGAAGTATGCGGACGATGCCCAGATCGCCTCTCGCGATGCCTCACTCTCTCCCGCAACTCACGGAGATAACTTGTGTATCGGTGTACTGTACAGTGGATTACCATGGGTTTTTTGTGTATTTCAAGAGCTAATTTTAATTCAAAAGCATGACTTCTACAGGAAAAGACTCCTGGGTAGGCCAGGCTAGGCTAAGCTGGGCTAAGCTAGGCTGAGATACTTAAGCTAGGCTAAGTGGTTCAACACAGTGGTTTGACATATGATATTTTCGACTTACGATGGGTGTGGCAGAACGCATCTTCATCATAATTTGAGGACTACCTGTATTTTACTATAAGTCAGTACTATTAGTCAGTATTCAATTAGCATGACGCTAGCAGGCAAGTAAACCACTAGAAAACTCCCACACTTTTTTTTTCACAGAAAGACATAGGTGTGATTTCAGTATCAGGGCCAGCCATAGTGATTTATTAAGCTCAGGCCAAACCTGAGAAAATATAGCATAACATCTAGCGCAATATTCCGATTAATGCCAGCTAGCTAACTAGCTTGCTAGCATCCTAATGCAGCAAGCAGGCCCTGCCATGCCTCATTTTCCTCAAATAATTTGCATATTGCTTACTTTTATTCTGAACATCCCTCATATATTTCAGCTCATATCTAACTCTACTGAGATTAAAATACAAACATTTAGCACAGTTTTAACAAATTTGTCCTGAAAACCTACAAAGCTCTACAGTAAAACCAGAATCAGCCATCTTATAGCAAGGAGTTACCTATTTAAAATCATTTTTGAGTCTAGGATTGCGTAATTCTCAGAATAGGAGGCCATGTCAAATATTAACATTAGTTTATCATGCCCATATATAGTCATCTAAGTGTACTGTAAGTAGTACGCCATGTCCTGTAATTCGTACGTACAGTGTTTAACAAGAACTGCCTCGTCATGTTGTTTTAAATGCCCCAGGACACAAGGAGAGCTGATGCTGCAGCTGAATCAGGATCCTGGCTTCTGCTTCTTACATTGCTCTGTAGAGATCCTACTAATGCACACTACCCCTAGACTGCTGAGTGGGTTCATCTTTAATCTAGGGCTTTTAATCACAAAGACAAAGAAGATATCTAACGCAGACTTCCGTTTGACCTCATCATATTTTCCTAGCTAAATGTCTCAAGTAATACACATCCTCATACACATCCCTGCGTGACATAAAGACAAAATTATACCCAAAAAAGTCATGATGGAAAAGTGCGGATGACAAGCATGGCTCTGAGCCAATAAGGTTGACACAGCACACTGGGTGGGACTTTTTTTTGGTCCAATGACTGTGTTCTCCTCCCTGTCCTCGGCAGTCTCTGGGAGAATATATCTCTCCTTCATTGCCATGCCCTGCAGACAATCCCTCTCCCCCCTCCCCTCCTCATTTTCTCTCCTTCTCACTCGCTCTCTCTCCCTCCTTCCCTCCCCGTATTCCCTCGTTTGCTGAGGAGTCCTGTCTCATACTGCACCAAAAGAGGAGAGAAAACCAGAGATGAGAAAGAGAGAGAGAGAGAGAGAGCAGGAGAGGCAAAGAAAGGGAGGAAATAGGGCATACATTACTACTGAATTTGCGTGCAAGCATGAGAGTGCGTGCATTGTGCTTTCATGCATTGCATTTCATTCCTAGGTATATTTGCATGTATGTTATAGAAAGAGAAGGAGTGTGCATGTATCTTGGTGAGGTCTCAGTTTTCTCCTTTGACCTTGTTCATCTATATTCAGGTCACCTCACTCATTGCTTCTTCCAGAATCACCCTCAAATATCAGCCAGAGGTAAAGCAGTCAGGTCTAGAATTATTGCTACCCTTGATACAGATGGGGTAAAAAAAAATCTTTTATATTATATTATATT
>JAQLOM010000036.1:16719004-16733792 GCA_030068315.1 Chrysichthys thysi | reverse complement strand
TGTGTGTGTGTGTGTGTGTGTGTGTGTGTGTGTGTGTGTGTGTGTGTGTGTGTGTGTGTGTGTGTGTGTGTGGCTCTAACCACATATCTATAACTTAGCCTTTAGACTGGACACTGGCAGCACACAGAGAGGCACCATAAACATAAAGACATTCGGGATTATGTTTAATTCAGTAGGCCTAGTTTTTGTTTCTTTTCACCAGCCATTGCATTTGAGCTACATTTCTGCAACTGCTCTGCTTCTAGATCTATTGTACTTCTAGTTCAACTTGGACAACTTGTGTGGAGTTATGAAATCTTGGACCTAAAACAGATAACAGTAAAGTACAAAACTGCACAATAATCTGATAATCCTAACCTGCTATTAATTTGCTCTCTTCTGCTTTCCGCTACTTTCTAAGAACATGATTATGTTGCATGAGGCACACTCATGGAACGTCCTGTTAAAATATAAAACTTTTGTTTGCCTGTTTGAATCACAGACAATCGCAGTTATTCCTTTAATTAGAGCAACATTATGATTTTAAGCTCCCCTTCTTTCTGCCTCTATGTGCATGTCTAAATCTGTATATTTTTTTGCATCGCTTGGAGTGGAGGATATTTCTGGGGATGGCGTTGCTTCTCTAGTCTTCAACAACATCCTTGGCACAAGACCCAAGTCATAGTAGCTGGAGGAGAGTGACAAAAATGGAACAGCATCTTCTAGAGGTCATCACTTGGGGCTTGGTGCAGTACCTGCCTTAGGAAACGAACTAGAAGATTTTGTTCATCAAGATAATGAAGATAGTGATGTTGAGGCAGGCATGAAGATTTCTGTGAATATTAGTGAACCACACCTGCCTTATGGGTGCAACCAAGTGAATCTCAGCCAACTGGATGATGTGAATGTTCTACAGTTCAACAATTTCTGCTGGACCTGAAATAAGAACCAGCTCCAGAGCTGCGCAGTAAATCATGCAAGATATGATGGCAGGAGGGAAGGCAAATCATAGCTCCTGAATAAAATATCACTGTTTTGATAGTGACAGTTAATTGCCTTGTACCTAAACAACTAAGGAAATGCTGTTATTTGGCAAAGAAAAAAATTCTGAAGCTCTACGTTAGGGGATGTACAGGATATTCATCCTTTATGTAAGGAGTCTCCAGTGTCAGCATGTTATGACAGCATGTCATTAAGTTTTCCACCAAAGCCTTTAAGCCAGATAAGTTTCCAGTTTCTGTTTTTTTGGTAATATGATGAGCTGTGTGTGTGTGTGTGTGTGTGTGTGTGTGTGTGTGTGTGTGTGTGTGTGTGTGTGTGTGTGTGTGTTAGCCCATTAAAAACAAGACAGAGAAAACAATAGAAGCTTGTGATGGAACAACTGTTTATAGCTGGTGTGATATAAGTGATACGATGAACTAACTTGTCTCATGGACGTTCCCCAACAAAAAATTGTAATGGTTGACAAGTTGATGTTATATAAGAGGAATTAAACACTTAGGGTCTTGCTAGTATAGGAAAATAATCGACTCTGGGGATGATAACAGTAACTCTGAGCTATTTTCCTATAAAAGCACCAACTGAAGTTTGTAATCCTTGTAATCCATTGTAACAGCCATACCTCCATGTATAACAAAGGGCAGAAACAAAAAAATAAATAAAAAAAACAAAACAAAAGAAGGAACAAAAATATACACAGGCAGAAAGAGAGAAAGAATGAAATAGTGCCTGTTGTATGCATGGGTCTGTGGTAGCTCATTTTTTAAGACATTGGACTACTGGTCATGAGTTCAGGTCTGAGCACCGCCAAGCTGCCTCTGCTGGGCCCTTGAGCAAGGCCCTTAACCCTCAGCTGATCTGTTGTACAAATGAGATAGATGTAAGTCACTCTGGATAAGGGCGCCTGCCAAATGACACTAATGTCATAATGAATAGCTTTGCTGAATGGTGTTGTAAGGCATATTTCCATTTTTGGACTATTTTCCAGACTGAAATCACATTCATACATTTCAGATGCATGTCAGAAAGGTAAGCTACACGTTAAAATACTTCTCACAGCACACGCATGACTAAATGTCCCCAAATTCTGCTGATTTTTACAGTCAAAATTGGATTTAAAAAAAGATCTTATATAACATGAGTCAGTCATTTAATTTCTGAGAATGACTAGCACCACTAGACGGTGCTGCACTCCACCAGAAAGATCTGCACTGGAGCAAAGGACACATACAGCATACAAGCACAGTTCAGCTACATTTGTCTCCTTGTTATGAGCTGCTTTAAAACAAACCTGTACTAAGCTAACCAATACCAAGTGAAGCAGTCCAATAATTCTCTCTTTTTTTCAGTGAATGGTAATGGGATTTATTAAGTATTGGAATTACTGTGGTTGTTGTTGTTATTGGTGGTGGTATTGGTGTTTACTCAATACTTTGGTATACTTAATACTAATACTCTGATAAGTTTGGTAACCTGATGTTGCTGATATACTATTTTGCCATACTACTTAAAACAAATACGGTAGTTTACATTTTGGGGTAGTTTTTAGCTATTATTATTATTATTATTATTATTAGTAGTAGTATTATTATTAGTATTATTATTATTATTGTTGTTGTTGTTGGTGTATACTTTATTTCTTCATACTAAAGATGGTACAGTAAGTATGGTTACTTGTAGAAGCTGGTGTTGATAGTAGTGGTGTTTATACTACTAAATACTTCATTTCTTTATACTGATAATATAGTAAGTCTGGTAACCTGTTCTGATCTACTACTGTGACATACTATTTAGTAAGTTATTATTATTATTATTATTATTATTATTATTATTATTATTAGTAGTAGTAGTAGTATTGTTGGTGTTGTTATTGTACTACTTCTTCTTCTTATTGTTGTTTTTATTGTATACTTTATTTCTTCATACTAAAGCTGGTACAGTAAGTATGGTTGCTTGTTGTGGAAGCTGGTGTTATTAGTAGTGGTGTTTATACTAATAAATACTTCATTTCTTTGTACTAATAATATGGTAAGTGTGGTAACCTGTTCTGATCTACTATTGTGACATACTATTTAGTAAGTTATTATTATTATTATTATTATTATTATTATTACTATAGTAATATTCTCATTGTTGCTTCTGTTGTAGGTGGTATTATTATTATTATTATTATTATTACTAGGTGTTTTATATACTTACGTAGCCTAAGAACAAATGTCTAAAATCACGTATTAAACTTTGCCATGTGATGTTACAGCAATACAAAACAACACAATAATATGACGAACTGTGAGTTTAATGTACGTTTTATTACAACCAACACAAAAAGACTGAAAGGCATTATATTTATTTCATCAGGGGGCTAAAGGATCCCCAGTCTGTACTCAGCATGTACTCTGGCTCTCATTTGTTATATAACCGGATAAAGAAGTACCACACGGATGAGTTCACTTTCCTCAAACGGATCCCATACAGTGACTACAGCCAGCAAACACAAACAAACAAACAAACAAACAAACAAACAAACCAGAATGTATAACTCATTGATATGAACAGCACAGCGCGTGCTTTTCCTGTCATGTGGAAGACATGCAGTGTGAACGCGTTGATTCGCTTCATTTAGTGGCGAGTGTTGGAGTGCGCATGCGCAGTAGCGCGGTGTGCGCGCGTGCGGTTTCGGTTAGCTGGGAAGAGAGAGAGAGAGAGAGAGAGCGCGAGCGCCGGGAAAGGAGCCGTTCATATCTGACTGCTGGGCGAGAAACGGCCGTTTACATGTTGGATTCTGATTCAAATAGCAGAAAAGACTCGACTCCCGACGGGATTTAACTCTTTCACGGTTTGAGCGGACCACCAAAGGTAAGAAACGCGGTGTTTGTAACGAATGGCGGGGTGTTCAGTTAAGTGTTTAATCAACAAATGCTAAGTGACGAGTAAACACCAGCGCTACCGGTTAGCTGTGGCGCTAACTTCATACTAGTGTCTCCAGCCTAGCTCGCCATTCCCAAACCACTCTCCACGAAACGTGCACTGTGTAGGGGGTAAAAGTCTGTATATTCCCTACCCAGTGTTGCACACTTACCCCGGGAATAACTACAGAGCCATTTGGGATTCTGCTCTCATATCTATAGCTTGTGTTTTCCGTTTTCATGAGCGTGTAAGTGCTCTTGGAGGTGGGTTTGTAACAGACATGTACATGGCGGAACTTTACATTTCACACACACAGCCGAAGAAATCTCATTAAAGAAATCCTCCGGGTGTAAACCGTGGGTCGGTCCGGGTGAGTTACTGCGCATGCGCACGAACATGAAGCGTGTGTGTGTGTGTGTGTGTGTGTGTGTGTGTGTGTGTGTTCCTCACCTGCCCTGGTGGCATACTCCCTATTCCCCTTTGCAAACATGATCCAAATGCATTCTGGGTAGTTTGTGTCATTTGGACACTGATCTGTTGAGGGGTATACAGCGTTGTGGCTGTAAAATGTCCAAGAGCATGGTGAGGAGCACGCTTCCAATATAGACCTGGTTCTGGACTTGCATCTGATGCATAAATCCCGGTTCAAGGCCAAAAAAAAAAACCTGGCAGCAGGAGTTTAATACTCTGTACATCTGTTAGTCCACTCAAGTCGGGTTTTGATCAAATCTGTCTAACGATACAGTAGGAAGTTCTTTGGATTTGGACAAATGGTGTGTCCATGTGCACAGAAAGAGTCTCCTAGGAACTCTGGACATGAAGTGGGAATTCCACCTGGATGTGATGCTAGCTCATTGCAAGGCAACACACACACACACATTCTCACACTTGTTTGCACTTGGTGCAAGTCAGTTCTCATAAGTGCATGTGGGAGAAAACTGGAAAACCCGGAGGAAACCCACAGGCACAGGGAGAAACTGTGTGCGAAATGCCATGCAGGCCGTAACCAGAGTTCAGGATCGATTTGGGAATCCCAGAGCTGTGAGGTGCAACACTGAGCACTTGGCGTTAACTAAAATCCTACTTTACGTGGAATGTGCATATGTGTTCTGATAACGTGTATGTGACCTACTTGAACGTGTTGGCCTTCATCATGGAGCATGCGGGGTTTTGTGTGTGTGTGTGTTTGTGTGTGGGTGGTTATGTGACGTTAACTTTTGTTATATCAATAGATCACACTACGGCGTGTAGGAAATATCCTGGTAAATATGAAAATAAGGCTTTGTGAGGCTTTCAAACGGTCTTCTTTGGAAGCCTTCCTCTTTGACTGCAGTGTGATTATCGATGATAACAGGACAACAAAAAATATTTTGTGATCATCAGAAATTAAATGAAAAACACACTTACGCTTATTGCAGATCTGTTTTCAGTGTTTCCAGTCACATCAACTTTTTGAGTTATGAGCAGTGTTAATGTACAGGGTACAGGCATGTGGATTTTACCAAAAGAAAGCATCGATCAAGTGAATGTTTCCGTATTTTCAGTGCGAGGTCAAATAGACACACACCGTGGCACAGATATACAGTGCGCTGTCATTCAGCTATGTCCAACCACTGTTTCTTCAAGCACGCTTGGAGTGTGATTTTCTGGTGCACACCGTGTCTGGATTGTCGCTGTACAGCATCCAGCATTAGTCGTCCACTATGCTCTTAATCAGCACCCGATGACCAATCAGCATCCAGATTTCAATGTTTCCGTAATCAGATAATGGCCGGATTGTTTCCTGACAAACATTTATTCTTGAGGTTGTCATGATTACAGGTTTTTACAGAAACACTACGAAACCCATGGAAATTTCTCTCCGATTGTGTAATAGACACCAGGCGAATGATTTTGATGAGGCCGTTTCGATTTAGAAGTCGCAACATGCACATTTGTACGTGTGTCCTGTTGTCTCACATGTTTCCAAACAGACTTATGGGAAGCCCCTTGCCAAAAAGGGCGCACACGGCACTCCTGTAAACCTGCCCCTGAACAGAAAAATGAACCTAGAAGCTGTTCGTGTGCTGCCTTCCCGAATGTTATAGGAGCACCAGCACTACCTGGTCAGCTTACTGTAGCATGGCGTGTTCGGAGTCTTTTTTACATTACTGATTGTTGACACAAAGGCCAAGTCCGCTCGTGACGTGATTTCCTGCTGTCATTAATTTGAACAGGGCAGCGTGAGAAGTGGCCAGCTTCACTTCACTGCTCCTGAAGGAAATGACATTATGAGGATACAATGTTGGGTTGTGAGGATTTGAATGCTGCAGTTAATCTAAATAACTGCTTCCAGGTGCTCGGTTCTCGTTTTTTGTTACAGTAGCTGATGTGTTTGAGATGTTGAAATTTGTTATTTTTGTTCAAATCACAAAAAGAGTGCGATTTGTTGCATGTTTTGCTGCCTTCTCTATGACTTGGCTAGGCTTCACACAGTGATGTACATCAGATCATTGAACAGGTTGGTTTTGGGAAAGTTTTGGTGTTGTGTGTGTATCCTGCATTTCAGTACTGGTGGATTTTTTTTTTAATTTTTTTTTTTTTTTTTTAAGCAAATTTAGTGGCAGTTTTCATGTTAGAACGCAATAAACTCATGGAACATGATATGACATAACGTAACATAACATCTTGCTGACTTTTTACCGAAAGCACGAAAGTGTGCTACATTAGAAAATTTGTTAGAAGAGAATAATAATCATTTCTATATCTGTATTAATGTGCGTGTTATACATTATTACATAAAGAATGGCACGTTCTATGAAAATATTGCGTGTAGGGGGTGGGGGGTGGTTTGATAAGGCAATACGTGCAAGCTTAGCACCGCTGTCCAGCCAAAGTGCGTTAATTTTGTATAACGGCACAATCTAGAGTGTGAAAATCCACTTTTTGTCATGTTTATCTTGTTAACGTACAAAACGTGGCACATTATAATGGTTTATAGTTTGGTTTAATATCGTGGAACGTCTCAAAGACAAATTATGTTATAGCTAGCTGTGATGAACAGTCATTCCTTATAATGAGCACATTAATATAAACCTGCCGTTCATGTTACGGGCGGAACTGCTGTCCGAGCGGCGCTGTTTGTTTATATGGGGGAAAAAAATGCACGCCTTCTGACCAATCAGATCCAAATGTTTGACCACATTGTAGTTTAAATGACATTATCTAGCACTTTTTAGCCTAATCATGGACTAAAACATGGGACTGGGGAGGACACCAGAGCGTTTTACTTTACTTGAGAAGTGTGTGAGCAGACGTAGGCCTAGCGGATTTTTTGTTTCTCTCTGGACGTGTGTAGCCTTTGACGTCAAGAACAATGAGATAAAACTGATACCTGTGTCAATTTGCATGGTCCGTTTCCTTTGAAGTTTTGGAGTGTCGTGGTGTTCAGGATCCCGCAGGGCAAAATGGTGAGGGGAAGTGGATGAGGGCGGGGTTAAAAAAAAAAATCTGTGTTTGTTTGTTTGTTTTGTTTTCCAGTTAGCTGACCTGCTGCTCTCTGCCATGTTTCAGTCACATGCTTTTGTAATGTGTTTTAGTGACCATATAAGGATATGGGACTGATTCACTGGCGCAATAAAGGAATAAAGTTTGATGTCAGCTCCTTTGACTCATTTAATGTGTAAAGAAAATATGCCATTTCGGTTTATTGGACTTCCTGTGTGAGGTCAAGTACGAGGAATCAAGTCTCCAGTAAAGCAGAGCGCAACAAAATATAGAATCAGTGATCACTGTGGCGAAAGCGTTCATACGGAAGATACAGGAACTTGTGTATGCAGCGATCTGGTCTGAGTAGAGTCGTTATGCGGTCATGCTGTATGATTCACTCTGGGCTTTTTTTTTGTTTGTTTTGTTTAAGTATAGATTAAAATGCATTTCTTTTTTTTACCGCCTACCGGTTGTCCCCCCCCCCCCCCCCCAGTTCCTCACAGCAGTGATTTCTCATAATCGCCTACAACTTCTCAAAAATGTAGGTTGCATTTTGCAACTACTTTCTTCTCGCCTCATAAATTATTCAGCAGCAACCTGTTGTACACAAATCTGCACAAGGGAACATAACTTAAAAAACAAAATGGTTATGCCCGTCACAAGATCTGTTCCCTTGTTTTAGTTAAAGCATGATCACATTTTAATAAGTCATTCCTTTGTTTTAGTTGTCACTTAATTGTTGTCACATGGAAACTTTGATGTGAAAGCTCTTACGTTGCTCTTATTTATCACGTTGTTGCTACAGGTGGGGGAAAAAATCACTGGCAACGATGGCTCTGATGATATTTTTCATCTAAGCTATCACACAGGGGAACTTTCAAACACCCCTAGTGCTGCGTAAGAGAATAAAAATGGCCGTGCGCCCATTACTAGGCATTTCCCAGTTATTGGACGTGACTGGCTAGAATCGATGCCTGTTACTTATCCAGTGGGAGTTCCTAGGTAATTAAACACGGATGTGCACATCAATAATTAAAGCTGACCCTGTGTGTTTCTTCAAGAAGCAAAGACCAATTTCAGTCCCACAAATTGTGGGCAGTAAGAGCTTCAGCAAATCTATGGATACCGCTTATCGATTTTGAAACGAGTCTCTTTGACCTTTAATGACATCAGTGTGTCAGACGTCACGGCAGTCCTTTCACCGTCATACGATAAAGTTAACAAGTTCCAGTGGAGTCTCTCTACAGGTCTCGATTCAAACATGCGCAAAAATTACCCCTTAACGCAGCACGATCAGATTAATACGTTTAAAATCAGTATTAAAACTGACCTGTCAGTCAAATTCATGTGTTTTAAAAAAAGTTCAATCTTTTTTTCCCCCCTTCCCAAACAGGACACCAAATGATCCTAAATCCTCAGTTTAACTGTAGGCCTAGCCGGAAACCCAGCGACACTATGTATACATCCTTTTCAGAACTTCCTCAAACTCCATTCTACATAGCAAGCAATAGAGGCAGCATTTTCCATCAGGCATCTTCAATGGCAGACTAAAGGCAGATATCTGTGGCTCTCTGTCGCTCAGCCTCTCGGCCTGTTAGACTGGAGTAAATATAGCCTGTTTGGTTTCAGCCGGAGGATAAACACAGATGTTGAATAGGCGCGCTCGCCACAGAGCGCTCAGACCAGGAGTTCCTTCCTCAGAGACAGAGAGACAGACAGAGAGACAGACAGAGAGACAGACAGAGAGACAGACAGAGACGCAGTGAGAGAGACACAGAAAGAGAGACACACACACAGAGACACAGGGAGAGGGAGGGAGAGAGAGACACACACGGATAGAGAGAGAGAGACATGGAGAGAGAGAGTGAAACTCAGAGACACGGACAGAGAGAGAGAGAGAGGGACACATGCACAGAGAGACAGGGAGAGAGAGAGAGAGGGACACACATGCACAGGGAGAGAGAGAGAGAGGGACACGCATGCACAGAGAGACAGGGATAGAGAGAGAGAGACCCATACAGAGACAGAGAGAGACACACACACAGAGACTAAGAGTTCTTTCCTCATAGAGAAACCCTTAGACCACAGGTTTGAGAGATTTATCACTCTTGAAACATTTTATTGTCCTTAGTTCACTTCTTTTAAGCTGGTAATAATCCATACTGCCTGCACCATATGTCAGACGGTCTGGGAAAACCAATCAGTAGTCTCTAAAACAGCCAAAACAGAATTCTACTTTAAAGAAAAAGCCTGTTGTTCTACTGTGTCACACTGCAAGGCCCCAGTCGCCGTTCCCAAGGTCCACATTTGTCAGCCTTGTCAAAAATCAGGTCAAAATCAGACCAAAGCTGTGTAGTCTGATCCTGGCATAAAGATTTCTAGATTTCTAAAATTTTTAAATGACCTTTTTTTGTCTTTAATGACAAGAAACTTGGTTAATGGAAATGATCGAATGAATCAGCTACTATGTGCTAGATCAGTGGAGAGGAGAGAAAAGATGACGAGGCTCGTTTTTAAGCACCATGAGTGAGTTTTTATCTCTGGTGATGTGTGATGAGATGGAGTCTGAAGTGGAGGATGCTGAGGACTCCTTTCCAGTTATTTAAAATTCTTTAAAAACGGTGCTGTAACATTGTAAAATGGGAAACAATGGGATTTCCCAACAAAAATGGGATTTTCTTTCATCATATTAGGAGGTAATCAGATTCTATAATCGTAATTTACTAGTGGTGGAGATACACGACACATGATCGCTCGAGTCATCGTGCAACCTGAAATGTGGAAGAAAAGTGGGTTTTCCCAGGCTCTCGCACGCATATGTGTGAGCTGATTAGCCAGCCAGGCTAATTGTGCATATTTGCCCCATCTCTCAGGAGCAGAGTTACAGTGAGTCTAGTTAAACGTTACACGCCGTAACTGCACATTAACCAGAGCTGTATTTGCATTATCGCATGCTCCTTAACTGACTTGCGTGCGGCTCGCGAGCTCTGATCCCCACTGATCGTCAGTTACTCGCTGGTGCCGTGTAACTGTGCATGTCCTGCAGGAGAGAAGAAAACACTCGTTCCTGTAGGCCCCACATGAAAGGAAGGGTTGATCAGAGTCAAAGGAAGCCGCCGTCGCACCTGTCCAACTTCAGCAGTTCCACCTGTTTAGCCTCAGAACCGGAGAGACCTGTCGGACAGGAACGCAGCAATGGAAAAACAGGTGCTTTACTCGCATTGATTTGGCCCGGTTTTCACCCCATAAAACCCTGAGAGATACAAAACAAACAGCAGCAAATGACTCAGGGCGGCATGATTATTAAAACTGTGCAATTTTGACTTGACGAAAAAAATAATGTTAATGTTTAATTAAACAGATAAGCATTATTTGCAATTTTTGTAACTAAAAGATTATTAATGTTAATTAATTTTATACCATTGCAAACACTTATTGTATGACAACAGCAGCACGTCCCACTGTGATTTATTCCTCACTTGTCAATGCACCTCATTGCTCATGAGACGATAAATCTCAATAATGAAGGCATCTCAAATTTATTCACGTACTCATAAGCAAATGCAATCCTTTCTGCTCTACAAGACGTTTGGGTACATTACATTTAAAAAAAAAATGAAATAAAAAGATAGAAAGAAAAATTAAATTTACAATTGCTGTTACACAGAACAGAATGTTGCTTTATAAACCATTTCCACTCTCTTATAAACATGTCCTATGCTCTTAAACACTTTCTACACTCTTAAACATACATCATTTTAACAACATATAGTATGTAACAACATAACTACATGTGTACTTACTGCCGGTGAGGTCACTTCCTGTTTACAGCCTGTTTACTAGGTGAAGCGGAAGTGGCGTACACCGCCACTGTGTATTCGTCTGCAGATGAAATACAGTGCATAATGTTTTATTTAGATTTAAATGTTCTTTTAACGTTTGCATTAACTTTTTTTTTTAATTATATTTTATATTTTAGATTCCAGAGTCTCCAGGAAGCCAAAAAATTCCGCAAACCAAAATGTGAAAATCCGCGATGCACTGAACCCGTGATAGGTGAACCGCGATATTGCGGGGGGTTCACTGTATATAAAAAAAAACCTTGTACGGCGAGCATAATTCGTTCCGGAGACAAGCTTGTAATCCAAAGCATTCGTATATCGAAGCGAATTTCCCCATAAGAAATAATGGAAACTCAGATAATTTGTTTCACAACCCACAAATATTTATCTAAAAATGATTAATACAAAATATAATGTAAAAATATGTAAAACAAAATAAGCTGCATTTTACCTTTAAAAAGAATCATGGCTGGTGTGAGGGAGACAAGAGAGGAGGAGAGAGGGGAGAGGTGGAGGATTATTGTGTAGGATGACTTTCACTACAACTCACGGAATCACTGCAGTCTGTCGGCTCACTGAGAACTTTTTCTTTTCGTGTGACTTGTTTTCTTTTAACAAGGAAACTATCCAATGATAGCATGCTTTTGCCTCCTTTTGAGGATTTCATGGAAATGTGACATTGCATTGTAATTAAACAGATTCATCGCTCACATTGCTACAGCCTTATTCAGGTGGTGCTTTTCTACGTTTCTAAGTTTTGCACTCTTTCCCACATTTTACAAATCTCCCTGAACTCATTTGAAGTGAGGGATTCCTCAGTCTTTTTCTGTGCTAGCACGGATGTTGACCGTACGTGTGAGCCACAATCCTGCAGTGAGTGAGAGAGAGAAGTTATCACGTGAGGCTCAGCAAATGAAGCATATACATAATATACTATACTCATATTGCAAGACTTTGCTCGTTTATCAAATCAAAATTTATTTAAATTTCTTGTTCATCTTGCAAAACACTCGCAGACCAAGTTTCACTGTACATATATTACATTACAGGCATTTAGCAGACGCTTTTATCCAGAGTGACACACAAGTGCAAAAGTCAGGTACAAGAGTAGTAGAATTTCTAGGCAAAAAAGTTCACATGCCAAGTGAATAAAGTGCCAGAAAAACACCTAGTGTAATTTTCTGTAGAAGTACCAATCAGCTAACAGCAGTGAAAACAGAGCTAACCGTAAATGAGTGTAGATGTAAATACACAATACAACAGATCTAACTAAAAGGAGAACAAAACCCTAGTAGCTAACCTGAAGACATCATGACCAGACTAGACAGAACGAAGCCTAGCTTACAACGAGATTACACAATGGACAGGGAAGCAGGGGAGAGGTGCAGCCTGAAGAGGGGGGTCTTCAGTTTGCATTTGAAGGTAGTCAGGGAGTCTGCAGTTCTGACCTCAGTGGGGAGATCATTCCACCAACGAGGAGCCAGAACAGATGGCAGCTTTGAACGGGCTGGACAGGAGCAGAGAGGAGGAGGGGCCAGACGGACAGAAGCAGCAGAACGATGGGAATGGGCTGGCAAATGGGGACGGACAAGTCTCTGGAGATACGCTGGACCTAACCCCTTAACTGCCTGGTATGCTAGCAGCAATGTCTTAAATTCGTCAGCAACAAGAGGGGTAACGTGGGAGGAACGGGGAAGGCTGTCGTCCAGTCGGGGAACCTATTTGACCTTATGCAAGTCTGTATAATAGTTTGATGCACATCATTCCTATTACCCCATTGAGACCTCATGATATTAGGGAGAATCAAAAATAAAAGTAAAATACCTTAAACAGCTTTAATAGAACTAACTGTGAGAAACTGAACATGACTTGTCCACACAGTCCCCATGCAAGATGATGCATTTGTTGTATCGTTCATCTAGCTTCTGGATTCCTGCAGAGAAGAAGTTTTTCTTCTGCTCCCAAAGCCAGGTGAGCACTGCTTCCTTTACTTCATCATCAGAGGTGAATCTGGGACCATGCAGTGCGTCCTTCAGTGGACCAAAGATGTGATAATGACTCGGCACCAGATCCGGGCTGAAAAGGAGGACGTGGAAGACGTTGGAACCCAAGCCTCTACAGTTGCTGCTGTTGTATGAGGACGTGCGTTGTCATGGTGCATCAAGACTCTTCTTTTGCTGCGAATTGCAGGTTTAAGTTCACGTTGCAGCAATGCACAGTAATTTGCTCTGGTCATTGTTTGCCCATGAGCTTGGAAAAGCCCCAGAATAGGAACTTTCATGTCCCAAAAGAATGTTAACATGATTTTCTTGGGGGAGGACTGACGTATGAATTTCTCCTTCGCTGGAGAAGATGAACGTCTTCACTTCATGCTTTATTTTTTGCTCTCTGGGCTATTAGTTATTTGCCTTTAGTTTTTTATTCTCCCTTGTATAATGCAGAACTCAAATACCCAGATAGTTTCACAGATGAGCTTTTGATAAATACATCATTTTACTCTCCTCACTAATATCCTGCCCAGTGAGACCAGTAAACATATACAGTCATAGTTTCAAAGGAGATACAAGAGAAAAGGTCTAAATATAATAGATTTATAGATATGTTTAGGCTTCAGCCAAAGAACCAGCCACTAAAATGTCACCCATGCTGTAAATAACCGTTTCAGCAAAAGATTCATGTGCTGTGTGTAGCCCAAGACCCACATTAACCATAAAGACCCAATACTGAAACATGACAAATGATTACTGGGCTCACTTAACAGCATGAATTATGAGCTTTAGTGTTGAATTCTTTTCAACAGAACGAGCGAGGAACTGAATTTGTCTTCAACATGGTCGTGAAAATCTGTCTTTTTTTTTATTTTTATTTTTTTATCAAAGGCAGGATTAGAGCAGGTTGTCCGTGGATCATCGTGTCTTTACGCTCCTACACACTGATATTTATAGACTAGACAGAGTTACTCCGTAGGAGGTTACTGTGTGCTCAGGACGACAGTGATATAACTGACATGACGCATTAAGCAGTGTCATTACCATCTCACACTCCTGTTCAAGGGAGTTTGACGAATTTACAAATACTTTTTCTGAAACTTTCTAAGATGAGAAGACTGTCACACAATGTGTAGTCCTGAGCAATATTGTCTGCAGTGTCGGCAAAACGTGGAGCACTGGTCTTCACTCGTGTACTTGTGTGCGTTATTGTTTCAGTAATCTTACCCAGCTGATATAGCTCATGAAGGAATTAAAGCGGTTTGTAATTAGCATAATGAGTTTAATTCAGGGAGAAACCCTTAATCCCAGGGCTTCTGTAAAAATCGGTCAGTAGTAGCAACTGTAGCATCAATGTTTGATAAATGTTCTCACTCGATGTCCAAATTCACACCGTCCATCCATTGCATCGTTTATTCATTCACCCATCTTGAGTACATGCTTTATTCTGCCGACAGTTGTTGTGGATCTGGAGAACAGTGGGCACAGGATGGAAGACCCCAGATATTGAAACAAGTCTGTCACAAGGCACCATTTACACACACACACACACACACACACACACACACACACACACACACACACACACACACACACACACACACA
>JAQLOM010000036.1:16691730-16708105 GCA_030068315.1 Chrysichthys thysi | reverse complement strand
GCGGTTTTACCGGAGGGTGCGATTGCGCAACCAGAGAAGCCCGAACTGAGTCATGGGGGCACGCTAGCCTAGCAAATATATATATATATATTTAGCAATGTCATGTTAAACATATAGCAAAGGTGTCTGGCTGTACTTTCCAGAAGTGGCTCCGTGGTTATGGTTGGTTGTTTGAACTGCAGTTCTGTTTCTGTTCTGATTATGATTGATGCTGGTGCATTATCTGGGAATGCATTTGGACTTATAGAACATGAAGGCATCCATTCTGACGCTGGTCAAGGGGAAGCTGGAGCCAATCCCAGCTGACTTTGGGGCAAGAGGCCTGTCCACCCTAGACAGGTCAGCGGTCTGTGGTAGGGCTAATGTAGAAAGACTAACAACTATTCATACTCACATTCACACCTGTGGATAATGTTGTGTAGCCAGTTGACCTAACCCGCATGCCTTTGGACTGTGGGAGGAAACCGGAGCACCCGGAGGTCCGAACCCAGAACCTTCTAACCACTGCGCCGCATCGATGACCTACATGAAAACATGCTGAACGTATCTTGGTTTTTACCTCATATAAAGGCACTTCTTTTATGTTGCCAAACAATCCCACCCCCCTCATTGTGAAAAAAGGGAAGTAGAATACGGGAACTAGAGAGGGGAAAAAGGAGTTAGCCCCAGCTGGTCAGTAAAAACCACAACATCCAGGATCAAGGAGGTGTGTGTGTGTGTGTGTGACCATGCAGACGTCCCGTATACGCTGCGGTGTATCTGGTTCCAGTCACGTCACAAAAGAGCTCTTTGATGCACAAGCAAGGCAGGCCTGGCTCTACAGGACATTTGTGTGTGTGTGTGTGTGTGTGTCTGTGTGTGTGTGTGCGTGTGTGCACACTTTAACCCACTTCAGCACTTAAGCTCCTGCCAGAGTCTCAGTGTTTTTAATCCCCTTTCCTCCAGCCATAATACTTTGTGTGTGTTTTGGTATGTGTGTCTGAGAGAGAGTGCGAACGGGAGTGTGAATGTGGTACATTTGTGTTAGCGCCTTCAATGACCATTTCCTGGCAGTAAAATGTGTTACGGTGTCCCTGTTAGTTCTGGAGTTGTCTTTGAGTATTAACCAGACAGGCCTGCTGAGTCAGCCATTGAGAAAGCCATCCTACAGTACATTTTCCTGTACTCTTTGTGTATGCGTGTGTGTGTGTGTGCGCGCGCGCATGGAAGTTTTATTTTATTTTTTTTTTTTTCCGGAGGTATTGGAACAGCTAAGACTTCCATGGTATGAACCTCCTTTAACAATGCTACAGAGTTTGGGAAAGTTCAGGTAATGAATCGGTCATGAAAGAACTCGCAGCCAAGACGTTCTTGACATGCGTTTTCAGCAGCTAACAAATGAAAGTCGGAATCTGTGTGTTTACTTTTTAAACCTAAAGTGGTACTATAAATTGGAGCTATTATCACCATTAGTGTCATTTTTAGCATTCTACTGAACGTTTTGAGAGTTTGGGGCTAGCAGGAGGAATGATCCCAATGATGCTGCGCCAAGGAGAAAGGCGGTTGCCCAAGACAGCAAGTACAGTGCTCAGCTACAGTCACTGCATTTTTTTTGTTGTCGGTTTAAGCTTTCTCTGTGCAGTGTTTCATCGGTTCGAATCAAACCATGGTGTGTGTTGTACTCTGGTGCACACCAAAACAACCTCTTTCTGAGACCAATCGAGCGAGGTGCAAGGTGGTCTCGATCCATTTTCAAATGAACTCCTTTTTTTTCCCCCAGAGTGAACATTTTCCATGCATCATGTGGGTGGAATGAACTTCCTGCTGATGTGAAAAGATTTGAAACCCTATTATTCTGCAAGAAAAGGGTGAGTGAAAGAAAAGAGACTGGGGTTGTATCATTGGCTGTGTTTAGAAAAGGCACAATGCCATGTTTTCTTTTCTGATACTGACGCTGAAACCTTGCATGTCCGTCAGTACCGATCCAAGATTGTTTTCTTTAAAAACTACTAAGCGGTCTTTTATTTTATTTTATTTTTTAATGAAGCACTTCATGGGTTTACACATGTACACACAAGATCATTTCCGTCGTGTATAATATAATAAATGTAATAAGTTGTATACAAAAACACCAAGGAAAGAAGAAACCAGTTAAGTCTCTTTGTATGTAAATGTTTCCAGTTTCCTCCCCAAAAAACTCTTTTCCAAATCCCATTTCTTTGCTGTTTGTTACAGGATCTGATACAACTTTGTTGCACATGACATAGTTGGTTGGTAGATGAATGAGGGGGAAAGAAAAACAATTTTATGAGGGCTAGGTTTCAAAATGGCTGCCTCTCAGATGGCAGTGGGAGTTGAACACCCCCCCCCCCACACACACACACACACCCCTTCCACCACAAAAATAAAATAAAATAGTGGTTTCTGTTCTTACAAAATGTACCAACAATATAATAGGGAAAAAAAGCAGTGATGGAATGAAATCTGTGACGGAATGGTTACCCACTGGTTTGTTCTGAGATGGAATGACCCCATGGTTTTGTTTTTGTTTTTTGTTTGTTTGTTTTTTTAATGCTGCTTTGTGGATTTTTTTTTTTTTTTTTTTTAGGTCCTTATTATTTGTGAGGGACATTATACTCCCCGCTCCAGTGCAAAAATCAAAAAGAACAAACTAGAGAAACCCGTCCTGACTGACCGACTACGACTACATTTGCAGTCGGAATCCTCCTTCAGAAAGTGAACCGCTGTGGAACGATTCCCTCGGCTAATTTCATTTTCGACCACACCAATACAGTGGCTTCAGTCCTCTGAATCCCCGCGTACGCTGCGTGTTGTGTGTCTGTGTCTGGTAATGTTGCGGTCTGCACGTCACGTCAAATTACTGGCTTAGCACTGGAAAAACCAGGTCAGGACATCCTTTTTCCCTTCTTTCTCGTTCTTCCCTGCTGTCGCTCCTCACCACCCTGCCAGGCCAAACTGACTGTGAAGAACTGCCAGAGTTTGTAATTAACACGAGCTGCCCTTTGGAAAGCAGAAGAGAAAGAAGGATAGAAAAGAAAGTAGAAGAGAACGGAGGAGAGAAGGGATGGTCAACTCGGGGTCACACTGGGCAATGTTTTGTGCTGAACCCGTGCTGAAACGAAGAGTGAACGATTTACCATGACCACTACGCATTTATAGCGAATTCTACATGACAGTAGAGGTTTTTTTTAATTATTATTATTATTATTATTTTATTTATTTATTTATTTAATTTTTTAAAAGTGGTAGCTCCTGGATGTCGAGTTTGTAAAAGAGCTGTCAGCAGCAGTGCAATAATGTAGAGTGACACACTGACGTACAGTGAACGCAGTGACAGGCACGAGGAGATGACCGTGACTAATGGCTTTCATACAGCAATCATGGGGCAGTGGTAGCTCGGTGGTGGGTGACTGGAAGGTTGTAACACTGTGGGTATAACCCTCTCTTTATATCTATTAATGCTGGGATTGTGTTCCTCCTTCATTTGGTTGAACCTACATTCATACTAGCAAGTGCAAAAAAAGCGTCAAACATTTTGAACTGAGATGTTCTCAGTTCTGCGTCAATTAAAGTGGATGTGATCAATTCTAGACACAAAGATTGGTGATATTTGGACTCGACAGCCACACATATGCACACCTCCCTTCAGTGCTGCTTCAGAAGCTCCACCCTTCAATTTCATGGACACACATTACACCATTATTACAGGGTATAACACTACCAACACCACCCCTATGAATCCATCCTTCCCCCTTTCCTGTACGGTGATTGGCTGGATTACACCCTCTGTTGCTGATTGGCTAGAATAGTGTCGCTAGGTCCGAGCCACTATCTTCGTTTCCCCATTCACGGTGTACAAGCACTGGATTTTTTTTGGCGCACACTAAGAACATCCAGCTTGAGAACCGTGAGAAGATATGTGTTGAATTTGATTTTAAAAAAGGGGGGGGGGGGAAGTGTATTGTACAGAATTGATGGCTGCATCTTTAAATATGAAGCGATAAAGTGACAAGTGCACACCATCAGTCACATGGGTGGCGACAGGTGTACCGGATTGAGACTGAATGCGGGAGCTATAAAAAGACTCATGCCAAGGTCGCAGAGCATTTGTTGCCATTTTCCACGCTCTTGCCAAGCCTTACTATTCGCCTGTTTTCTTTCTCCGGTTCTGACTAAGTTTCTGTTTCTTGTTATTCAACCCCACAAGACCTGACTAAAACAAAATAACCTGCACTTTACCTTTAAAAGACTTGTGGCTGGTGTGAGGGAGAGGGGAGAGGACTTTCACTTTTGACTTTCACTACAACTCACGGAATCACTGCAGTCTGTCGGCTCACTGGGATCTTCTTCTTTTCGTGCGACTTTAACAAGGAAACTATCCAACGATCGCTGCTTTTGCCTCCTTTTGAGGATTTTACAGAAATGCGACATTGTATGGTCATTAAACACATTCATCGCTCGCACTGCTACATCCTTATTCAGGTGGTGCTTTTCTACAAAGTTTTGCACCCTTTCCCACATTTTACACATCTGCCTGATCTCATTTGAAGTGAGGGATTCCTCAGTCTTTTTCTATGCTAGCACGGATGTTGACTATACGAGTGAGCCGCAATCCTGCAGTGAGTGAGAGAGAGAGAGAGAAAGAGAAATTGTGATTATGTGAGACTCGGCAGACGAAGCGTATGCATACTACTCGTATTGCAAGAGCTTGCTCGTTGAAGTCAAAATTTATTAAAGATTTTTGCTTGTCTTGCAAAACACCAAGTTACTCGCAATCCAAGGTTCCACTGTGTATGTAACGTGTCTGTATGTCAAATGCTTGTTGAGGAGTACTTTGTATTGCTTACTTTGTGTACAGCCACTTGCTGAACTTTTAAATTGAGGAGACTGTCCTGAGCTTCTGAGCAGGAATTCCGAGTTAATGGGAATTCAGTTTATTTACTTGTTTATTTATTTTTGTAGTTATGAGCTTTCACCAAAT
The DNA here is from genome assembly GCA_030068315.1 of Chrysichthys thysi. NCBI lineage: Eukaryota > Metazoa > Chordata > Actinopteri > Siluriformes > Claroteidae > Chrysichthys > Chrysichthys thysi. Next base: position 16,703,124 of record JAQLOM010000036.1, on the reverse strand, counting down.
GCAGTGGAATTCAAGCATCACACAAAGCGTTCTAAAAACATCCATGTCATGACGCCCTGACTCGTCCAGTCTGGATGTTTGGTGTTTGATGTAAGAGAGCAGAAGGTCCTCATGGTGATATTTTGTCTTTCTCATTGGTCATGGGGGTGAAAGCTTGTAGATGGCGTGTGCCAATAACTGTGGCTGGATATGGCATCTGGCCTAGCGGTGGATATTCCAGCGAGGGCAGATTGTGTACCATCTGGGTCCAGTGTCCTTCCAGGCTCTTTTACGACCACACAAGCAGACTTACTTGGAACAAGTAACCCCCACTGATGTGAAGCACACGTTCTTGTTCGTTTTAAGCACAATTCTAAAATTGTCTTATAGCATCGGTGAGCAAATTGAGCCTTGAAGGGCCCGTGTGCCCCTTCTGTTAACGATAAAGGCTCCTCCTACAGCTCTAAATGGCTTTTTTACTGGCTAATTTACAGATCATTCAAAAACCCTGCACACACACTGCCCCCTCCCCCCATGGCTCAGGTTGCCCGCCCTGTTTTATAGTCTTCAAAAATGATGAAACTACGGCTTTGATTTGGGTACGATTTTTATTTTATCTGTTCATTACAACTGCAGTTTTGTTTACAAACCCTTACAAATTAAGGGTCAAACCATAGCAAAACATGATTCCTTTTTTTCTTCCCTTCTTTTTTTTTTTAAGAAACCAAAGCAGCTTGTCATGTTAATGGAAAAAAAACGACCACAGAAAGCACTCTATTCTGAAGACGTGGTGAAAAACTGACCGATACAGGTTCCTTCTATAAATGTTAATTGGACCTCTCATTGAAAACATCACCATATCCAACCATTATAATTAGTTTATTATTAAGCTTAACTCGTGTGGTGCATTCACCATACAGGTCCAAGGTGCTGTTATTAGACCGTCTGACCAATCACAATCAAGAACTGTGGTTAAAATGTTAAATAAAACCCAAATTAACTTGTTAGCTAGTGAAGTTCATTAATACAGAGTGGTGTTGAATACAGTTCTTACAACTAGAATGGTGAACTCGTATTATTAGTTCATGGAGTGCAACGCGTTATCCTGGATCAGGGCTGGGAACCTGTCCGCTGGTTGATGGACAGCAGTTTGTACAAGCGGCCCTGCCTAGCTATTTGTCCACTTACCATGCATCATTTATTCCAGGAAGTTCCATCACTCATCACTTACTGCTTATTCAGCCAAGCAAAAAACATGTACTATTTAGGCTTTTTCTTTCAAATTTCTGGTTTGAATTCAAAATGCACATAAGAGCAGCAGGACAGAATTACTAAAGAAACGCGCTCTAAAAATCCCACGACACCGGGGTGATGTGTGGTCGCTGGGAAAAAACCTGGAACGTTCTCCATCATTTACAGCGGTTCATTTAGTTTGGCATTTTTCCCCCCTCACAATGCTGCAAACCCAACTGCCGACATTAGTGTTGTTTGCATCAGGGCCTTTGAGACAGATCTGTATCAGGAGCTCTGGTTTGTGTTTGGGAGAGAACGTTCAGCCGGACTGCTCTGGGCTTTACGGCATCGGTTTGAACGCAGCAGTTTAGCGAAGCCCTATTCATCCGCCTGGGCTGGAACAGAAAAAGATGGAGAATTCTCTGAATTAGACACTGTAATCCTACGGCAGGGGTTCCAAAGCTTTTTGATCCCGAATGTATATTATGAATTTGTTATGAGCTTAGGCTTGGAATTCCACATTTATACTATAAGCTGTCGTAAGGTGATCATGTCAGGGACATACACATGTGAAACATAGATGCCTTAAAACTACAAGCTTAACAGTCTAGGTTTTGCATTGTTCTAGGAAAACAGGCCAGCATTCACTAGATCAGGGGTCACCAACATGGTGCCCGCAGGCAGGCACCAGGTCGCCCGCGGGCCTGTTCTAAAAATAGCTCACCATGGCGCCACTCACAGGTGAGCTGCATCTAATTTTTTTGTTGCTATTTTTTAATCACACTTGCATTGGTGTGAATTTGAAAATGACAATTAAAGGTAAATTGAGCAAATTTGTTATTTCAGAAGTGTGGTAGCCCTTCGCATTAATTGGTACCCAAGAAGTAGCTCTCAGCTTCAAAAAGGCTGGTGACCCCTGCACTAGATGGTACGGCAGAGCTGAAACATGTCTGTCCATCATGTCTGTCCAAGTTCCAAGTTCATGCACAGCGATGTTAAACACACTGGAAAAACCGCAACCTTAAAACTTGCCAACATTGTCGTGATCGTCATCAGGAACTGTGTCTCAAATCCCAAACTCTGATATTGCACTCAAATACATTTTCTACTCTTCATAGTCCAGAAGATTGGTACACAAAAACAGACATTATGACTGAATACTAAGTGATATTTTCAAGTCATATTACACAAAGTCTGTCTTTGATGTTTCTAATATTAATATGTAAAACAAATGACCGAAACAAAAGAGGAGATTGTTCCCAAATTCCTCTCGTGAGCCTGTTTGTCAGTCAAACAGTTGCTTGTGTGCATTATTTTTTAATTCCGATGAGGAAAAGTAGAATCTCTATATATGTGGGAGAGTCAAAAAGTAAAGTAAAGGCAATTTATAAATTACGCGATAACATGGAGACACGAAGCATGGAGTGGAGACATCGGTCTTCTCCAACAAAGAAGAACTTCAAAAGTTAGTCCTCCCCCAAGAAAATCCTGTTACAGTTCTTTTGGGACTTGAAGGTTCCTATTCTGGGGCATTTCCAAGCACATGGACAAACAGTGAACAGTACAAATTCCTGTGCATTGCTGAGAAATGAACTTAAACCTGCAATTCGTAGCAAAAGAAGAGGAACGCTGTCCAAAACAGTCTTGCTGCACCATGACAGTGCACGTCCTCATACAGCAGTAGAGACAGTGCAACGGCTCAGGATGCAACATCTTCCACGTCCTCCTTACAGCCCAGATCTGGTGCCAAGCCATCATTACATCTTCTGTCCACTGAAGGAGGCGGTATACGGTCGCAGATTGACCTCTGATGATGAAGTAAAGGAAGCGGTGCTCACCTGGCTTTGGAAGCAACAGAAAAACAGACTCTAGTTGAACGATATGACAAATGCGTTGTCTTGCATGGGGACTTTGTGGAAAAGTGATGTGTTCAGTTTCTCATAGTTATGTCTATTAAAGCTTTTAAATGTATTTTGTCTTTACTTTTCAATTCAACCCCATAGATTTCCAGTTAAACACAAATGAATTAAATGTGCTAATTGGTGTGAAAATGTGCGCTGTAATACACATTCACTAATACAGGATAAACTGAAACCATGATTAGGTGGAGTGTTTTGGGGTCTTTTTTCATTTTTGAACGTCAGACAGTAAATGGAAGCTAATTGCAGGTGGGAACTAAAGTTGTGAGTGGGGGAATGGAGACATGTCAGACAAGTGCCATTTGGATTGGTCGCTTTACGACACCGTGTGTAATTCAGTTGAAGAAAAACAGTTGAAAATTTTTTTTATCTCAATTCAAATGTAACTTGTTGCTCGCTTCTATTGCAGAACCAGCTCCCTGTCACACTCTTGCTTAGAAAACGTGCGGTCATCTGTTGCATTTACGCTGGCTAGTGTGAGCATAGAGGAAGACTTAATCACTTTTTAATGTCTTGCATTGTCAGAGCATGGAGCGAGCTCCACTACAAGCGCACATTGTACACACAGACAGTTGGGAGTCTGCCTGCACGCAGTCAATATTTGCCTTTGTAAGTTTCTGCCTTCTGGCATGGGAACAAACGACCAATGGATGACTGGCTACCAGAGAACGAAAGAGAGAGAGAACAAGCGGGGGAGGGCGATCCTGTCTCGCCCTTTTCTTCAAAACAGAGCTTTCATTACCATCGCGCACCCCCCCCCCCCCCAATAAACAAAAACGATAATTGTTCACAAATTGCAGTGGTATGAAAGAAGGCATAGGGAACAGTTCTGTTGCGGGAGAGTAATCACCCTCTGGGCGCTAACTCGACATCCACTTGATTGTTTTCCTGTAGTGGTACGCCCACCAAGTGTTGTAATTCCTTATGAATATGTAGAACATGATGATTTCTAATCTTTTTCCATGTAAACGTGTTGATCTTTCTACTTGAGCAGCGCTTTGGCAGTAGCCTCGGCAGCCTTCTGAGTCGTGACTGTTGTGAGGGTTGTAGACGGTTTGGGACGAGGCCACCCAGCAGGCCCGGCGCTCTCCCGACTTTCCTGCTCCGTCCATCTGGCGTTCCATGAACGAGGGAGGAAGAGGGGGAAGACTGCGGTTACAGCGCGGCTCCCGAAGAGTTGCTGAGTCTCGTAAACCTAAGGGCTTAGGGATGCTTTGAAGAGGGCTGCTCGCGCTGTGTGGATCCTCTCTGCGGTAAACGACTCCCTCCCTCGTGCTCATGTTACTCCGTGTGGAACCGCCGATGACTGAGAGAGAGAGCAGCTTCCTGTGTGAAGTCATGACCTCCTGCTGTCATGTATTCATCCTGACCAAACACACAGCTCGTCTTTTGTCACATAGGGGACAGCGCATGTTTCATTTGGAACGTGTCCCAAATGTGCCAATATACCCGAAGACGAATCTCACAGTTGGTTGTGAAGTTCAGAAGTGCCCTCTGTGACATCGAGCGCACTAATGGTTTGATGTGGAACGTGTTTGAGATCTAGCATTGGAGTTTAAAATTGTGTAATGTAGACTGCTTGTGCAAGTGCAGGGCTAGTCTTTCTAGTGGACACAGATCTAGGTCCTAGATCAGACCTGTTTCTTAATTAATATCGTATAAAGCGGATGAAGTTGGTGTTTATGCTTTGTAGTGTACACTTGTTCCTCATTTGGAACACGTCCTGAACGTGACCTTGTAGTTTAATATGAGTGACTTGGACTGATATAGAAGTGCTCTTTTTGTGACGTAGGGTACACTAGTTATTTCATTTGGAATATGATCAAACATCACATCTTGAGATCGTCCAGATAAACGACAGCAATTCGTGAAAGCATTCAAAGCATGAGGAAAGCTAGGATACTGATTAACACGCAGCGGCAGTTTCATTTTTGCTCATATATTGAAAGAATGCAACACAGGAAGAATTTTTGACTTCTGAAAGAATGTAACGCAGCCGTCCAGAGTATTTTATTTTTACTTTTACTTTTACACAAGCTGGTATTGCGATAATTCTTTGGAAACAGTACTGTGGTTCCCTGTAGGTGTTTTTCCTCTACTGTGACTATTTTGAGTTGTTTTTCCCGTTTGTTTTGAGAGCGATCCAAAACCAGACGTAACAGCGAGAAACCACAATATCCTGCTCTTTTATTTCCAGGCTCACTCTTGACCATCTCTCAGTGCGTCAGCTTTAAGGCGACCCACGTACGTGTGCACGCCTTGCTCATGACCAACACACAGGGACGCATCATGCGCATACAAATAAGTCATTGTATCACGGTTATATAAACACGCACGCTCTCGTGCACGCACAGCCCTGCAGCGGGTGAGCGTATAAATAATTCACCCACATCCAGTGATTGTAGCTTATTGTTTCCAGCGTTGTTCCTGATCACCCCTCAGGCTCGCTCTGGCACCATCAAGCAGAGCAGAATGAACAATTCGACACTCTGCGCATGATCTTGCCAGACTGTTCATAAGGCCAGGTGTATGTTTTTGTTATCAGAATCAAATATATGATGTTCTCTAACCTCGCTATTGAATTCACAGTTGGTGAAATTTCTATACCAGAGGCTCTGACGGGAAATCCCACTTAGAAAAGCACCGCTTTATTTATGCTAACGGAGCAAGTGGGCATTTTGAACGCCCTCGATATTTCAAAAATATCAGCAAAGCTACACCCTGGGCCATATGGCTGGACATCATGAACCCGAGCAGGCCTAAAATTAAGTAGTGGCTAAAGCCGTCAGACAGGTGGAGTGTAGGAAGACGTACAGTACTGTATTTTGTCTCTGTGATGCAGAGTCCGTGCTGCTGACGTCATCGGACCACGTGAAAACCGTTTATCTGCCACATCGGACGGCAAAACGTCGCAGTCCGGGCATGTCCGAGCACACGTCATGGTTTCATACACGGGTGATGTTCTCATCCGTAAAGCACAGGAACTGATGTAACAATGGCGAGTTCATGTTTGACATGGAGTTGCGCGAATCTGTAAGGCTAGAAAAAGAGGCATGGCATTTTACAGGATTCCCACAGAGGTTTTTGACTTTGAAACGAGAGAACTGGGAAACCACGGAAGACGCAGCAGGATATGTAGGGAAAATTTTGCTTCCTGGAAGCATTTTTGATTTGTTCTGTTTCATCTCTTCGCAAGCTTTTTATCATCATTTTTCACACTACATAGAACGTTTCTGGAGCGTTTCAACTTGTTTCCCGGCACGCTGTAAAAAGTCATGACAAGTTCACGGTCTCGATTAGGGTTCACTGTACACTGCGCTGGGCTTAGTGCTAAAAAAGCAAGTAAAGTAAATACTGAGGCCTGAGGATGGATTCACAGAAAGTCACTTTTTTTGTTTCCAAACAACATTAATAAAACACAGACTTGTACAAGGCTGACTCACCTTCCAGGTTACCAAACAGTACACCTTGTGGGGTACTTTCCAAAATCTTGTTACCCATCCTGACGTCAAATAATTGTAGCTTGCAGACTGTTATAAGCGCTCAGTGATTTATTTTATTCCCCCCCGTATAGAACGATTGCTGATTCGCCAAATAATCATACAAGTCATGAGAGTGGAAGTCTGAAAGCCGACAGCACTGAATCCGAATAAACAAATCTCATGGCAGATTGTTCGGATCCTGCAGTATGTCATGCCACAAAGCATCATTCAGGTGTTCCCTGTAGTTGGATAAGTGCACATTAGTGAAGCCGCTGTTCATTTTGTTTTGGTTTTTTGTTTTGTTTTGTTTTTCGCCGATTGCTTCACGTGACCACATATAGCACAATGAGTGCAAGGCTGCTTTCCAATATCCATACTTTCATTAGTACACTTACACGTAGTACACAGTCTGCACTTACTAAGTGAACAGATTTCAGTAGGTAAGTGTTGTTCCAAATTGCCTACTCCATCATGGTGCACTTACTGGAAATTACGATCACAACTGCCGCTGTGGCTCGTCGTCCCGCCAAAAATCATCCCCGACTTTGAACAGCGAATAGATTTTTAACCCTTCACAGATTTCTAGCTTGCAAAATGACTCCGCTAATGCAGGCTGTGTGGAAAATCCGTTCCAGCAGCCATTTTTATTTTATTTTTTGAGCCGAGTTGGGTCCGCCTCTTCCGCTACGTAGCTAAGATGGCCGCCGTTCAGTACGAAAAGTGTACATTGTTCCAAACTCCAAGATTTGACCATTATGAGGGCACCATCCGTGTCTTTTCAATACACTTATTTTTGCTGCAGTCGTAATGGGAAAGCCCTATGTACTCAAATTAAGCATAGTAAGTACAGAAAGTATAGATATTGGAACTCACCCCAAGAGTACTGTTACGCCATCTAATATGGCGGCGTAAACAATGCAAAGTCACGTGACTGTGCAAGCTCTGTAGAGGATTAAAAGTATAAAGTTGTAAAAAAAAAAAAAAAATTCATATTTTTTAAATGGAGCTACAAGTACCCTGATTATGTATGTAAACATGGTGCCGGGGAAAATGCACTTAGAGCTGTTCCAGCACCGATTATAGGTGAGGCTCGTTTTTCGACATTAGCTGAGTTTTCATCAAGACACAAAGGTCCCCATCTGAACATTTTGTCATGGTTGCAGTGTGCACATGCAGGCATTATCAGGGCAACACGTAGGAAATAAACAAAAGCTGCTGATCACTCCTGGGATTTGAGAAGCGCCTGTACAGCTATGCTTTCTCCAAGCAGTCCAGCAGCATGTGCGTTTTCCAACTTTAGGTTCTTCCCGCCCCCTTCTTTCTCTCTCGGGTTTCCTGTTCCTCTCTTCACATCTTTCTTTTTTTTTCTCCCCCCTTCTACTTCCCGCTCCCTCTCCTGGCGTTCAGGTAGTTATTAGGGCCACGGCCGCATACCAGCTGATCCCAAAAGCCGCAAGTGGAGCAGGGGAGGCCAGGGAGGAAATAAGAGGAAAGGGCGTCAGGAATGCCGTGAATGTTCTTCCGCATTTATCCACATGGGTTTGTGTGTGTGTTGTTTTTTATTTCCCCTCAGTTCTCCGACACGTTCTCTTTGTTCCCTCGCTTTTAGCCTTTCTCATACACTGTCTGTGTCTCCCAGCTGTCATAACATCACTTTGAGCATATTGTAGCTCGTGCTCACTGACCACCTCGAAAGACGCTCTTTAGTCAACCGTGCACTTTAGGCCCATCATTGTTTTCCTGCAAGTAACATTTATTCAGCATTCGAATGACTGAAACTATGTAATGCTAAACCAGATTTCAGTTAAGTGAAAAATGTGTGTGTGTTTTATTTGCATTTCAGATCGACAGCGTTTAAAAACCACAGACGTGTCCTGCAGTCATGAGGCTAAGTGGAAGGACTGGAGTTCTCTAAGGACGTGTACGTATTTGAACATTTATAACGCATGTCGTAGCAATGAAGGAGAAGAGCTGATAAAGTTGGTGATGCTTTTTTTATGGCATTGTGAAGAAAACTATATAAAGCCCTAGCTTCAGTGGTTCTTAATTATGGTAACTAGTTGTTATTAGCAAGCTACTTTAACGTATAGGATACTAGACTCCCTCTTTATTATGGTAGCTAGTTGATCTTAACTATAGCTACCTTAAGGTATGTTCTACTAAGCCCGTTCTTTATTACGTTAGACACCGTTATTATGGTAGCTAGTTGGTCTTAACCAGCTAAATTAATGTATATTCTTCTCAGCTCGTTCTTTATTATGATGGCTAGTTGGTTTTAGCTCACTACGTTAGTTACCCTGGGTGGAGTCGGGTTGCATTCAAGAAAAGACGAGTTTTGTCTCATTTCTTTGCTGCCAAACGTTTTATTCTTTTCTTATGGAACCCCATCTCAGTGACAAAGAGTAGCTGATCATCCATACAGAGGAACGTCCTGTAATGAGTAACAGCCATTATGTTTCACTCAGCTAGCACAGTCTTGAGATAATTTTTTCTGTCCTAGACAGAGTTAGCGCCTCACTTTCTGTTTTAAGGCGAGGTGGGAGGTGTATTGTACATCTGGGAGTTTCTTCTTTTTATTTTCACAAAGCTCAGTGTGCAGTCCAGGTATCTGCCATCATGTGCCGTCTGTTCGTTAGTGTGACGTCAGTATGGTACAGTAGGCTTCGCTTCCGGTGTTGGACCAATGCATCCCTACTTAGAACTGCATTTCTGAGGGGGTTTTCATGTAGGCATGTAAGCTTTTAAACTGAGCCATGAGGAACAATCTCAGTTGGTGATGGGCGGCAACGTTTTCTGCATATTTGAATGAATGAGAGAAGATAAACACTGGATGCATTCACCAATGTTTTCAAACCGGTTAATTCTTTACATATCCAGAAAATTATTAAACGCCAGCTCTGCATTCTCCATGCCCGGATGATTTTTGGCAACGCTTTGTTGAACTTTTTTTTGACGAACGAATGTGAGGTTTACGAGAAAGTTTTCAGAAGTGCATGTCTCTCTTTTTTTTTGTTTTGTTTTTGGTTTAAATACGTGCATTGTGAAACCAAACAAAACAAACCAATCAATTAGCGATCTGATTCAGACTTTGCAAATGGACTAATAGGTGTTAAAGCTCCCTGAGTCATCACACACTCATCCCAGCCCATGCCAAGCTGGTGAAGACTTGCTCGTATGGTTTCTGACACGGTGAAGCACGGCACACAGCTGAAACTGTTCTTCTTGTTCAGCACATAGCTTGGTGTCTCTGTGGGTAATCATGCAGCAGTTTGAAGTGGATTTGTGAGTTAGAAGTGATTCAGATTATGATTCCATGTTTTGTCTTGAGAGCTGGAGCCAATCCCAGCTGACTTCCAGAGGTGGACTCAGCTCTAGGTGGACTCTTTAAATGTGCCGTAGGTTTCTTGTTTTCTTTTTTCTTTTTTTTTTTTATTAGTTTCTTGTTTGTACAAGTAACCTGAAAGATAACTAGAGCATGATTAGAAATAAAATTGTTGGTTTAAGCCATGACCTCAGAACACATGTATTAAGAGGTTGAGTAAACCCGTTTGGAAAACTGTCTTCCGCTCCGGAATGCGTGTTTGCGTTCGAATGGATTTCATGTTAATCATTTTATCGACACTACAGGCCACCGTAGGTCCTCAGAGCGGAGAATATTGGTGGGAATGGTTGGGTAGGCTCAAGGAGTAAAAAAAAAAAAAAAAAAAAGTTAATGAATTAAAAAAAAAAAAAAAAAACCCTCAAAACCAACAACAATATGATGAATATTGGTTGTGTAAAAGCTTTTAGGGAAAAACGTTCTCGAAAAAATATCTTTCTAAGTCATAAGCCCGAAATTATCGCTTCAGCTAGCTGCAAAATAAATAAATAAATAAATAAAATCAGGCTGTTATCCTAATTATTGCTTGACATCTCTTCTACCACAGTGCTGCTGAATTCTGGATTCTGATTGGTCAGAAGGCGTTGATGTAGCTTTCTATAACAGCAGCGTTGACAGTCGTGCAGGTTTACATTAATGCACCCATTCTAATACGTTAAAGTTTCAGTAGTAACTGCTCATTCACAGGGATCCTATATACAGTCTGACAAAAAAAAACAAAAACCCCACAAATGACAAACACTTTTTGTTACACGTTCAGTGATGTGCAAAGGTTTGCTTATACTTTTTTTTCCCCCCTTCTTCCATTTTTATGGCTAGTTAAAACCGTAATACTGTAAAACCGTGATATTTTATTGAAAATCTCTCACACCCCCTACTCGAGGGCTCTCGTCTGATCTGAACTCCTAACATAAAACTGCTGAGCTAGCGCTGTGCTAATCTGCTTAATCACACACCCCTCATGCCTCGTCGTGCGAGAGTGCATCTCTAACCCTTGCTGTTCTTCACACTGGGGAAGGAACTCGGGGACTCTTCTTGTAACGATCTTCCTCACAAAGCACCAATTGGATCACCCTCCCGGGTATTCAGAGCCTACTTGGGAGAAACCAGCACGCATAATACAGATGATATCAGTCTGAAGACTCGCATTCAATCACCGTGGCGACGGCCTGCAGATTTCAAAGCGCTATAGAAACTGGTGCGAAAGAGGAGAGGAGAAACCTTCAGACACTCTTTTTTGAAGCGTACAGTAATGGCTCTTTCTCATCTCGCCCATCCCTCCCGTTTGTCTCTACCTCTGTCTGACCCCAGAGTGCGGTAGGGTGTTGCTCTCTGTGTGTGTGTGTGTGTGTGTGTGTGTGTGTGTGTGTGTGTGTGTGTGTGTGTGTGTGTGTGTGTGTGT
>JAQLOM010000036.1:16663063-16673063 GCA_030068315.1 Chrysichthys thysi | reverse complement strand
TGGAGCGGTGGCCTGGCGAGTAGTGGCGCAGGATTTCAGCGGAGGTGGAGCAGAGCTTCCGTGTGTGCTCGCCATCTCCAATGAGTACGTGGTGCTGGCTGACTACTCCACGAAGGAGGTGGTGTTCAACTGCTTCTGCGCAGATGTGATCGGCTGGACGGCCGAGAGGCTGAACTTAAAGCTTTTCTATGGCCGAGGGGACCACGTGGCACTGCGTGTGCCCGAGGGTGGAGCCCAGGACATCAGAGAGGTGGTTCAGAGGCTGAAGGTACAGAATTAAACAAGAAAAGTAAAAATACACATGACTAGATATCATGTTTGGCTTGTGGGGTGTGTGGGTGTGGGTGTGTGTGTGTGTGTGAAAGTAGAATACTTATTAATATCAATAAATGCTACTTTAACAGCTCTGGTACTACCACAGCGCTGTTGAATTCTTGGCTCTGATTGGTCAGAAGATGTTAATTAACAATTAGCAACTAATGAATTTTCTATAACAGCAGCTCTCACAGTAGTGCCAAAAATATTTCAGGTGCACTCGTTTGAATAAATTACCGTTCCTATAGTAACAGGTCATTCTTGGAGACCTGTATGATGGACGCTGTACATGATCTAAAGCTGATAATATGTAGAAACCTGACTTCGCTCCACATAATCTAATTTAAAAGCAAGCATAATGGTTGATAGGACAATGTTTTGTTTGAGTCAACGTTTAACAGTCAGTAAGTTTTCCTCCAAAGACAAGTGAGTCTTCAGGTCTTGCCAGTTTCTCTGCAGCACGACTGCATTTTTTTCCAACTTCAAGACCGAAAAAGACAGGAACAACTGTTTCTATCTGCTACCAGCATAAGTGATATCAGAAACTAGCTTGTTTCACGAGCAAATGTAACTATAAATTGATCAAAATTACTACATGTTTATTAATAAATTAAAAATTGTAATCATTGGCACATAGCTGTGGTATAGGAAGAATAAAACACTTAAGAACATGCTGTTGTATGTCAGGCCACATCACACTGCTCGTCCACATTGTGGATTATTTTCCAATAACTCCGTACCTCACCATGACACAAGTTGGCCAGATAAAAATCCAGAGAGGTAGCTCATTTGTGGAAGTTTTCAGCCAAAAATAAATAGCATTAAAGTGTATACTTTATACCTAATGTGTGTTTTGATGAATATGTACACCCTAGACCTTGGTGTTGGGTGAAATTCCAGTTCATTAAATGGGCGTGGCTAAAGAAAGATTGGAGGGCTTTCATGAATAAATAAACAATGACTTGCTTCAAGAGTCACGCACCCATAAGGAATGCCGTTTGTTGTAATTCCTGTTATTTGTTTTGCAGTGTCTATTAGCAGACTTGTACTTACATATTACATATGTAATATTTGCCTGTAGACGTTTAATTTAATTGCACAATATTTCCCTCATAGTTGGGCTAATGGTCATTCTGGAAGAAAAAAAAAACGGATGTGAAATAAATACTGACTAGCTCCTAGGCCTGATTTCTGTTATGCACCAGTTTATGTTAGGCATCAGATTTGTATTTATCATGTATCATAACATAAAAAAAATTAGGACACTTAAGTTAAAACACTACCTTCATTCTTCCTCAGGCTCTGACTGTCGGCTGCGAGACAGTGGACATGACGCTGAGACGGAACGGTCTGGGCCAGCTGGGTTTCCACGTGCGCTTAGACGGCACCGTGTCCGAGGTGGAGGAGTACGGCTTTGCCTGGCAGGCAGGACTCCGGCAGGGCAGTCGATTGGTGGAGATCTGCAAGGTTGCCGCAGTGACTCTCACGCACGACCAGATGATCGACCTGCTGCGCACGTCGGTCACTGTTAAAGTGGTCATAATCCCACCATTCGAAGAGGGAGGAGCCCGCAGGTGAGCCAATAGATACGTCTCCGGTTTATTTGTACGACAGAAAAATGAAATGAGTGTTCATGCTGCTGAACATGGAATCAAGCAAATTCCATCAGACTTGAGCATTGTGCAACTGTTTTAAAAATTGAGATTTCCAATTATGATGAAGTCGAAGTCAGTCATTTGACTCCAGCAATATAATTTTTGAAAAATGAATTTCTAGAAACTTCCTTCTAGCTGCTCTGCCATAGTAGCCAAGTTGATGGAGATCCCTCACAGAAGTACTCTGACTCACTTGGAGTTGCTCTGCAATTTCTGTGGCCTTACAATGAGGATTTTTTTTTTTCCAACACTCCACTCGACTGTCTGAAGACACCTGTCAGAGGGCCCAGGTCAACCTGAGCGGGATGCTGTTGAATCCTTTCCTTTGCTTTTGAATTGTACAATCACTTTGTTAACTGTGGCAAAAGGAATCCCAAGGTTTTGTGCAATCATACGCTGGCTAAGTCCACCCTCAGACTGACCCACAATGCACCCTCTTTGGAAATCATACAACTCTTTGGCTTCTGGTGTTCGTAGCTTGCCTAGTTGCTATAAACAATTAACATACTGTAATCTGAAATGAAAAATAATAATAATATATTAACAGGTTTGAAGCACCAGGTGGTGTCCACATAGATAAAGTGGTGTAATGATGTCTATGTACTTTCGCGATGTCTGTCTGATTCTTAATATATGACCTCTCACTTGCATCTTTCTGTTCATTGTGTAGTAGTTTGCTTTGTATTATATCTCATGGCATTCAAACCCATGTCATTTTATTTCTTTTTGCCCTCCCTCAACCAGTGTGTGTTTGCTGAGTTTTCCAGCTGGACAGCACAAATTTAAATTCCATCCATCTCTTGCACTACTGAAGACAGACCTGCCTATCGCTTTAGAATCTTATAACGCCTGCCCAGAAGGGTGTGCTGAGCACTAAAGTCTCATTAAGCACGACTTGCACAAAACAGCAAATTTTGTGCACAGCATACGAGCGGCAGCAGGATCAAGCACTGGCGAGGCTGTCCGCATCTACTTTTTGCTTTTTCCTCCCTCCTCCGAGACGTGTTCTCATTTCAGTGACAATCAATACTAAGATTCTTGGCAGGCACGGCTGTTGCTGCTGTTGCTCATTTCTGCCGGACGATTTCTGCACTGACAGCGCATGTTCAGTCATTCTGAGCTGCGCTCATTTATCCACACGAAACCGAACACTTCTCCAACAGTCTTTGGCATTTTGTATGCAGTTGATGAGTGACTGGTTTCTTTGCTGTAATTACAATAGATTTGACATTGCAGAGACTTCAGGCAAAGAGCTTTTCTTCAGTCTGTTTCCTCTTTATGTAACTTGCATGGGCACACACACATACAGTAGCAGATTTGGAGACAGTAGGCAGACACTTCAGTTCTCGGGGTAGCAGTGAGTGGGAGTGTTAAAGAGAATACAGAGAGAGAACATCGAGTGTGTGAAAAGAGGAGAGGGAAAAGCACATAACTGTTTAGGAAAGTACAGAAATGCATTCTGTTCATATTGCCTGTACTGAGGTGCTAAGCATTTCTCTTACAGCGATTGTTAATCATCTTCCCTCAAAACAAATCGAGAAATGTCAGTATCTATGGTTTACCTCAGAAGATGGGGTTTGTCAAAGTTGGTGTGGGAGTGACCTGACTTCAACCCCACTGAACACCTTTTTGGATGAATTTTTATGCACCCCAGACCTTCAGTGGCCAACCTTCCTAAGGCTTTTTTGGCCGAACAGGCAAATATTCCCCACAGCCACTCTCCAAAATCTAAAGAAAGTTCTTCCTTTAAGTGTGGAGTTTATTATAACAGCAAAAATTCAGAGAGCAGCAGCATAGAACTCCTTATTAACAACCAATGGTTTTAAAATGCGCTTGTCAACAAGCACACATGGGAGTGATTATCAGGTGTCCACATATTTTTGGTCATCTGACGTATCACAGTGCCTCTGAGTTCTCATATTTGATTTGTCAGAAGGTGTTGAGCAGCTATAAAAGCAGCTTTGACATGAGTTCCAGCTGCAAGGCAAATCACCATTTTATACAAGGGGAAAAAGTAAAAAAGTACAGGCAGTTTTTAAATTGGGCGATAACCCGGAAAGCAAAAGACAAATCATGGAGTGGAGACATCCGTCTTCTCCAGCAAAGAAGAAATTCAAAAGTTAGTCCTCCCCCAAGAAAATCCTGTTAATGTTCTTTTGGGACATGAAGGTTTCTCTTCTGGTGCATTTCCAAGCGCATGGATAAACAGCGAACAGTGCAAATTACTGTGCATGGCTGAGAAATGAACTTAAACCTGCAATTCACAACAAAAGAAGAGGAATGCTGTCCAAACCAGCGATCACGTATTCGGTAAACTGAAGGAGATGCTGCGAGGTCGCAGGTTCACCTCTGATGATGAAGTAAAGGAAGCGGTGCTCATGTGGCTTCGGGAGCAGCTGAAAAACTTCTTCTCTGCAGGAATCCAGAAGCTAGCTGAATGATACGTGTGCGAGATTTTGCATGAAGACTATGTGGAAAAATGATATATTCAGTTCACAATTTCTCACGACTTCTCTTAAAGCAGTTAAATGTATTTTGCCTTTACTTTTTGGTTCTCCCTTATATTATCGTGCTCCCTGGACTTTTATAGCAGACACTCCAGATACGGTGATCTTTTCTGAGAGATAATTACTTGGTGTTTTTGAAAGGAGTCTCCGGTGTTGTTTGTAGCAATCAAAGGTGAAGCTGTAACTTTAAGTTTTCCATCATGGGGAACTCGTCAGTTTGTAGGACTTTTTTGCGGTTTCTCAGTAACTTTCACAAGCTGCATTTTCGGCGTTATTAGTATGAAGTAAAAAGGAAAGAAGTAGTGCTGAATGGAGTGACCCTGGAAATAAAGCTGGAATCACGATTTCCTCAACAGGTATTTTGATAGACATTAATAGAAGGCGTAGCCAAAAGACTAAAGGTGGGGAACTTGGATGATAATACAGGTCCATTTGGATTTCTAGATTTAATTTAATAAATACAGAATTATTCACGTTTGCTTTTTTTAAGATGTTCTTGGCGACACTGAGCTGTAGATGCACATTCTTTTGAGAAGAGTGTGCGATCATTTAAGTGGTTTATACCACGCTAAACAGACGCCTATAAGCTTCATTTACTGTAGCTTAGCTGCATTAGCCTAATAGCTTCAGTATGACTCTAAAGGCATGCTTAAAAATCTGACACCAAACATGCCTTGGCTGATCATCTCGTTTTGGATAAGTGGGGAAATTGGGTATCTTTAACTTTTGGCCACGCTGTCACTTTAATTCACAAATACACACATGTGCTCATTCAGACAGCTTGTCTGGTGTGAATGTTCAGATCCAGAGTGCGGATGTGCTGTGGTGTGTGTAGCAGCACTTAAGGCATGTAATCACTGCTGCTCTCTGCTAAAGGGGCTCCTCAAGCCCCTAATTACTCAGCAGCAGCCTCGACACTGCACTCAGGAGCCATATGGAGCTTTTGTGGCACTTTAATTACACAACTGAACTCCTTTGGAAAGGGGGGAAAAAAAGAGCTGTCTCTTCCTGTCTCCACTGTTAAAGTGCCCCTGAACTCAAAAACAGAATTTGTGAGTGATGGACTCCTCTTAAATGGCTCATTCCCACTATTTATTAATACACAAGGAAGAATCAAAAATTAAAGGCAAAATCCATTTAACTGCTTTAATAGAAGTCATGAGAAACTGAACATATGACTTTTCCACATAGTTCCCATGCAAGATGATGCATTTGTTTTGTTCAATTAGATTCTGTATTCCCACAGAGAAGCTGTTTTTTGCCTGCTCCTGAAGCCAGGTGAGCACCGCTTCCTTTACTTCATCATCAGAGGTGAATCTGTGACCATGCAGTGGACCGAAGAAGTGATAATGGCTCGGCACCAGATCCGAGCTTTAAGGAGGACGTGGAAGACATTGGAACCTGAGCCGTCGCACTGTGTCTACTGTCTCTGCTGCTGTATGAGGCCGTGCATTGTCATGGTGCAACAAGACTGTTTTGGACAGCATTCCTCTTCTTTTGTTGTGAATTGCAGGTTTAAGTTCATTTCGCAGCAATGCACAGGAATTTGCACTGTTCACTGTTTGTCCATGCGCTTGGAAATGCCCCAGAATAGGAACCTTCATGTCCCAAAAGAGCGTTAACAGGATTTTCTTGCGGAAGGACTGACCTTTGAATTTTTTCTTCACTGGAGAAGACGGACGTCTCCACTCCGTGCTTTGTCTTTTGCTCTCTGGGTCGTCATATAATTTTAAAATTGCCTTTACTTTGATTCTCCCTCATATTTGTTCATGTTTTGCCATGTCAAATTTGAAAATATATGTAATTGCTGCGATGGGGAAAAAGAAGTTTTCTGATAGATGTTTAACAGTTTTTGGAAAGGTCATTATTTAATGTTTGTCATTTTTCCCCAGCGTCGACACTTTGTAACAGTTTAAGCTCTAACTTTACGATTTCAGACACGGGAAAGGTCAGAGAGCTGCAATTTGGTTTGTCTGATTGACTTCTCCAGAGAGAAAAATCGGTGAGGGCACTACTGCGTATAGCTGTCGTAACTGGAAATAACTTGTTTTGTGGACAGTCCACAACATGAAACGTAATCATGAATGGATAAACATTATGACGTGTAGAGTTTTTTTTTATAAAGAAGAAAACTGGAGTTGTTAAATATGAAAGTATGAGAGGAATAAAACACTTCAATCAACTTCAGGGTGATAAAAGTAAAACCACTTTGCACTAGCTCGCAGCACAGAATAATGTTGATTATTGTCCTATTACAGCATGCCCTGTCATGTGTTGTTCCATATTATGAGAGGATTTTAACACGAGTATAAGATCATTAAGCCTAATTATAGACAGCTTGAAATTGTGTTTTTGGATTACGGTGTTTATTTCATGCATTTATTTCTAGAAAGTAGCAAATGTATCTGAAATGATTTTGAGCTTTTCCAAAGCTTTTAGGTTCCTCGGTGGTAAAAAATGTCCATATCGTACAGTTACATCACCTTTTTCTATTTCTTGGCTCACTCTCTCTATCTGTCTCTATCGGTCTGTCTCTCTCTCTCTCTCGTGGATCATCAGTTGCCGACAAGTGCTGTTCCTACTCCTCTTTCTTTCACACCTCAGTGTCTCTCACCAACATCTTTCGCTCCTGTATGTCTTTTTGTGGATATGGTGTCTGCAGAATCCTTTTTTTTTTCTTCAGTTCATTCATTGACGTGCACGTTTTATTTGTCTCGTGTCCCCCCCGCTCCCCCTTCTCTCTCTTTCTCTCTCTCTCTCTCTCCGTCTGTCTCACGTGCGCGTTCTCCCAGAAGAGTGCCAGGGAAACAGCTTGCTCAAGATTAAAGCGAAAAAATAAGGAACGAACAAAATAACAAGGCAGTCCCTAATGCCCAACGAGTGCACGTGCACCATCGAGAGAGTGTCGTTTTGCCGTCTTTAACCCCGCGCAGGGATTTAGACAGGGAAGTGCTTGTGAGCCTACGGATATTAAACGTGCCCGGACACCTCCTCGGCACGAAGCCGAAGTAGGTGGGTGTTAAAGAGAACCCACCCCCTCCTCTTTCACATCCCTCCCACCAAAAAAAAAAAAAAAAAAAGAAAGGAAAGGTCTCTCCATCTTCGAGAGTATTTTCATACTGTAGCTAGAGGGAGAGAAAGGAAGAGAAGCTGCACACGGCGCGTGTATTTGTGTTCGGATGTCGGCGCTCGCCTGCGCTCCGGCTGGTTAGAAGACGAGCGCGATGGCACTGCCTCAGGGTTCCGACACAGCCTTGTGTATACCAAGAGGTTAGTTTACACTTCCAGACAGTACAAGAGGGATGAGTGCTGCCCAGAATAGTGAGAGAGACTGAACGAGAAACAAAAGAAGATGAAACAGCCAGAGTGATCACTGAGATAAGGATGGGTGGATGAATAAATAAGCACTCAGTGGAGGAGGAATTTGTCTCGCTAAGTAAATGTCTAGATAGAAGGTATGGGCTATTTTGTTGTTGGTTCTGTGTCGCGTGCAGGCTCTTTTTGTTCCTGGATCAACTGTGGCTTTTATGTTGTGGCAGTGATGCGAGTGCTCAGGGAATTTTCTCTCAACGCAGATGGGTTTGAAATATAATCTGGTTCTGTTATGAAACTTTGTGATGAGTAATGGTGTCACAGTAGTTCCTTCCATGTACCATATTTATGAAAACACAACACAGACGGCAGGGATGCTGGCTAAGTGGCCATCACAGTTACTCGGCTAATTTAAGGACAATAGAGAACAACCGTCTCTTTTGTGTTGTACTGTTTCTTCGCACATGGAAAGCTTTAAATAGTAATCCCTGATCTTATCAAGCACAAAGAGACATAAATGAACAAAACACTTCAGTGTGTAAAGAAATAGATGAATAGGTTAAAATATAGGTGTGTGTGTAGTCAGAGCAAAAAAATATTTGACATCAACCAAAAGACCTGTAGGTTTTGCAGCTGATGGTAGAATTAATTGGGGAAGCTGAATATTGTGCGCACATTTACGTTTGGTTTGACTGGGCACTTGATTAGCGGGACAGAAAACGGCACTTTATGTTGGAGAGATGGCAGACTCTCTCGCTGTCCTGTCAATCACAGGGACACTAGCCAATCGTGGGCATCTGTGAGGTTGTGTATGCAGAAGAGAATAGATAGCATTGTCCCGCAAGTGTGTTACGCTGCCATGGTCCACAGCAGAGAAGAACAATAAGAAGAAATTAGCTTTACCTTTCTCAGAGAAGTACGTTAGCCTAGCCAGGTGGGAGCTGTCATGTGAGTTTGCTAGAGGCATAATGAGCAAGTCGGGAGGAAAAATATAAATGTAAGAATTAATAGGTTTGCTTTAGACTTCGTTTATTTGTTTATTTATTTATTTATTTATTTTAATTTAAAAAGCAGGTTACTACTGGAGTTACACAAGTTTGATCTGTTTGTTTATAGTTTTAGTTTTTGCACTCTCTTTTGTAGTTTTATTTTATTTTTATTTTTTTTGGAAGCCTCTCACATGTACAGAGAATTTCTTTTGTTAGATTTGGCACTTACATAATGTAGAGGTGTCAACTGGGGCTGTAATCAAGACCACAATTGTCAAGTCCCAGACCAGGATGAGCCTAAATCAAGTCAAGACTGAGTCTTAAAAGGGTCTAGGGCCATAAAAGGGCCGTGTGGGTGCGGGTTTTCATTCCAACCAAGCAGGAGCCACGCCTGATTACACCCGTTTAATCAGTTGAGATTGGCTTTCAGTTAACTCAGGGGTGAGTTGTGCTTGGTTGGAATGAAAACTCGCACCCACACGGCCCTTTTATGGACCGGTTTGACACCCCTGGTCTAGGGCAAGTTACGGTAGAGTCCAAATGAAAGTACAAATCAAGTCATGATAAAAGGTTGAAAAACACCAAATCGATTTTGAGCACAAGCCTTTACTAGTTGGCTCCATTTACGCATTGCGCCAATGATTAATTTACATTTTCTAAAAGAAGGAATTATTTCTTGCCAATCTTTGTGCATATAAAAAGAAAAGACAACACAAACAAACGAGAGGACGACCATATTTAGCAAACCCAGTGCCCAAGACTGAGACGTAACGAAGTTATGCCAAAATGCCAGTAAATCTGAGACACCTCCAAGCCAGTACAGAAAACATCTGGAGACTGGACTTGTACAGTGTCGACATCTATGGTTTCATGGGTTGTTTATTTTTTACTTGCTACTGTGATATGAGATCCATCTGGGGGGAAAAAAGCTTTTCTGTGCTCATGAATAAAACAGAGGTCAAAAATATAAAAGTGTGTACAGTTGTCCCCCGCAACATCGCAGTTCACCTCTCGCGGCTTCACCACATCACAGATTTTCAAAATTTGATTCGCGGAATTTTTTGGCTTTTGCGGGACTCTGGAATAAAAAACTTCATTTAAAAAAAAATGTTCATTCAAATGTTAACAGAACATTTAAATCGAAATACGCAGTATGCACCGTATTTCCTCAGCTAATAAGTGAAAGTTACTGTGTACACCTCAGACTGTACAGGAACAGGAA
>JAQLOM010000036.1:16614002-16626192 GCA_030068315.1 Chrysichthys thysi | reverse complement strand
ACACACACACACACACACACACACACACACACACACACACACACACACACACACACACACACACACAAATTCCCTTTGTTTCTTACATAGTGGGAAAACAACACATTGTTCAGGTGCATGAAAGAAATAAAACAAGTAATACAAGCCTTTGGCATATAAATGCTACATGTCCTATTTTGAATACACTTCTAAAATACAACTATTTCCAGAAAGTATATAGAAAATGCAACAGAGTAGATCTCATGGACCGCTCTAGATCCACCAGGTATCAGAATGCTGGTTCATAACTAATTAATCAGGGGTGGACAAATCATCAATTTATTAATCAGCTCACCAGTCAGAGCTACAGGGTGCAACCCAGATCCCTGTCGCCCAGAAATCTAATTAAATATGCTAAAACGTGGTAACTAACTCAATTAAACTCAAGTATAACAAGTAGGGATGTGTTACATGACGACGTATGTTGTGTGATGATGGAAAACGTCTACGGTTGTTGATTTCATTGTGTTGCAAATCACACTCCATACAGGAATATTAAACCTTGACGGTTTATTTGGGACGCTGCGGCCACAAAAGCAAGGCTCAAGCTGTGCCCGAGACACAGCTCTCGGGGATCCTCAAGAGAGCACCTGACGTTTATCTCATTTATACAACTGAGCAGTTGAGGGTCAAGGGCCTTCCTCAAGGGCTCCGCAGTGGCAGCTTAATAGTGCTGAACTCCCAACCTTCCCATTAGCAGGCCAACGTTTTAAATCACTGAGCTACCCCTGCCCAAGGCAGCTGTGTGGCTACGCTAACCTGTTAACATGGGTACCGAATTAAAATAAACACGTTCCCTATCAATCACACACACAGCTGGTGTGGCCCGGAGGCCGTGTTAACATGCACCTGGTTATTAGCTGCAGATTAGAGGATGACTCCCACCCCTTCACCCATCCATCCCCTAACCAAATTACAATTTATTTATTAAGAAATTAATGTCATCTTTTATCCAGGACGTATGCATGAAATAAGGACTCATTATTAGTGTTATTATTATGCTAGGCAGGTAATGCTCCTGATTTTACCACAGTTATCAATAACCTTATTACAATATGCACTTTTCAGGTGTGTACTTATTCATCTCTTTTCTCATGATTTTCAAAATCGAAAAAAAAAAGTTTCATTCCTAATTAGTAATTTAATAAAATGTGTTTATTTTTTTATTATATTTTCTTTTCCTGATAATCTGAAACAGGTTTGCCCCCCCCCCCCCCTTAAGTTAAGAGTACTTATTTTTGCCTGGCTAAAATAAAAGTGGTAATTGTGCCACGTCTGTTTGCTGAGCTAACACGAGGGTTATACAAGAGATTTTTGCGCTGAACTCCACTATACTTGACTCATCTTAGTCACTGTTTCCCTTCATATTCCTCATTGTGTAAATATTGTCTAGCACAAAGCATGAAGGTATATTAACACCGAACCTGCTTGCTTCATTCACCAAGGCTAGTGATTTGTCCACCCCTGCTAATGCCTTAAATATACACAGGAAGTAAAAAACATACAGAACGGGGGTGGGGGAAAAGGCACATTTAAGATCGGGATTAACACGCTGGCTCTTGCAACATGACAGTACATAAAGTTCGCGGTAGTGTCACAAGATCACTCAGGTCAATAGTGTTTTCTTGATGGCTTCAGTAGGACCAAAGGTATTACCAAAAGGAGAGTAAATGGCAGTTCATGGCTAAAATGTGCAAAATATTAAGACATGTTGGCCTACTGGAGATGAGCACCATAATTTGTGATGGAGTCCAATTTCATTTACAGCTTTTAAGCTCGAATGCACCCAGGAATCCCAAAAAAAAAATTCTGAAATTGAGTGAACCAATTCCATAGCTATTCATGGTATGCCATAAGCACAAAGCTACTTATGAAATATTACCAACATAGCGTTGAGGAAAAAATAATAATAAATTGCTGGCCTTACCATGTACAAAACTCGAAAAAAAAAACCAGACATTTGATTCTAGCTTTGAGTGGAATCATAAATGTACAATTCGTTTGACACTGCACAAGAATGATGACGAACATTGTGTGTCACTTGAAAAAAATCATTAAAAAAAATTCTCAATATGGGAAGAAAAAAAAACAAACAAACAAACAAAAAAAATAACCACCACATCAAACTTTATATTTGCACATTTGATGAACGTGTAGTGTGAGTCGCAGTCACGGGATGTCAGATTTATAAGATTTAGCTTTAACTCTATAGTAACTTGAGTCATCTAAAAACACTAATGCCAACTTGGCAGCACCAATTTACATTTCACATGAGTTCAACTTGACGTCATTGCATAGATACCAAGAAAAGAAAAAAGAAAAAAAAGTTAAAAAAAATCTAACATTAATAAGCCCTTGGCTAACAGTACCTTCTCTGCATGTGCTACGCTGTAGTGATGGATGGGAGTGTTTATGAAATCAGAAACTAGCTATGAAAAATAATAGACAAACTCTAGTACGGTTATGGTGCATAATTTAAATAGCATAATGTGCATGCATGAAAAACGTGTGTTACGGGATAACATTACACAGACAAACTACTAACGCTCTGAAAAAAAAACAAAAAAACCCTAGTTCAGTCTTTGGCTGTACACAAATAAAATGTATATACATACTGCAAATTGCAGCTGATTACAACGCTAAAGTAGACGGAGAGCACAATAGAGTATCTAAAACCGATAAAACACCTGATAATACACTTTATCAGATGTTTACTGTATGAACTCATCCCTCGCGTCCCAGTAAGGACAGGACGACGTTGTTAAAGATTGAGTACTTCACCTCAATTTTCTACATAAAGGCAACTCAAGCTTTCTGTCTGGAGAAACCAGGCGTAGTTTCATAAACCGTTTAAAGAGATCATATCGAAAGCGATAGGTAGAGACCACTACGTTTTGTTAAAACTGTCATCACTGGGAAAAATTACATGGTCATATGCTAATTCACCTTCTGAATTTCGCATATCCAGGTGTCTGGCTTATAAAGCAGGTATATAGTCACCTGGGTTCCTCATTAAAGCTTGTTTTACATTGTGTGCTTTCAGTGCCTTTTCAGATTATTACTTCTCGCACTGAATGAGATGATCCCAATACAATCTTGTGTGATGACGTGTTGGTCAGCTCATATTTTATGATGGATCCTCTAATGATACCTGTGATTAAAGATAATTACTACGCGTCATCAATGCGCTTCCATAGAAGTTCCCTTTTAGGGTCAAATTATATAAAATGGTAAAACAATCCCCATGTAATGAGATTAAAAAGTAATATTTTCACTGACATTCTTGCAATGATCGATGGCATATACATACAACAACAATGAGGGCAGCAGCTATGAGTGGAGTCTGCTATATCGCACACTGAAAGAAATTTCTGTGGAAATTTTTAAAAATCTGATTTAAAAAATGAAATCCAAGGGACTCGGTCAAATTGTGCAAAGTGACTTTTCATAATTTATGCTCCTAAATCGAGACGTTTAAAAGAAATGCTGAAAACCGTTTTTCACAGTGAAAGTTGAGTAGCCTACTTCAGGGAACGAGCGTCATTTTTATAACAAAATGAACATCTGTTTACATGCTGTAATCCAGAACCAAACCCAGCCCACCAGAAGGAAATCAATGTAAAATACGTCTCTACGGACGTTTAAACAGAATAAAAACTGCTAAGAGGTCGGGTAAGGTTAACGTAACCTCAAAGACGGCTAGCTAACCGAACAAAATCCTGCTTTATAAAGACAGAACGCCCAGGACTATTGTGATTGTGCAGTATGTGATTAACAAAATAAAAAAAAGAACTGTTTTAAAAAAAAACAAAAAAAAAACTACTTATTCCCATTACTTTAAAATGTGCTGGAAAATCCAATAAACATTTAATTTTGCAGAAATGGCTAAAAACTTGTCTATACGGAAATATCATTCTATTTAGGCTTCTGTTTATTTACTACAATCGTCATACCTGGTGTGGATTGGAAGCCAGCAGCTAGCCTTCTCTGCTTTCAAATAAACTGGCTAGCGTGACTTTTCTGAATGAGCTGCATTGAGGTGATTGGCTGGCGTGTTTGAGTAAGAAATAAAAAAAAAACTGATTGCATGGTAAAGTCAAGCTATTATGCATGTTTTACATTGTAAAAATATAGCCCTGCTATTGAGTAGATGCCCAAGAATGTAACTTTCCATGCAACTCTACAAATGCCATTAATCCCTACGTTTTTCTGTGATGAGTAAAAAGCTCCACAACCTATGACCATCTACTGTGAATCCCAAAATGGAGATGATGTTGGATCTAACAAAATCTACAAGCTTACAAGTAGACCGTTGTGTTTTGGCGTGAATCTATAAATGGAAAAAAAACCCAAAAAACTTAAAAATCAGGTATCATTTTCCAAGAGTCTATCATGATTCCTATCTCTAATGCCATACCTCGACTTGTACAAAATACAGAGTGCTGTGGAGTGAGTGTCAAGATTGTCTGAGGGCTTCTGAAAGGCAGCCCAAGCGAAGAACAGTTACAAACTCAAATCATCATCCACAGGGACAGACTGCAATTGGGTAAGAATCTTTGAGTCTCCATCCATCTCCACATCGTCCAGATGAGACTCCCTATGTACATCATCACCTGGAGGAGGAGGGGTACTCAATAGCAGGGACTCCCCACCTGGTAAGCCCAATAAAGCTGGGTCCTCAGGTAGATCCCCTTTCCCACGCACATCGAAGAGTGTGAGTCCAGATGAAGATGACAGAGGCACAGGACTCCAGGCAGGCTGAATGAGATGGGGACCACTGGCTACACTGCTGCAGAGGGGACTGAAAGACAGCATGCTCTCGGGGCTGAGGGTCTGTTGGGATGGCAGTACACTAGTCAGAGTTGGAGTCGGAGAGTCTGAGGTGTTTGGAGAGGTGCCTGGGGTAGGGTTGGCCAGACCTGCAGGCTCAGGACTACAGTAAAGTGCAGATGAGCCGATTAAAGGAGATGATTGATAGGGAATAGAGGTCTGGACAGAGGACAAGGAGACTGGCTGATTTTGTAGTGAAGTTCCTGTTGAGGTCTGTTCCAGTCCACAGATGCTTGTGCTCGGGCATGGATTTTCTGGGATGGATTTGACAGGCATGCTGGTAAACTGGAAACCAGCTGGGATGGTGAGGATGAGCTTGCCATTTTGAACACTCAGGAATGGACTGCCACCTGCCAAGAGGAAGTTACCTTAAAACAAGAGCAGAATGATGCAGTCAAGCTCTCTCATTTACGTGGAACAAAAATCTATTGTGTTGCACCTGGAATACTAACCGACAGTAAACTTTAGTGTTTGATTTCAGTGAACTTTGAAATGTCTGGTTAATTTTAATAGGGTTCAAGAACACTGTCTTGTATGTTACCTGGAGAAGCAGAGGGAAGTTGAATCACTCCTGAATTGAGAAGCTGGACACCTGGAATAGCACCAGCTGTAGGCACACTCTGAGGAGGTCCGATGGGGCTTATACGTATAGCCCCCTGGGGCACACCAACTCCTCCTCCAGAGCCAGATGTTAAGATTTGGAAAGCACCTCCTGGAGTTGGGATGGAGAAAGATGGTGCTGCTGGGACCACTTGAGGGAAGGATATGGTCCCTGTAGGTGCTCCAGCAATGGGGGATACAGGCATGAGTTGAGGTAAAGGTACCAGTTGGGGCTGCCCTGTGTCCTTGGACTGTGAAACAGGAACTACTTGTGTTGGTGAGGAGATAGGAATACCTTGTGTACCCAACGGGGTCTGTATCTGTGGGGTGGTGGCTAAATTGGACTGGTCTGTTAACTGAAGCGTCAGCCCTTGTGGAGCCGGTCCATTAGGCATCCGGGGGACAGACACAACAGTGTTCTCTCCAAGTGCAGAGGATCCATTCTGAGGTTGAGCTTGAGTAGGCCTGGGACCAATCTGTAGACTATGGGTTGAAAACTGAGGGGTGGAACTCTGGGATAGCGGAGTGGTAATGGGGGACACTGGGACCAACTGAGGGCAAGAAACTGGAGTCCTTGTTGGGTGCTGCACCAATTGAGACACTGGAATACCCTGGATAGATGGTACCACCTGGGGCAAAGAAAGAACCTGAGAGCTAGAGACAGTGGAAGAAGATGCCACTTGTGAAACAGAAGAAGTAGGGTTTATTTGGGGACCAGCTGTTGCTATCACCACAAGCTCAGGCTGCAGGGTGGATTGTAGTGGCATCGCTGGGTTGGAAATAAGTGCACCAGATGGGGGAACTGCAGAAGAAAGGATGCCATTTTGATTCAGTGCTAACGAAGAAAGGGATGTGTGAGTCATCACTGTGGAAGAGCCTGTGGACGTGGGAAGCACCATTTGGGTGTTTTCTTGAGCTTTCATAGCCTCTGGAACAGTAATGAAGTCCAACGGAGAGAGATTATGGTTAGTTGCTTTCGTTTCCTCGGTCAGTGACACAGGGACTGTGCTAGTGAGGTTGGCTTGCGTTTCCATTTTGGTAATGCAGTTTTCATCTGGGGCACTGTTGTTCCCCTTAGATATAACCTGAGCCCCATTGAGTAATAGAGGAGTGTTGGTAGTCACAGGACTGAGGGTGACTGCGTGACCATCGCTCAGAGTCAGTCCATTAATGATGACCCCAGTTCCGGTCCCTGACAGTAAGGGGCTCCCGTTGAGCAACAGAGGATGAGGACTAGTAAGAAAACCCCCGGTGTTATTGAGAATGAGCTGACCTCCAGTACTACAGGGGGCACCAGAGAGCGATATGAGCGAAGCAGTTGAGCCTCCAGTCTCTTGAGCTGCAGGTTTGTCAGTAATGTCCTCCAGATCAGCCTTACTAGCTTCATCCTCTGTGCTGTGGTTTCCATCAGATTCACTAAAAAAAAAAAAAAGAAACAGAAATATAAAGAGAGAAGACATCAGAATCAAACCAAACATCAGAAATATATACTGATGGGACAATCTGACACAATTTGTCAGGCTTAAAAGGACAAACTTTATCAACCTTTTTATTTTGTGTGTATGACCTTAACCCATTAAAGTTCAAGATTATTATTTTGTGGGTTTTTCTTTCTTTCTTTTTTTTTTTTTTTTTTTTTTAAACACCCACTACTTTGGACTTGTGACCTAGTTTCCTTTGTACTGATTTGCCTGCATTTAAATGGCTCGAATTCATCATTACAAAACACAACCCCCAGGTCCCAAACCTACTGGTTACCTCAATACAGAAACAATTCTATACAAAAATACTACATATATTAAAATCTAAATGTCAATACCTAGAGAAGAGTAAATATTTGGATTTTTGCATAACTTGTAATGACTGTCAATCACTTATTACAGAAATAGACATACAGCGTAACATACCTAGTTGTTTGACCAGTAATATACAACAACAAAAATAGAGATTACTTAGTTTCTAAAGACATCACCTGGGTTGGCACATTCTTTGCGTAGCATGTTTTATAATAATAAAAACTAGAAAGTTCAAAGGAGCTGAATACACAACCTCTATTCAAGACGAACAATCAACAACTAGGAATTACTACAGAATCTGTGCGCCAAGTTATTTCTACAACCATCCACAAAGAAACTCGCTCATTCCCCAAAAGCCACTTACACTGGTAGTATTTTACGCAGAGCTCCTGTACATATTTCTTGTAATGATGTGCTTGTTTTGATCATGCACTTTTAGCCAAACCCCATGAACAATCTTACATTTGCTTTGTTCCTTTTTTTTTTTTTTTTGCAAATGCATGCAATGGCGTTACTCTCTCAGTGTAATTGAACAGAAATGCTAACATGGAAACCTCTCAACATCTGAGCTCTTTGTTTGTGTGAACAGCGAGATGCATGTTTGTGATTTGGAGCTATGTGTACCGACACACGGAAATAAAGGGAATTCCCATCATTAATGTTCACTAGGACACTGCACCGTTGGGGTACAGAATGGAGTTCAGAATGGAGCTGAAGAGATTTCATGAATTTGTAGTGTTTTGCCACGGAATACTTTTGAACTTTTGCATGGGAGACCTTGTTAAAATGCAGCACAGGCTTTCTTTTCAATATACAATGCATTGTGCAATAGTATCCACGATACTAGGCTTTATTAAAAATAAATAAATAACTAAAAAGCATTGTATTAGGTTTGGAAGGGGTAACATTTGAGTACTGGACTCCTTCTGTGCCAGCCCTATCAAACTGGACAAATAAACAAAAAACAGCAGTTGGTGCTAGAAGAGGGGGAAATGCATCAGAGGGAGACCTCAGCTGTCGGTTTTATTTTGCAAAGCAAAATAATAGGAGGTGGCATAGTTGAGTTTTCCCTTGTGTGTTTGCACTTGTGCTCCCAGAACCTAAAGAAAAACACACAAATGCCGAATACAGGAAGCAAAATTCAGAATGGTGCAGTGGCTGTGTGATATTTAGGCCAATCACAGACAGGGGACGGTCTCAGGACAATAGGTACTTTCGCACCACAGGGACTTTTCATAGTTCTTGTAACTGTTGGAGGAATTAGCCCCCTTTTTCGAGTGTTCGCAGCGCATGGACTGAGGACGACTGTAGTTCTTATAATGCCTTTTTTGGGACTTTATTAGCACCTAATTCAGGGTAGGTACTTTCAGTACAATTGGAACCATGAGAAATGAAGTGCGTTGAGAATATTCGAGTTGCACAGTGGGTTTTTCAGTCGGTCAGTGTGCATGACACCAACAGGATAAAACAGACAGAAACTTACCGAAATTTTTTTTTTTTTTTTTAAATGCACTTTTTGAAATAAAAATCCCCGACATGTGGTGGTTAACAGATGAGAGAAGCTGAAACCTGAGATGGAGTGGATGGGAAACTAACCCAAAACAAAAAAAAAAGACTCTTGAATTTTCTTTTTTATTCCAAAAAATACAAATGTAAACAAAAGAGGTGGCACGCAGCGCAAGAGGAGGAAACGAGACGTACTGGTTGAAATCATCAGTAAAATCACACACAAACAAAAAAATAAAATAAAATCATCAAAAACCAGTGGATTTTCTAACTGCCAGATCATTCATATATATATATATATAAACTCTTTGTATCTTCTTATTGAACAGGTAAGCAACAAAAAAAAGAAAAAGGCACGAGAGACTGAATGAAAGGGAATACATGACGTGTTCACTGAAATCACTAAAAAAATTATCTTTTTAAATTAGCCATTGGAATTTCTACTTGCCAGTTCATCTATAGGAAACATCTTTGTATCTTCATACTGAACCTCGGAACAAACGAAGAATTAAGTGAAACTCACAGCGCGTACACCTCCTCTGAGATGCAGCACGAAAGGAATACGTGACAAGTTGGTCGAAATCACTAAAATCACTTAAAAAAAAATCGTCACTAGTAGATTTTCTAATTACAAGACAGTCTAAATAAAAATAAATCTTTGCGTCTTTGTATTAAACAGCCGAACCCAGTTTGACTGGAAACATCCAGAGCTGTTACAGCCTTAAATCTGAAATGTGAAATATTAGGTGTGTAAACAACAACTCAACATTAAAAAGAAGAAATGAACACAGATATGGACAGACAGTCCAGACAGAGCTGATTTGCTGGGTCTTTTGTCACTTCAGCGTTCCTACTCGCAGACAGAAAAGGCTCTTGAAGGTGTGTAGTTCAGCAGAGGAGTTCCCCATGGGGTAGATCCGCTCAAAAAGAAAAGCCTGGAGGTCTGAAAGCACCTAATAGTCTGTGTACAACCACAACGTGTGTCTTGTTCCAAAGCATTTTTTATCAAAACACATTTTTTGATTAAAGTATAGTTTGAACGTCCACCTTGTAGGATTCAACCACTTGAATGTGCCTTCCGTACCCCTCCCTTTCCAAGCACGTATCAAAAAGTGCGTTGGCTGTCAGGTGCCTGTAGCATACTTCCAAGAACTTACATTCACACTTCCTTGCCTTTTTCTGTGCTAAATAATAAAGTATTACCCTCCATGTATCCATGCTAGCATGAGCAAACACAGATTCCTCTTTTTTCTTCTTCTTCCTTGTCTTCCTTCTGGATTCACGCTGCTGCTTACAAAAATTCTAAACATGGAAGGCGCTCTCCAGAGTCTTGTGAGATCTGGGCTACTGTCTCAGCGCGACATGGCGGCTCCGTAGGGGTGAACCCGCACCCTATGTAGATGTAAAGGGCTCATTCCAGGATTATGAAAACACAACAGCTCGTTGTTGCCGATAATTATACGCTCATGAAAACATACCTATGAATTCCATATGTATATTGTGGACTTTTTTCCTGTTTCTGCTAATAGACACCCTCAAAATCCTACATGGTGGACATTTAAAGCTAGTTCAACACCAGTGCGTTAGTCAGTTTTAGTGTGTCATTTCAGTAGAAACACTATTTATCAGAGTCGAATTTCGTATTTGATAGCAAACAGGTATACACTGCAATATACCCATAGAACAACATGCTTCCAATACTTAAACATGTATAGGCGATTGTGGACTATGCTTGTTGACTAAGGTGATTTGTTTATTTATTTTCCCTAGAAATAAAACTGCACATAACTGAGAATAATTATTAGAACCTGCACAGCAGATAGCATTGCTGCTCACAGCTCAAGGTTCCTTGTCGGATCGTTCTATCAACGTGGAGTTTCGCATTCTTGCTCATGGTTCTCGGGTTTTCTCCGACCTCCCAAAGACACGTAGGTGGTAAGTTGACTGGCTATGTTAAACTGCCCAAAATGTGAACGTGATTGTGTATGTATGGTGCCCTAGGATGGACTGGCATCTCAGCTAGTGTCAAGCCCCACATCAGACCCCGTGTTTCCTGGACCCACTTCAACCCTGACCAGGACAAAACACTTAGTGAAGATGAATGAATGAATTATTAAAACCTACCTCACTTTCTGAAGCTGAAGCCATTAAGCCAGCTTTCATTCCACGGGCAGCAATAAATACCTTCCTCTACGTTTTTGTGTAGAGGAGCCAACGTTGTCCATGCAATTTTTTTTTTAATGTAAAATATCTGCAACTCCCATCACCATGCTAGAGTTTAACAGCTAGTAACACGCTCCAAACAGTGACCATGCCTTCCTAGCTTATTAGTTTAACAGACAGTAGTAATTGTAATCGGTTTGGGAGATCTACATCTGTTTTTTGGTTACAACTAAGGCAGAGGGGGAAAATGGGTCCAACGTGGCCTACGATCTCCACCAACCTGAATGTACTAGATGAAAGTTCCACTTTAGTGACAGGAGTGATTATGAGCAGCTGTGGTGATCAATCCGTGATGTTTGGAGAGCAGTGTTACTGCATAACCACAAACCCTTCTGATAAGAGAGGCATGGGGAAACACATGGCTATTTAACTTCAAGAGCAACGATATTCTTAAATCCTAAGCTAAAGGTAGGCTCATTTAGAGAAAACCAAAAGCATATGGCTCATGTTTCTTCTGGATAGAAATCCTGAGTGTAAGCCTATATTAAATTATTTAAGTTATTTTAAAGGGGACACATAAATCTCATTATATTTAGTGTGCTGGGACAGTATGCAAGTTTTTCCTTACGTTTCATCATTTTTAAAACGAGTCACAATGATCTGGGTTTTTTTTTTAGGTTTTTTGTTTTTACAATAGCTTTTTGCCAGTTGCCTGTTGATATTTTTAAATTAAGTGGGTTTTTTGTAGTGGAATTCTCTTTAAAAAAAATTTTTTTTTACATTTACATGAACTGTTAATTCAGCTACTGGCGAATTAAAAAAAAAAGTGGATTATTTTCCAATCACAGCACATTTGGCAGTGTTTCGCTATTTTTATACCACAGCAATTGATCAACCATTGCAATCCTTTATATGCTAATGAACAGCACGTTGTGCTTTAAACTGTTTAATTACATTTAATATCCCTGATAAGTTCCTGTTACGGTTTATGTTATAGCAGCTATAAACAGTAGTTGCCTAACCAGCCTCTCGGTCTCTAAAGCAGTGTTCCCCAACCTTTTTTGAGCCGCGGCACACTTTTTGCGTCAGGAAAATACGACGGCACACGGGGGATAATCGACGTTTAATCTGTTAATTTGCAGGCGAGCCGATACACAGCAACGCCCCTTTTTTGGCTCAGCCCCTTTCATTGTTCGGTCATATAGTAATGTTATATGTCCTCTGAAAGCTGAGACTCTCAGAAATATATAGACATC
>JAQLOM010000036.1:16570852-16582336 GCA_030068315.1 Chrysichthys thysi | reverse complement strand
CACACACACACACACACACACACACACACACACACACACACACACACACACACACACACACACACACACAAAGATAAGACAAAATGCTGTTTCATAGCAGCCAAATGTAACACTTTGTTAAATGTGGCGTTTGTTGGCAAGTCTGAAGCTTTGGTAAAGTTTTTATTTTTTGCTTTTATTTTTTTAAAACATTAAGTTGCACTGTTGCTCATGTCATTCAGACGTTACTAAATCAAAGCTACAAGCGATGCTGATCTTTCAAGGAGTCAAATAGGACCTTTTGTTTCATCAGCAAACAAACAATACTGGTTTTACTGTAGCATGCATCTAGGTGCAGAATGGCTTTAAAAAAAACAAAACAAAAAACTTCACCCACAAGTTTTTCTTCCAGCCGTTTCCTCTATTACCCTGTTGAATGATATTATGATGCCCATCCCAGGCGACGTGTCACAAGCTACAAATCTGGTTCTCATTTGTTCAAGAGATTGTGAAAGTCACTTTCTGTAAGCGTCCTCTGTGTCACTTTTATGGCCTTGGACCAACTGGGTGGTTAACTGCACACTGCTAAGGTGTGGGTTTATTGCGTGTCATTAAGTGTAGGGTAGGGCACAGGGTCACATCCTTTTTTTTTTTTTTTTTTTTTTTTAAATTGCACGCTTCCTATGAATGAGGCGCCGTGACTGGGAATGACAAATCAGAGATACAGGAAGCGAAGAGAGTTTCGTCAGTTTGACTCGTTTTACAAGAAAGTCTTGAATAATGTATTTGTGATGCGGTTACGTGTTTTATTGAGTGCAACGTCTTAAGCTGTGTTTGACGGCCTCGGGTCGGGTCCGAGTTCATTGGCGGTATGCATGGGGCTGAAGAGCTCGGTTCGTTTAGTTTGTGTGTATATACATGATGTTCACAGAGCAGAGTCAACACTCTGTTTACATTCCAAAGCTGCCCCCCTTCAACACTCCCGGCTCCTCGTCTGGCCCCCTATCTTACAAAGTCTCCTCCTCTTCTTCCGATCCCTGACCCCTTTCAGTCACCCAGCACACACAGAATTATAGACAGGACACGGACATGGACACGGACACAGCAAAAGTACTTGTTTTTATCAACACCGTGCTGATTGCTTTAAGAAGCACTGAGGAATTAGGAAGTGTATGTAGGAAATCCAAAACATGCATTTAATACTTTTCAATGCATTATCATTTAACAAAAGTTATTTGTGGCATTACATCAGTCAGAAAATTTCTTTTTAGGTCTATGTGTATGCTAAGGTTAGCGATGGGGGCGGACAACCACGATTAGTCTCTCTTCCACCTTCCTTTACTGAACTCTGACCTCAAAGGACTGAAGCTCCACCCAGATGTCTACTGCCTAATGCATCAGGGTATGTTTTTTTTCCCCCCTCGACCCCTAATGACGCTGAATTGTAATTTGCTTTGTAACGCATTAACACGTACTCAAAGTCTTCAACTCGTTCTTCTACACCCGTGGCAACAGGTGAGTTTTTGATTGAAAGGACTACGTTCGGGTGAATACTTGACTCATTCAGTGTGGTGCAGATGGTGCGTGTGTGTGTGCGTGTATCTGACCTGTGGTCTCGGGTGGAGCAGCTCCTGGTGTTTAAGTCTCAGTCTCTCTTTCTCCAGCTGCAGCTGCTGCAGTCTCATCTGGTTGTTCCCTGCCATGACGGCCGGGTTCTGGGGGCTGGAGGGGAGCTGGGTGCCCTGCTTTACCGGAGCACTCTGGGTAATTCGCTGCTGGTTCAGAGCTACACACAGGAGGACAGAAAAAAAAAAAGAAGAGATTTGAAACTTTTTGATGTTTATTTCACTTGTAATAATCCTACACCTAAACAAGTCTTATTAATCCTTTAATAAACATAATTATCAGTTTTCCTCATCGGGTCTAGTCAAATGTCAGGTCAGCTGTTTATATCCATGTGACAACCATTATGGTAATACTGAAAAGTGGGATTATATTAAAATAACAACAATAATAATAATAATAATAATAATAATAATCTCTTAATTTTCTGTTAAATGTTCAAAGGACAGCCTTCAGATGCACACAAGACACGTCTCGTCTTTGATCCAAATGAACTGTCCATTCAAAACCACAAACTGCCACTAGAGATATTCCCTCATAACCTAGCCAACATGGCTGCTGTTGATGTACAAATTTATTGCAGGTTTAACTAAGATCATGTTGTAAATGTCCGCAGTCAGGGTGTCTGTAGGTGCTCTTTAACAACCGGCTGGGAAGTAAACACTGGGAAACGCTTTAATACATGTGAAGGAGGTCATGTGTATTGCAGAGACCTCGAATAGCTAAAACAAATGGCGCCGATTGTGGGAGGTGTTACTGTAATCAAATGGGTGAGGATCCCTGTTTACTTATGCGCCCAAGCCACCAATGAAAACAAAAGTGGCGATGCCAGCGTTGTCATGCAGGGGAACCCCGCCCTCTGCCCTCCCCCGGCTGGCCTAGTCACCATTCAATCAGTGTGTGTTTACTTGCTCAGGCTTGAATGAGTCTCCGTTCTCCTCTCTCCATGGGAATCAGATCGGAGCCTTGCCCCACACACAGACACACACACACCTAACCCTCCCCCACCTTGCCAGAGGCTGTATTACTGTGTGGGAATGTTGTGAGTGGTACAGCCAAAGTGTGGGTGGGTGTGCTTGCAGGGGTGATAAATTGTGTGTGCGTCCTTTCATACCCTTATCTCACACAGATATGGGCCTATTGAAGCAGAACTGCGTGCACTAGCACTACAGAGTAAGTTATTCCCAGAGCAGGAGGGAACACAGGTAATGAGCTGTTACTATCGAACCTGTTGCTTCTTGCCCCCCAGAAAGGGTACATTGTGTGAAGTTCTGTGACCGACATTTTTCAAATTGAACTGTTAGACAAAATATACGCCAATATACACAATGCTTAAGTCTCTCTCTCTCGCTCGCTCTCTTATAAGTAAATAGCTGGCTAGCATAGGACATGGGACTTGAATTTAGTGGCCAACAACATAATGGGTTTCATAGCTTGAATTAAAATCTTTCATAAAATCACATCCTGAGCTTTGTTCAGAAGTACCAAGAGTCTGGATTTGACCTGAATATCTCTACCAATCTGTAAGATCTGAACTGTCCAAACTAACCCTAACCATAGTTTATTTATAAATCTCAATTTTGTGATTAGAGATGCATCAAACTGGACAGAAGTAAACTATAATGGGGCTACAGCACGTTCACTTTATCACACGAGGAGCTGAATTTCTTATACAACCAAACTTTAGATGTAACCAAAGAGAAAATGCAAAATTATTGATTTTTTCAAAAAATATTTTTGGTTTTGAAAATAACCTTGAGCAGTGAGCAAACAAAATTTCAACTGGTGAACAGGAAATCCAGTGATGTACAGGAAATATGGGGCCATGTTTGGGGTTAGGTTCAGCAGTATGCTGTGGGATTATTTCGATATAAAAAAAAAATAAATAAATAAAAAAAGGATGGGAAACACTGATCTAGACAGCGTCAGAAAGACTCCATAAATCAGATAGATAAAGCCTGAGAGAGAGAGACTGGGACTGATAAGGGCTAATGCTATCTGCCCTTTTGTCTTTTTCACGCTCGTGTGGAACACGTTGCAGCAGCTCTTATCAGCCCTCCATCCTTTACCAACACCATCAGGATCACCTACATGCAGGCAAGACCCCGAGCAAGCCGGGAAACTATCGGAAACCTAAAAGGAGTGTGACGGGGCACGGCCCCTTTGAAGCCTCTGCAAATATTTGCCTCCTGTCCAGTTAACACGTTTGTTCTTTAAAGCATCCAGGCTGATAAAGTTAACAGTGGGAAGAAACCATGAGAGAAAGAGAAGCTTCTTTGTCTTACTGTATAGTCTTCATGCTTTCTCTCTCTATGGATGCATAGATAGAAGATCAAGATGGCTGCTGTACGGTCTGTAAACATTAGATTACGGCGAGCCTGAAAATAGATGACTCAGAGGTTTCAGATCTTTTCGCGTGCTTATAGTGAATGCATCACCCTGAAGTCACAAATGTTAACCGTTCTCATATGTGTATCTGAACTGTTGGCAAGTGGCAGGCATGCAGCCTGTGTGTGTATGTGTGTGTGTGAGTCAAGATTAGCTCATAGCAGAGCTCTGGAAAAGATGAGAGCCCCATAAGAGAGTGACATCACTCAGCACCAGGCGACAAGGTGCCAACTCCTGCACTGAAGTGCAGGCGGAAAAAATAACAGCCGATAACCTGATAGCCTTTAAGCGGTACAGCAAAAAAAAAAAAAAAAAAAAGAAAAGAAAAGAAAAACAAAAAAACACAACAAAACACCCACAGCAGAGCAAACTTTGCGTGCGTATCTGCTTGTGGCTTCATCTGTGGCTCCTCTCCAGTTGTGCTCTTCGCAGACAGAGTGTGAAAAACGTGAAGGCTCCATTTGGGAACACTAAGTCCAGGCCAATTTGTGAAGCTCCACCTCCACTGCTCCCAGCCACTCTGGAGATTCCTGTAGACGCATGTCGGCCTTCTAACTTTTCTTCTGTTCCTCTCTCTCTCTTTCTCTCCCTCTGTTCCCTTCCCCCTCTTTGTAGGCCTGCCTCAGTCAGCCCCCCCTTTGTACTCCTCCCGCCCTCCCTCGTTCTCTGTGTCTCTCCGAGTGAAAAGGCCTGGAAGAGATTAGGTGCAGCGCTGCAGTATAAAGAGATCTGGCTCCAACTCAAGTCAGTCTGCATGTGCAGCAGAAAAGCGTCCTGCCTGCTCTGGGCCTCATTCGGGAGGGCTGGCAGGGGAGGGTGAGAGAGGAGGAAAAGAAACAGAAAGAGTGAGAGAAGGGCAAGAGGCAGAAAGAGGGAAGAAAAAGAGATAAACAGAGAGCGCAACAAAGAAACAAGGAGAGAGAGAAACACCACAAGAAGCAGAAGGGGTTGATCGAGCCTTCTACCATGACTTTTCTAACAATATTTCTATTTGTTGTTATAATTTTGCCCTATATTCTATTATTTTGTCCTATCAAGTTTCCACCCACTACCTCGTTCTCCCCATTGCCTGTTCGCGGTCAACCTACAGCAATGCAACACATTCTTCAGACTTACCCAAGACACAATCCATGCCCCAGTCACTGGAAAATATAATGTGGGAAATAATAATAATAAATCATCATCATCCATGACATTTGCGCAGGTGGTACAAATTTATACACCAAGTTTTGTTGTAGCTCTACCTCAGAATTTTAGCAAACTAGCTACGTAGTGGCTGCCAATGCTCTTAAGAGTTTATAGAGACAAATATGTTAAAAGAAAAAAAAGATAAAACAAAACCACACCCAATCCTCCTTTTGAAAATGTCATTCACCAAGTGTACATTTTCTTTCTTGTCTTAAGATTTAAATAATAAGAAATTGGAAAAACAAATACACTTCCTCCAGTGTCTGAGTGTCTCTCCAGATTATATTCCCCTCACAGACTTGCAGAGACACAGCAAATACCTCAGCACTTGCCTCATATGCCTAACTGACCAAAATTATAAAGTAAAATTGAAAACTTGAACGTAAAAGATCTGATTGAAATCAGCATTGAACTTTTCTACGTTGGACAGAAAAACATTTAGTTCTAAGGGGGAAAACAAAACAAAAACAGCAGCTAGCTCGCTAACAGTCAGCTAGCTACCCAACATTCTGAGGTAACTCACCAGCTACATTTATTACATTTGTTTATTTTTTTAATTTTTTAAAAACAAAGCATTCATGCAACCTCTACAGCAAATATGCCAAACTTTTGTGTGCTAAAAAGGTCAGTTTTGGATATTATCATCAACTATTAATGTTTTTAATACAATTAATTGGCCACAGTCTGGGGAAGCTGAAAGAGCTGCATTCGACTTGCTTTTGAAAGCCTTTTTTTAAAGACCATTGTGTAACTCAGGAACTCTACAATTAGTTTTTCCATTTTCCCCCCTCCCTCCAATGACTGGGGACTCAGATTCCATCTACAAGTTTGCCAAACAGCAAATATGAACAAATACACCTATAGGCATTTCCAACTTCCAGCTTACTAGGTGTTCCTAGTCCTACAGGCTAATGAGGTAAAAGTTAGCAAGAAAACAAGCACCCCACTGCACATGCTCCTTCATTTAAGAAAATGGTATCCAGTTCTCTGCGGTGGACAACGTCTCCCCCTTCCCCTTCTTTCTCTGTCCTCTTGTGCGTTCCCACTCTCACACCACTCTCTCCCCTCACATTACAACTAATTCTGGGGCCCACCAGACACATACACTCAGGACATATAAATCTTCAAAGAGTTCAAAGTTTCTGTCTCTCAGAGGACGTGGCAGGCGCACACACCATTTTCCACTTTTCCCATGAAACCACCTCTATGAAAACCATCTCTGTAATGTCAACACAGACTTTTTACACAGAAAAAGGACTGATGGTTTACATGTCTTAAAAAAAAAAAAAAAAAGAGACAGAGAAGGGAGAGAGCGAGAGAGACGCAGAAGAAGATAGATAGAGAGAAAGAGTGGGGGGGATAAGGGAATGTTTTTAGGATGAAGGGAGAGCACTTCCAAGCGTGAGTAACTCAAAGTGACATAAGCAAAAGCCTTCATCTCTTTGTGAGCCATACGGATGGAGAGGATTATAGAGAGTTGGAGCGAGAGAGGGGGTGGAGAGAGCGGGGTGAGAGGGGAGGGGGCTGGTGTGGGGTGGGGGACAGTACTTTTTAAGACCACCAATGCTGCCCCAGTGTACCAAGACTTTACGAACCTCAACTGAAAGACATCTGGTCTGGTTTAATTAGCATGCAGGAAAGCTAATACTCAATTACTGTAACAAGGAAGAATAAAAGGTTCTATCTGCGTAATGCAGAAGCAATAAACTGTACGTGTGTGTGTAGTAATAAGTGTGCTAGCATGCACACGCGTGCACGCACATACATACACATAGCTGAGTCCTGAGTTAGGAGCGGTTTGGCTAACCTCAATATGAGTCACGGGAAGTGGGAATATTTTCAGAAAACTGTCTCTTTCTTTCTCTCTTTCACACACACACCCCCACACCCACACCCACACCCACACACCTTAAGTCTTCAACTTACTGAAGGCCATCCATTAACTTTAAAAAACACAAGTCATTCTACTGTATGCTTTCATTCTAAACTGGTGGCTTGTGCAGCATTGCTTGAAGAAAAAAAAAAAAAAAGTGTAACTTTTCCTGTAGCGCAGCTTGGTTTTTGCGCTACTGGTAAGGCATTAAGATCAAATCAAGTTCATTGTGGAAAATTTGCACACTGCACCCAAAGAATGTTTATTCATCAAAGCCATTAAAGGCACAGTCTGTGATTTTATTTGGAGGTTAAATGTAGCCATTTTTAAAATGTAAACAAACGCCATCTTTCTCAGCCTTTCTTCCAAATCCATGCCCCTGAAACTCATACACAGCAAGTACATCCTAATGCATGGAAAGATGATCCATGAATTGACTGGCAACGTGATTGAGATGCCGGCTTGCTCTGATTGGCTGGAGGTTGGTAGTCCACAATTTCCCCCTCCTCCTGTTTAGTGAGTCTGGAGTGCCACAGAGAGCTTGTTGCTCTGAGCAGATGTGCAGATTTTTTACTCAACACACTACAATGTACGAGGAATTTTGCAGATTATTATATAAAAAATAAATAAAAATAAAATACAAAAATCACTGAGGGCAACTTTAAAAGCAAATAAGAGCGTAGGAACATCCTGACCCTGACTCTTTAGCAATGAAGATCAATAAGGCACTGATAAGCACGCATTTCAGTGCTGAGTAAATGAAATAAAGGAAATCCTGGACGATATTTACGATGGCATTTTAAGTAGTTGGTGACGGTGTGCCTTGCTGTGTATCAGTCCCTTTTATAAATATGCAGAGGAATAAAACTATGGCAGAGCTCACCATAGCGTGGGTCGAGCCGTGGGTCCAGCCAGGACGTAGTTTTATTCTTGTGGTTGATGTAGTAGATCTCTCCCTCTGCTGTGATGGCCTGCTCCCAGCCTTCAGGAAGAGGACCTGAGAGAGAACAGCTAGGTTAGAGATCGACCACCAACCACTGCAGATTTCTTTACATAAATTTACCTAATATATAAAGGTTTTTTGGTTTTTGTTTTTTTTTTTTTAACTGAAGACTTTATGTTCTCAGTAGAGAACAGATCCTCAGTCTAAAAAAATTGTTCGCATTTGATCCATCCCAAATTCCTAACACACCTGACCTCGCCAACCATCAAATCTTCATATTTATTCCCATTTAGACCAAGTGTAGTGATCAGTCAAGACACGTTTAGATTTGAGGTTAAAGCCATTACCAAATAAGCATGTAGTCATGACTAAATCATTACACACTGGACTTAGATTGAACTCATTTGGCTACATAAAACCTTTTGTGTATAAATGATTTCATGGAATATATTTTAGGGTGGAGTAGAGCAGAGATGGCGGAGTGAAGGACCTTACGTCAAAAATATATAAACGTATTACTTAGAAACATTAATGTTGACATGCTGTCAGCAAATGGAATTATATATTGTTACGTATACCATATATTCTGATAAAGAAGCATCATTAAAAAGATTTGGTAAAATGCATCATTTTGTAATCACAATATCAAGATCACATGATCCTATTGCCAAGCAGCCCCCACCACACACACACGACAAAAAGATAGGGCTGAGGCACTCAAAATGATCAAGTGACCTCTGACCAGTTTTAAAAACACAGGGTGGAGACTACAAAGGGCTTGTGCGTGGTAGGAGAGGTGGAGAAGGGAGCAGTGTGCTGACGTGGGGCAGGACTGGTCACGTTTTATGACTCCCAGATCTCCTCCAGGCTTTCAGATAAACATCAGCTCAGCATGTGCTACAGACACACTCCTACAACTCCACACTTTCCAAGGACTCCGTTTACATGTGCGTGTACTCCATTAGCTCAGGTGCACCACAGGCTTCATGGTGAATACGCGTGAGGATAGTCTGTATGTGTGAAGCGTGCGCACACACCCGAGGCTGGGTTCAGGAGGTTCTGCTGCTGAACGGGGACAGGGCTGGCCGAGTTCGTCTGGTTCATC
The DNA here is from genome assembly GCA_030068315.1 of Chrysichthys thysi. Lineage (NCBI taxonomy): Eukaryota > Metazoa > Chordata > Actinopteri > Siluriformes > Claroteidae > Chrysichthys > Chrysichthys thysi. The sequence goes on along the minus strand of JAQLOM010000036.1, from coordinate 16,573,237 downwards.
TGGAGCATGGCCTTGCGAGGGTCCTGCCAGGTGGTTGACTGGTCGATGTGGCTGCATGGAGAGAAGAAAAATGCTATAATTATTAAGAACACATATGATCGTTAATTGATACCGGCGTTCAGCTTTGTGCAAGTTGACACCGGTAATGCAAAGGCAGCATGTCCTAATATCAGCTATACCAAAATGATGCAGAATTCTCTGAGCTTCATATGATTAACAGTAATATGCTGGTATTTAAAAAGAAAAATGCATAATCATTGATATTGTGTAACATCTTGTAAAAGACTGTCAACAAGATGTTGTTTGTGAAAGGAGTCTCCAGTGACAGCACTTCGTACCAGTCGGAGAGATTTCTGCATTTTGAACATTGAGATTTCTGTACTTTCAGTTACACGACAAACTGTCTTATTTGCAGATAAATCCAAGGGGAGGGGGCCCTAATGATATAAATCAAACGCGGTCCTTGGACATAAGGTGCACTAAAGTAGGTCCTGCAATTATGTTATCCACGCTATGTAGTGAGCATAAATACTGCAGTAAAATAGTGAATATTTTTCCCCCATGCGTTAGAGATTAAATGTAAATTCTGACTCCCTTGCAAATGTGAAATGAATCTGAAGATCATTTAAAAACAAAAACAAACAAGTCTTTAATGATTAAAGGGGAGGGAGGAGGAGGAGGAGGATGCAAATGCAACCCTGTAATTCTCCTTACAAAGAAAGTTTTAACATTCTGAGGCTTTTGCCATGTTATAATATGTGTTGCAAATTAGACACTCAGTATTTCAATGTGTATATAATTAAGCAAAAAAATATAATTCAATTTTAATATAAAACACTTATTGGTAATGTTCATTTTAGCTGAAAAGTCAGAAAGCACTTGCAAATACAGTCATTCCTCGCCATATTGCGGTTCACCTATCGCAGCTTCACTGTATTGTGGTTTTTATATGCAATATAAAAAATTATAAAAAATGTTAATATTCTTTTAATATGTTTGAATCAAGTTGAAATAAAACAGTATGTATTTCATCGGCGGATGAACACACAATGAAAACGGAGTGTACGCCACTACCGCTTGAGCTAGTTCGCCCACGTGAGCTTGTACGCGGCACACTATTGGCTGATGGATGGGAGGCGACCAACCAGCGCACTGTGTTCTGTATCCTGGGCGCTGATTGGCTCAGTGACCGTTCATCTCATCGTAATCACCTTCATCGTCATCAGTACTGCACAGCTAATTCATCATCTTGATCATTCAGGTTGTAGTATACTTCACTGGTGAGTACTCATATAGAATTTTACATGTTGTTAAAATTGCACAGGTTTAAGAGTGTAGAAAGTGTTTAAGAGCAGAGGAAGTGTTTATAAGAGTGTGGGAAACATTTATAAACAGTCATTATATATATATATATATATATAATAAAAGAAAAGATCGCTACTTTGCGGATTTCACCTTTCGCGGGGAGGGGGGCACCGGAACGTAACCCCCGCGATAGGTGAGGGATGACCGTAAAATGCAGCATGCACAGTATGTGAGAAGAAAGGTCCCAGTGCTATAGACCAGAAAGTTTTTCAAACCCCAGGACTGCAGGAGAACCACCGCTGGTGTTTTGCTAAAAGATGTCATGAAATGGAATGAAAACAGATTTCTCCAGGAAGAAAAAAAAAAAAAAAAAAAAAAAAAAAAAAAAAAAAAAAAAACCGCCACCAGTGAGTGTCTCTCAATGACTATTTATTTGGCTGGTGCTTTGATGATGACGACATGTTATTTTTCTTTAAAACGGTAGCTGATGGAAAAAACACTTCACGTTTTCTTGGAAACTACGTCACAATCTGGCCTGAACCACAACTTTTGTTGTTGTGTGCGTTCATTGCTTGCAATCGTTTAATTTAATTGAAAAGCGAACGGAAAGAACAGGATCCGACGCTGTAAGCAGTTCTATACACTGCTGTGCCATGCTTGGAGCACAGTTTGGGTCTTAAGACGGTCATAACCAGTTAAAAATGACACATTTCCTGCTTTCCTCCTGCGCAAGCTGAAGCAAGTAGAACTCGGCTGACAGCGTGCTGGCGACTAGAGTCCATTTGTCTGCCGAGACTAAAAATAGTCGTGTTTTGGGAGCTCGTCTCACAAACCCGAGTTTGCAGTGAGAGGAAGAGAGGAGGAGGAGCGAACAGCAGAACGGAGTCAACTTTGGCCAAGATTACATGTGATCTGCTCATGAGGAGCAGACTGGAGGGTCGCTCAAGTGAAACACAAAGAACCGAGCGCCTTTCAAGGAAAAACCATCCCTGAAACACACTCTAGTGCTCTCTCTCACACACACACACACACACACACACACACACACACACACACACACACACACACACACACACACAC
>JAQLOM010000036.1:16560304-16570752 GCA_030068315.1 Chrysichthys thysi | reverse complement strand
CACACACACACACACACACACACACACACACACACACACACACACACACACACACACACACACACACACACGTGTTTATTCAATGCCTAAACAAAGCCAGTATAGAGCAGGAGAGGGTTTGGGCCTTTCGGTCCTGCTTTTCGGGTTTGCATGGTGCCTTGCCGTTTGCCACACTTAAAGGTTAAGCAACGTGTTAATCACAAGTGGTGAAATGAGGACTTTTCAACTTGATATTTATCCTGACCTTTTTTCAGATCAGCCTTTTCCCAAAAACATTTAGGACAAAATAATGAAGCTGAGGTTTTCTTTTCTTTGCGTGAGATCTTTTCTCTACGGAGAACGCTTTACTCTGCCTGTGTGGCAGGGAGGCATTTCTAATTATTGCTTTGTTGGGACTTGCTGCTCGATTAAGATGGAAGGCTAATCGAGGAAAAGGGCTCCCTGGCAGGCCGGGCCTGTCTCATTCAGGCAGGGTCATGCCTAGGGCTCTTCCCAGCCAGTTCTTTCTCTCGCTGCCTGCTTCGCCACACTGAAGTGTCAGCCCATTGAACGAGCTGGCGCCACTTTTCCAAAGCTTTTACCTGACAGACAAAGGCTCAGACAGAGCTACGACCCCGAAAGGCCCAACACTATTCACAGCGTTCCCCCGCTTCCAGCGCTCGCCTCTTGGGCCCGACTGAGGAGCTCTGACATTGAAAAATTGTGACGATATGGTGGGATTTCTGTTATTCTAGCTTTTCCTAGCACATCCTTGCTTATGTACTTCCCAGGAATTGGTGTGGATCTTGCTGTTACTCTGTGCACTGTGCTTGCACCTTTGGGAAAAGAAAAAAAAAGAAAAAGAAAAAAATATATGACAGCAAGACTGCTGTTAGGGGTGGTGTTCTCCCAGATCCAAGCAAAGTACTGGATAGATCTTTGTGAGAAGATGTTTTTATTCAATGTGATGTACTAGCTGTAGTGTTTTATGACAACTTTATGCTGCGTTGTTCCGTTAGCTAGCTAGGCTCCAGCCAAGCTCTGGATAATCCATCATCTGTCCATTAGGACTGGGGGCCAAGTCTAAAATGAGTTGATTACAGAATCAAGAGTCGACTCCAAAGCTTCACATTCAGTTCTGCCGCCACCATCTGCTAAACGGTTCACACCAAACCACAAATCTGGTGCGATTTAGATAGTTTGGTAAAAGAAGAAATGAAGCATCTGAAAACAACCAACAGTATGAAGCTGACAGGAGAATCAGCTCCATGTTTAGTCAACTAATTATTAATGAATTTATCCAACATCAGCTCTTCAAATTAAGCTAGGCTGCTAATTTGGCAATTGTTTTCTCACCCATGTATCATGGGAGTGATGAATCGCAAAAGCTATGACTTGTCCTGGGTCACCGACACAAGGATAGCACCACGTTGCTAGTCTGGAACAGGTCCAGATAAACTCTTGGTATAAAAATTGTATTGGATCGACTCTTGGAACTGAAATAGACGCCCTAAAGTTTCTGGAATCAAAGTTTGCAGCTTCTGCAGCCGTAAGGTTCCCGTGCCCATGTAACCTGTAACCAATCAGCCCAGATTTTAAGAAGTTATCAATGTGCCTTTTCGGTATTTGTTCATTTATTCAGGTTTATCATGCAGTCTTGTTTGATCATTGCTGTCGCTCGTGCATAAAGACCGAACAACGGTGTGGCATTAAGGTAAACCCTTAGCTGCCATACAGAGATGAAGAGAGAGGGCAGAGAGAGTGTGAATGTGTAAGAAAAACAGAAATAAAAGTACGTCAGAAAGAGTGTCTGACTCAGCACTTCATCCCCCTCTCCCCTTGCTACACCACCCATTTTCAAGCCCTTCTTGTTTATGCTTTGCTGATCAAAGGCCCTGCCAGAAACTCCCCCTAATCCCCCTACTGGCACACAAGCCTCCCCCCAACCACACGCATCCACACGGAGCCAGGAAAACGGCCCAGCCCGCTGCACATGAGGGTGACCTGGGGCCTCTTGAGGAGGGTCATGGGGGTGGGATGACCGTCAGGGAGGAAAAAGAAAAGAAGAAAACAACAAGCGCGGAAGCAATCCCTCAGAACTCCTCTGGCTGAATGGATCGCTGTGGTCCTGTTACACTCTGTGTCACCCCGACCCTCCCCCTTCCCCGACTGCTGGAAACTATGACGGACAGGGAGAGAGGGAGGAAGGCTGAGAGGGACGGAGGGAGGGAGAGAGAGAGGGAGGATGGGAGAAGAGAGTTAGTGTGTCTGTTAGTTTTAATTGGTGCACAGGATGTTGTGTGTTGAGATCTCCTCTCTTGGGTTTCAGGGTTAACCTAGAAGCAGGCAAACTCACACAGGTGGGCTTTATTAGTCCTAGGAGCGCACGCACCCACACACACACAGCTCCATATTAGATGTGTAAACCGCCGTCTCTCAAGCGCCGAACAGCCCAGACTGAGGCCCTCACAGGGACTGCAATGTACGAGACACTTGAGTCCCTGAACTCAGCCAACCGTCTAATTCTGGCTTCCCAAAATTACATAATGCTCAAATTTGGCCTCCCCCCCCCTTAAAACACAGCGCAGAATTTCAGGCCAAACCCCGAATCTATCTAATAACAGGCTGAATAACAAAAACAACAACAAAAAGAATCCTACACATGCACACATTTTACACAACACAATGTGTTATTGTACTCGCAAATCCAGGGGTCCAGGCCAAACCCTCCGTCGTCGTCGTCGTCTCACTATTCTGGCTTGCAAGTTCATGCAGTTTCTGCTCTTTTTTCCAGCCGACTTTGAGCGATTCAGAACCTCAACATGACTCTTTCCCAGACCGAGCGAGTTTGGGAAAGTACCGGGAAATGGGAGGCAAACTGGATCCCATCCAACAGAAACAATGGAGACACGTGGACGTATAGAAGTGCTTATCCTGCTTTCTAAGCTTCTGGATTCGGGGCACCCTGCTCTTTCCTAGACAACTACGGTTATTTTTAACCCTGTCTTAGGCTCCATTGCTTGTGTGTGCTTGCACTTGTGCATTTATCTGATAAGATAGCCAAAAGTAAATCGCTTGTAAACTTCAAGAAGTCAATGAGGCTCAGTTGGACTGCTGGTCAATTAGCAAAAAAAAAAAAAAAAAAAAAAAAAAGGCAACAAAATCATGTTTCTAAAAAACACTGTTTGGTTGAGGCAGTTAGTGGCAAAAATCAACAGAATTCTATAAAAGTAGTTGAATTTCACTACTGGTTATTTGGTCAACATTACGAAGCATGCTGTTTCACACACCGTCACTTAATACTACATGCAACAATGCTACCTGAACCAATTCAGCCATTTTCTTCTACCCTGCAGGAGGTTTGTTTCTAATCTCTCAATTGCTAACAGGCCTAATTAAACAGAAATGACAAATTACCATATACAAAGTCATACCACGGACATACCCAGGCAAGAACAACTACCAAGTGTAAACTCCCATAATGTTCACCCAAGATGCTTTGCTCCTGATTTACGCCTGTGAGCAGCAGTCCCGTTTAATGCACTGGCTATGTTGAAAATTTCAAACCTCAGGAGACTCTTGATATCATCGTCATCAGAGATGCATCATATATCCTGCACCCCAACGGTTCATTGGTTTGTCATTTTAGGAGAAATCTTTAATAGAGGGGTTCTCATTCAAAATCCCCCCCCGAGAGGTAGCTTTTGAGTTTCAGGATCGTTTCTTCGGCTACGCGCTTGACAGCACTCGGTCAACGTGGCGAAGATGTGTGGTCCGTTTCTCTTTTCACAAGCCTTGAAAAGAGCAAGTGGGAGACGGAAAGAGAGCCTTGACCCCACAACTGTCTGGAGTGAGTCGTCAAATCCTTGAAGTGGTGGTGGTAGGGGGGACAGTGGAACAGGTTTTTTTTTTGTTTTTGTTTTTTTTTTAGGACCTCTCTCCAGATGTCATCACTATGCCCTTTGCTAAGGAAATCACTAAGCAGAGGGAGCTTTAGGGGATTGTAGGGGGTAGTGAGCTCACAGGATTGGGCCTGGACCCACCCAGGCACTAAACACCGCTCTGATTGATGGCCCAATTATCATGATCCTGTTTATTGTGCGGCTGTTATTTATAACAGAAAGGGGCAGAATGGGTGGGGTAATGGGCTGTAATTGGGGGGAGGGAGGGAGGGGGCGGACTCCCCACACTGCTAGAAATAACTTTCAATTTACTCTTTTTTTTTTTTTTTTTTTAAATATATAAATAAATACTACAAAATACCCTTTAACTAAATAGAAAGAGAGCTTTGCTGACTCATCATGCAGTCATCCCCCTCTCGCTGAGGCTCCATCCATGTTAGGCCCGAATGGATCACTCGCTTTTAATTAAGAACTATGCTCATCTGATACTGACTCATGATGATCTAAACCAGCCCTCAACTATCCTGACCTCTGGGCTCTGCTCGGCTGTGAATCAGAAGAAAATAACAGAGCATGCAATGGCCACTGTGGACAGATGAAGCCTTCGAGATTTCTCCCAGCTTCTGAGAGGCGTCTTCCTACAAAAGCTCTTTCAGGAACAAGGCTTTCCTTTCCCGAAAACCCCAGCAAACTGAGTGCCGAGAAACCGAGGTTTCAATCAGCAGGACATCATCAGCAGAGCTTACCATGTGACCTTCTGGCCCCTTGCCCAAATTAGGCTTTTCTTTGAAGGTGGACTCCCATCACACACACACCAAGTGAGTCTTAAAGGTGGGAGAGATGGAGGAGTGGGAAATTGCATCAGCACTGATGAGAGCGAAAGCTTGCTCTAGAATAAAGCGGGATGACGCAGGAGAAAGGCTTGCTTTACTTGGTGGTGGGAGAAAGCAATGAAAAACGCTGCCATTTGGGACGACCCTTCCTACAGAACAACTTGTGCCAGAACATTGAACATAATGACGTCTAGGATTAAAGTGAATTGTCTTAAGATCTCCATTAGACAACGTCAAGTAGTAAACCAAACTGTTACCCAATCGTCCTCTGAACTTCAGCATGTTTGCCATGGTCAGGTTGTCACAGTCACCTCAAACTGTTGCAGCACTGCTGATCAGCAACAGCGGTCTCCAGACAGAGCAGTCTTTTTAGAGAACGCCCTTTTTGATCACAGGCATATCAGGAGCATGTAGCTCGTGATCTTCTAGGATTTTGTGGTTTTTAGTTGAGCTGGTGGTTGGTCTGAGATTCTGCTCACTCTGGTCCTATTTGCATTAATAACCTCACACTCCCTTGTTGAAGTAGCCACACAAACAAGCCCCAAATGGAACCGGGGGGAGAAGTGCAGATGGTTTAACACTCAGTGACCAACCACAGAGCATACAGCTTTTAGTAATTACACTACTAAATGGTGCACATGTACTATTCCTGAGTCTAATGGGTAGCATATCAAACTTGCTAGCTAAAAGTGATACACGCCAGAACACCTGTAAACCTGACCACTCATGCAACTATCCAATCAGCCAATCAGGTGGTAGCAGCACAATGCATAAAATACCTGCATCTTTATAAAAAAAAACTGTGGTGCGCGCGGGGGGCGCCATTTGCTGATGCCAAAATTGCAGAAACTGGGTTTTTCATATGCACCAGTCGCTGAATTTACACAAAATGGTGAGAAAAACAAACGAACATACATCCAGTAGGCAGCAGCTCTTCAGGTGCCTCGCTGATGACTGAGGTCAGAGGAAAATGGTATGACTGGTTCAAGCGAACAGGAAGGCTACAATAAATCAAACAACCACTGTTTACATGTGTGATGAGCAGAAATGCATCTTCGAGCACACAATGTGACAAACCGTGAGTCAGATGGGTTACAACAGCGGAAAACCACAACAGGTTTCACTCCCGTCAACCATGAATGGAATCTGAGGCTACAGTGGGCTCACAGGAAGTGCAACTAAAGTGCTAATGTCTGGAAAAAGACCAGACAAATCCCCCCCATATTCAAATGTTTCAATGGACTTTAACTAGTGGGGGTGAATGGTTCATTATTAGTGGTAAACCCAAATTCAGGGTGCATCTTTTCTTCTAAAAATTCTGTTTCGTTGCCTTTGGCAGCATCGCAAACTTCAGTTCACCTTTGTGTGCATGTCTGTGTTTACAGCTCAAGGCAAACCATTTGCGATGAAGCTCTAAATAGCACGGCCTGACGTTGAAAAACGAGCGTGCACATCAACCCAGCAGGGAATCCTCCCAGCAACACTAACCATTTTCCAGTTTACAGGTTAAGCAGCTTCTGTATTTCCTCATTGAGCAAAAGTCCAAATGTTAACGACTCTGGGAGGAAATAAGGGGGCCATTTTGGTTTTATGGCGCTTGTGGCCACAGCGTTGGTGGCCTAATGGGCAAAAGATCACCAAGTCATGCTAATTAAAACACTCCTCTCACAGTTTACCCTCTCCTGCCACGTCATCCTCACCTACTTGACGGAGGACTCAAGCTTTCGGTAAGCAGGCTCACATATGAGACACCTTACAAGATGGCAGACCTTTCCAGCGAGGGCTTTTAAAAGCTTCACTTTGCTTGCTTGGATCTTGGCCCGGGAGCTCATTAACAATTATTTGACGCTTTTATCCCTTTCATATGGTTACACCAAGGCTAGAAACTATTACACCACGTTTTGGCATCATTTAGCCTATTGCTTCAAGTAACAAGCTTGTACAAGGCATACCTTTGTGGCCTGATTAACAGCAGAGCTGTTTTTGAGGTGGGGGTGTTGAGGGCAAGCATGATTCCCATCAGGATGGCCTGCTCTGGTTTTAATAAGAGAATTACTGCCCTGATTAGCCCCTCTATTTGGCCGCAGTCTCTAAATTAGGGCCCTTCATTAGTTTATGACCCCGACCTGAGCACTTCAACCCTGTGAAGCCCTTTCCCCCTGGTTTTTTTTTTTTTTTTTTTTTTGGAGATGGGGCTCCATCTCTCCCCACCCGAAACGATCTCTAAACAGGCAGGCGAGAACTAAACAAGGCGACCCCCAGCCTGCCGCCTGGGAGGAATCAAAGCTTGCGGCAAACTGCTTAAAGAGAAAAAGAGGGGAGGAAAAGGGACAGGTCAACACGCCGTGTTGACCTTTTCCCACCCTTCTCTTCAATGGGGTTTATAATGGAAGCTGACAGACATGTGGGGGGGGGAGAAAAGAGAGAAAGAAGGAGAAGAATGGAAGCTGATAATCCACTTCCCCTTATCTCTCGCAGGCAAACAGAAACCTGGGGCTGATTATTACGTTATACAGGTGCTTTAATCTCAGCATCCGAAGGTCCCGAGTATCTGACGGGTGTCTAATTTCGATCACGGAGAGAATTAACACCAGAACTAGCATTAAATCGGAGGAAACTTTGACCTTTGCCCTACGCTTCAATCTAAGTGAATTATCTCGCGTGTATTGATGATTCAGTACGAAGTCCCCAACACTTAACAGGGGAACCCTAGCAGGGAGAGATTCGGCAGGATTTCTACCAGAAAAACCGTAGCACATGCTGAGAGGTCGGACACGTTGACGCTAACTTCAGAAAAGATAAACACAGTCCTGATTGCACAAGATTTTCTAGAGAACACAGAGGTAAGGCAAGTTAACTTGCTAGCTAATTTGTTACTCCCCTCCAACCCAACCCCCTCCGGATGCGAGCCAAAGAATAATTAGAAAAGATCAGATGTGAGGGCTACCTGGCTTTTTCTGTTGGTTGAACTTTATTTACGTTTGGACTGACTGCTGCTGTATCTAAGAAAACAGAGAATTCTTTCATCTTCAGTAAATAGGAATACATCCTGAATGCAATGCTCACACCTAGAGGCAATTTAGAGTCCCCAATCCAACCTACTGGTAGGTTTTAAGAGGTGGGAGGAAACCGGAGAATCCAGAGGAAACCCAAACAGACACAAGGAGATCATCCACAGTACACTGAACCCAGGATTGAACCGTGGACCCTGGAGCTGTGAGGTGACACTGCTATCCACCGCTGCACCCAAACCGTAGACGTTAGCACATCTGCTAGTGGCGCCTGGAAGTGGATGATCTCCACCATTACATCAAATAAGAATAAAAGATCCCCAAGCCTCAGACACAGTGTCCCTTTGTCATACTTTTACTATCTTTCTGTTTCTGTTCCCTGAATCACTCTTACTCCGTTGACCCTGCGTCAAGGCTGCGTCACAAACCGCACTTCCATTCATGCTGAAACGGAAAGCTGGCAGCCCTGATCCGAGTCACTAGAGCTGCGTGACTCACACGAGGCCGAGCCACAAATAGAGTTCCTGCTGAATGGTGTTAAGACATCAAAGAGCAGCATGCAGTCACAAACACACACACTCTTGCGCTCTCTCTCTCTCTCTCGCTCTCTCTCTCTCTACAGTAGCATTCCAAAACAATATTCAATCAGTTGCAAAACTGATTAGTCAGAAGGTGGCGATTAATTTTCCATAAAAAGCAGGCCCGGGAGTAACAAGCGTTTATAGCTGCTATAACGTAAGCGATAACAGGAACTCAATGATAAATGTAACTTAACAGTTAAAAAGTGCAACACCTCTTACATTAATAAATTACAGAGTGTAATGACTGGCAAATTCCTGTGATAGAAGAGAAGTAAAACATTTCAAGATGTGCCCTTATAGGACAATGCCTTTTCTAGGACGGTAACTTTGCATTGGGAGTTTTACTGGAATTATCAATATGCGGACCATTAATCCTAACAGTCAGAGGTCAGAAAATGCATTGTACAGTAACGCTGAGGTTTTTAAGAATAGAAACGTTGATAAAAAATGAAGGGCATTTGATTGCCAAAAAGCATCAATGCAGCTAGATTTCATAAACGTAGTTATTCAACAACTATTAAAAAAAAATCGAAATATTCCAAATCTAAACAGAAAATTTGCTATATTATATTATATAATACATACATACATACGATGTTACAATATTGCAAACTGACATCACCAGATCACCCAATTCATTTTAACAATGCCATTATGTTTTTTTTTTATAGTAAGTATTCATGGTCCACCCCCCCACACTTTAGGAAGGTTTGGACCCGATGGCCAAGCTCTGCATCGTTGTGAACTGCTGCTCCTTCTGCATCATAAAGCAGTGGAACACATTCGGAGGAAAGCGCTCTCCACCGTCTTCCACATACATGAGCTCACAGACATCCATGATTGGTTAGTGTTGCTCGATTTGACAGGGAATATCCAGAAAGCATGGCCAATTTTACTCTTTTTATTCTGTAGCGTTGTTGAGAGATTTTTTTTACAATTCTGAATTCAGACAAGGGGATACAACGAATGTGAACGTTGCGGATCGGATATCTTGTCCCATTGCTTAATTTCTCCTAACTGTTCAATGATGTGTGTTTTCGTGTTAAAAAAAGAAACACATTACAAAGTTTAAGTATCATGATGTGATATTTGTATCACAGCTGCCCCGAGAACAGCATACAAACTTTATAAACAATTTTTTTCCAGCCTTTCTCCCCTGTCCAGTTTCATAAAGGTCACATGGGTGCAGTCTCGGATGGAAGGAAAAGAGGAAAAAGAAAAAAAACGAAAAGAAAAAAAAAACGACAAAGCTGTTGACAAACCAAATCAGTGCCCTGTGGGAAAGTGAAGCACAAACAGAGCTGAGGTCAACACCAAACAGAGAGATGAAGAAAACACAGCTCCTGTCTCTCTCAAGCCCCAGACAAAAAGAGGGGAACAGGGGGTGGGGGGTTCACGTGGGGCCTGGCTCAGCTCTGTGACGCTCACTTGTGCATTCAGACATCCAAAGAGACAGTGTATAGAGATCAAACAATGCCCACACACAGACAGGGGACTCCATGAGTGTGTGTATGTGTCTATTCTTTAGCGACCCTTTTAAAAATGGTTACCGTGGACCTCACGGTTTTCCCTCATATACGCCAGTGTGTGCAGACTGTAAACCCACGTCTGATTGCCGCCTGATGCCTTAGGACTCGGGAACATTTCCAGACGCGTGTTTTGCTCTCGTGAGCCGAATCGTGTATTCACCACCCCCCTCCCCCCGCCTTTAAAAGAACTACTCCAAATGAAGCAGATGTCCTCCAGATGTTTCTCCTCCAAACATCTGGGCTTCAAAAGCTCTCCTTTGTATCCCAGTAAATCTGAGAGTAATCATGTTCGGCCAGAGGCGGCTGGTCAGATGGCTCGCCAAATTTTCAAAACGGCGATTAACTTTACGTGCAAAAAAACATAAATAAGAGTGGACGTCCCGCGGAGATGCTGAACTCTTTGGTCGGGTAAATAAATATTAGACAATGCACCTCAAAACAAACTACGCTTAGATACAGCTGCGGTAGGAACCATTACAAACACTGATGAAAGCAAAAAAAAAAACCCAACAAACTGCGTTTTTGACTTTTTAAAAAAAAAAAAAAAAAAAAGAAAGAAATAAAGAAAAAAAAAAAAGATTTGTTCTTGCTGCAACCCATCCCAAGATGATTT
>JAQLOM010000036.1:16519491-16537400 GCA_030068315.1 Chrysichthys thysi | reverse complement strand
ACAGTTGAAATAAAGAAAGAATCGCAAAACATGAGAAGCGCCACCATATCCCTCCGCCACCGTCCACCTACGCCAGCAATTACGTATCCACCGCAAAGGGAACGTTCATTAAAATCATCTGTTTATTTCATTTAATTTTGTTTTTCTCTAATTAAGGTGATTTTAATTTTATTCTGATTATTGCCATGCATAAACCCATAATACACTTTAAAACATGTTGTGAGGCCGAAACACATTCATTATATTTACGTTAATTTCAATGGGAAAAATTGATCCAGGTCACGAACAAATCAGTTCACGAACAGAGTCCCGGAACGAAGTCGAGGGTCCACTATAGGTCTAATATTTATTAAGCTAATTCTACATATCATGCTACCTTACACAGACTCTTCACTGATGAACTCATGGGAGGTAAAAACACTGCAGCTGCTTGTCCATTTCTGGGAGAAAAAAGTTGACATTTCTGGTAAATGGCTGACAATATGAACAGTCATATCGCAGTAACGATAATTTATCGATATTTCACCCAGCCCTAGTTTACACCTGGTTGTAAAATGACTCCTGGGTGACCGGATCACAAGTAATCAGAGCTAAGTACAAGTGTAAACGACCACCGAGATGCATTCAAGGCGCATTGATTCACACCAGTTGCCGAGGTGGTCTGGGACGCATTTGACCACATATCTGTTGTAGTGTAAACACTACTGCATTACGATGCGTCCCTGATAAAGACGTAACAGCAAAAGACTTGAGCGGTGATGAAATCTGGCCACCTTGGAGACATGCTAGACACAGGTGTAAACAGAGATGTGCCTCCGCTGTCCACTCGTGATCTGATTGCCCAAGGCACATTTTAAAACCAAGTGTGAACAGGCCCTGAGGAAAAAACCACAAAGTGTAAACTCCGCTTTCCTGGCTACTGTCCCATGGTTAAAATAATGGGAAAGTTAAAAGGTACAAAATAATAGAATAGAATAACCCCAGTGTTGACCCAGCATGTTATTTTAGACCAGGGGTTCTTAAACTATGGGTCCCCCAAAATGGGTCGCGAGGGCATGCCAAAAAAACAAAACACTTTTCTTAGAGAAAAAACATCCCCTGCCCCGGGCGGCAAAATTTAACAGTGCGTGCGTTGTTTATTGTTTATTGTCCCGTAGCACAATAATTATGAGTGGAGTTGTAAACTAGTGACTAAGACAAGCTGTAGAATCCCAGAATAGTGATTCACTGTAATGCGTCGTTCTCTTTCTGTAATCGAGGATTGTTAGTGCTTCGTTTTTTCCTTTCTGAATTGTTTTACAGATGGAATGGAATTTCCAGCTGTTCAGGATTGATTACGGAGTGCGTACGTGTATCATGACACTTATGTGAATTGTGACAGGCTTAGTCACTGAACCATACAGATCTAAACAAGGACTGAATACTGAATGTGTATACAGCGCAGTAAATATATGAGTGTGTAAGGGTTTAAAAAACCTGAGACTTATCATTCCCATATTACTTCTGCTTGTCTTGAAGATGTTGACAAGAAAGCTTGTGTATTAAGGGAAAAAATAATACTCAAGCACAAAATTGTTATTCAGGATTGTGATCTGTGTTACAATTCGACCTTACGTTAGTTCCTCGTCTCTCGCGGGGGTTACATTCCAAGACTTTCAACGAAAGACGAAAATCTGCGATACACAGACGCCACCCCCAAACGCTTTTTAAAAAAAATAGTTTAAGCCCTAAATGATCCTCCCACACTCTTTAAACCCATTCTAGACACAATTAAACGCATAAAGAAAACATTTGCGGGCATATAGCGAGGTGAATTTTGTGTTGAATTCGTAGAAACGTCACATTCACAGCGAGTACTGTAATGTGCTGTATACTATACTAGCGTAGCCTACATTTATGTTTTAGGTACTGGGTTAGGGTTAGAATTATGTAGTACACTAGCCTAGCCTACACTGTTTTCTATACTGTATAATACTGTAATTAACAACCACTTGCTACAGACTGGATTTCAGAACCACTACAGTTGTCATAAACAGCAGATGGTACTGTACCGACATAAGCAACTGAATCAAGTCCATAAAAACAGTTCACTACAGGTTTTGTGGATGCTGCGAAATACCGGTGGAAATCCACAAAAAATTTTGATATATTCTAAATAAAAATCTGCAAATAGCCGGGGATGCAAAATGTGAACCGCGATAGAGCAGGAGATTGCTGTATTATGAACGAATCATTGCTGTGTATTTTAGAATATCATGAGAAGATTAAAAAAAAAAAAAAAAGGACCCTAAAGGTTTAATAGGTAGAGTTGTATATGATTTGAGTTTGTTTGTTTGTTTGTTTGTTTGGTTATTTATTTATTTATTTATTTGCTTCTTGTGCCTTCTTGAGTTTAAAAAAAAGAAAAGAAAAAGAAAGCACCAGCTTGTATTGACTCTCGTGACCTGCTATTGTTTCCAGATCCACAGAGTTAGACTCCAACTGGAGCTGGTTTCAGCTGAGATGTATGCAAGTTGGAGGAAACGCCAATGCGGTAAGTCCCCCCCCCCCAAATCCTCCGTCACGGTTTCACATACACCATCATGCACAAAAATGCACGGCCGTCATTTTAAACGTCGCCATTTGTCGCTCTTTTCTCACAACGGCGTCTGGGCGAAGATGGCTTTTTTCCGCCAGCATGGCTGCACTACCACCGACACCAACGCGAAGTACAACAGCCGTGCGGCTCAGATGTACCGGGAGAAGATCAGACAGCTGGCCAACGCAGCGCTCTCCAAATACGGCACTGATGTAAGACATCTGTAGGAGATTTCTGTGTTTGTTTCCAGTGTGCAGCAGTTTGAAGACCAAAAAAAAAAGGGTCTTATTCCACATAACTAATGCTGTAAGCTTAAAGACGGTCCTGTGAGCTTTTATTCCCTGTATGCTCATCCTTACCTACCTTATAACACCTTTAGTAGTGTTTGACTTTATTCTTCTACACCTGGAAGCTATAATGGTTTATAGCTATCCCACTATCCGGTGTCACCCGGAAGAGGAGGGGTTTTCTTTTAAGTCAGGTTTTTTTCCCCTTGTGTTGTCTCAGGGAGTTTTTTCCTTGAACACTCTTGCCTCCGGCTTGCTCATTAGGGAAATGAATCCGCATCCGTATTTTTAAAGCTGCTTTGTGACAATGTCTGCAGTTAAAGGGGATATCCAAGTGAAATTGAGTTCCGTGAAGAGCTCCGACTCAACAGGTTTAGCAGCTTTCGCTGTTAAACCTTTAATAAAGTATAACTTTATCCCCAGCTCTGAGCCTCCCTCCACCCACTCCACCAACAAGTGGGCAAGGGGCTGAGGAGAGGTGGCCGGGTCGGGAGGGTCGGGGCTGAACATGTGAAGCGGGAGTTGCTCAGTGATTCTCGATCAGTGCATATTTGAAAATAAAAACCTCGTCAAATGGAGAAGTGCTGAACGGTCACCACTGCGTCCGCACCGGCCTTGCAAGGTCCAGGATGATGTAAACCAGTCGATGGCGTTTTGAGCCTTTTTGAACTCATTAAATGGTAATTTTGTCAGTATTAACACGAGCGTCCATGTATTTCATCAGTCGTATCGGTTAGTTTACAGCTCAAAGCCATATTTACACCTGGAGTACCTCTTTAAACTTATAACATGGTAATCATCTTGAAGCATCTTATGCAACTTACCTCCTTTAAGTTATCCTAGATAATTAATCTAATAGGAAACGAATGTAGTTAAAAGAGTGAGAAGTCTAACTTTGGGGCAGTTAAACAGATCATTCTGGGGGCTGTAACATTTTTCCTCTTATCCATAACGTGGGAATGACGACTCGCTGCACTGATTCTGACCGAATGATTTTTAAGCAGATGTATATACACCGAAGGCCCTAAACACGTCTCCAATTCATCTGTTTTGTCAGCTTTCTCTTAACCGGTTTTACTGTGAGAAAATGCTTTGACAGCACAGACCATAGCTATAAACACTCCAGTTGAATTTATGGAGGTAATGATGTGAATGAAAAACAAGAAATGGCTGGAAAATTCTGCTGCTAATTGCGTCAATGTTAGGGCTAAGGCAAGGAGCTAACCTACGTGTTCAAATCCTGCAAATAATTTTGTAAATAATAATCCTGAGACTATCTAGATAGCAAAGGACAAGTAACCTTCCCCACGTTCTGAGTATTTCTCTATTTTATATCTAAAGTCTGTTGAAGGTTTCAGTTCCATTATCCCATATAACATTATTCATAGCACTCTAAGGCTGGGTTTCCCAGCCTTTTTTGAGCCACAGCACATATTTTGCGTTAGAAAAATCCGTCGGCACACCGCCAAACAAAAACATCACGAAAGGTACAAGCAATAGGTAGATACACAGATCGATTAGCCGCCTTCTTCCACCTAGTGGAAGAGTATTTAATTGTTCTGCCCGTCACTCTCGCGTAGATGAACGAAGACGAATTATTTGGAGTAAATAAGAAGTTTCAGACCAATTAGGAGAAATTTAGGATCATTTCTCACGGCACACTAATGTGTCACAGCACAGTGGTTGGGAATCACTGCTCTAAGCGTTCTTAGTCCTCTTAGTACATACTGTAAACAGTATTGTTAAACAATCTACTCAAACTCTGATACGGTTTCCACGTTCACAGCCGCGGTGAAACTTTGACCACGAGTCACGGTCTCTCCGGTTCAAACTCCACCTCGTATCAATCAGCGCCATGTAGTCTGGCCTGGCAGCTACTTGTGTTATGATGCGCATTTTATTGTCTGATACTTTTTGTTTGGAAGGCTTTGCTCGAACAGGATCTGCTGACGTTACGTGTGTATTTGCATTGTTGGTAACGGGAGTGTAAACTTTCACCCATCAGCTGTGGATCGATAATTCAGGACACACTCTGACCCCAGCGCCAGAGAAGAAAGAAGCAGACTTCTTTGACGAGCACACTCAGGTAGGACGCACAGAGTCACGACTGGCGTGCAGTGTGTTTTAGGAGGAAAAGATCATACACTCGTGAATTTGCATGTTTAAAACTAAGCACCAGCCTCACTTCTGCATGTTTGACAGGCTGGCAACAGTTGGGACATGGCATCTCCTTCACTCTCGGAGCAGAATGGAACAGTCAGTGTTACTCCTCAGCTGGAGCAGGACAACCCCAAAATGTCAGAGTCCATCCCAACCCGTGAGTATGCTTCTGGACATCTTCAGGGTCTAGGCGTTGTGCCAACAAACAGGGATATGATACACCGTTATATTTCACCCACAGTGTCGTTGTAGACACTTCAAAAAATAATCAGTACTCCTGTGACTGTTTGGGAGCCAATATTTTTTAGTTAGATCCTTTCTGATTTGTCTTCTAAGAGTTTTTTTTTTTTTTTTTTTTTTTAAACTGCACAAAATTCATTTTCAGCACCAGAAAACGAGAGCTGTGCTTTTTCTTCTGGGTATTGCAAGTATTATTATCATTATCATTAATGATATTATTATAAAAAAAAATTTTTTTGGTTTAATGATGCTTTCATTAACAGTTGGTTAAAATTAAGATCATTCAAGGATCGTTGGTAGGTGCTTTTGGACCAAACAGTTCTAGGAGCTCACTGAGAGGAACTACGTACTGCGGAGCACCCCCGAGAACCACATACCTTCAAGGGCTTTTTTTCCCCGTTTGCATTTGCACTATAGAACGTGACACAACCTGGTTTTGCGACAGTTGGTATAGCGGCGTCATTCGTTTGCTGATTTTTTTCGTATAGTTGTGCATCTTGTCCATCGGTGTGCTTGTGTTTCTGTGTAAAAAGCAAAACGGCAACATTAGGATTTAAACTTGTCTATTTTGGTGTGTTGTGTTTGGCTGGCATGTTTTTATAGAAACAGGTAACTCCACTGTTCCGTACAACGTGGGAGACCTGGAAGTATTACATGCTGACATGGATAAATTCTTTATTTTATGTTTGTTATAAAAAAATATGTAGTATTTAGTGGAAAATAGTTTAAAATATGTTTATATAACATTGGTGTGGAGTATTATTTTATAACTGGTTTACTTATGTGGACAAGGGCATTTAGTTTATTTAATTAAGATTTTTGTATTTTGCGTAGACGTCTCAAAATCTGTTTGTGTTTCCCCCCATGGCATATAGGCTCAATAAATCCTGGACTTCCCTTTTGGTCCATTTATTCTTTTTTTTTTTCTTTCATTTTTAATGCTAACATTAATAGCTGTTGTTTACATCGCTAATGTTTTACAAGTTTTTTAAATAAATGCTGGTTCCCAGTGCTGCATTGGCTCATGTGTCCAACCAGTCACCCTACATTTACATCTCAACCCATCATCATACACTTGCGTCACTCATGGTTCTTCTTGTGTTAGGAAAGTACTTGCCATGGAGTAGGAGCTAACAAATGTCCAAGAGGTATCTAAGAACTGCGATTGTCCTTTGTTGTTATAGTGTGGACTACTTCCTCCAACAGTTCTCCAACTATGAAAAAGTTCCTCCACTCTGAATGCACCTATAGGCAGAATTTTTCACCTTGCCATTACGTCTCAATAGAAGGACTGTTGCAGCCAATATAAACCGGTTATACAGCCAATATAACCATTTTCTCCATGTTGGGGGAGAAACATGATTTTTATAACGATGATCTGATGAGCTTTTACTGTCATCACTGTGTTTGTTCTAGATGCCGGTCTCGAATAGGTGGGATTTTTTCTTAAAAAAAAAAAAAAAAAGGTTTTTAAAGTTTTTCTAGTTATTTGAAAGTGAAAAATGTCTTTAAGACTCTTATTGTGGCCTGAGGTAGTTCTGTAATTCTGTTCACGATTCTGGTGACCGTCACTTGCAAGTTTGAAAACACACAGGGCCGACCTTTGTTTCAATTGCCTGTCCTGCTGTGTGTATTAATAATGTTTGTATTTGTCTTAATTTCCTTTTCTGAATCTCTCAGAACTGGAGGAAGGACCCAGCATTGAGGGACTGAACACGGATGCAAAAGCCACTATAGGTGAGACTTTTCTCTTCTCAAAGTGTCTGCGTGTGTCTGTGTACACATTAGACTATCCTTACGGTTGTAGTGGTATGGCGCCTGTGCCCTTTTGAGGCAAGTTGGAATATCGCTACATTCACTCATCTACGTCAGCAAATAATTCCCATAAGCGTGAAGCTAAATAAATCTCATCAAGCTTTTCAAGCATGTTAGATTTTCACATGACCCAGTTATCACTCTTGGATAGCAACATGCCCTGACTACATCACCATTTTTAGCTAATAAAGATAACTCTTACTAAATTACTACTATGTGTAATCATATATGAATTATTTAGTTTGTTTTAACCACTAATAACTGTATACATACATTATATATTTGTACCAGGAAAACCATTAATATTCATTAGTATCAATATACACGGTCAGAATATTATAGAACGTTTATTCTAATATTAGCATACTAAAAATTGGCTGTAAATTTGATTAAAGATTGCAATTCTTCCACTACAGTTTATTGTATTGATACAACTCAGATGCTCATCTTATTTCAAAGCCTATTACATTTTAACATTCATTCATTCATGCATTCATTTTCTTCTGCTATTCCTGGTGGAGGTCACAGAAGCAGCAGGCTACGAAGGTTAGTTCAGACTTCACGGTCCTCATTCAGGGATTCCAACTCCTCCTGGGGAATCCCCAGACAGTCTTTGTGAAATATAATACCTCTAGCACATCCTAAGTCTGCCCTGGGGTGACCATCCATTGGGATGTACCTGATACAACTGTAGCAGGCCAGGGGCATACTTGTAAGGGGCCTCATTTGGGTCCTTTTGATTCAGAGGAGCAAGGGCATTACTCTGAAGCTCTCCCAGATTATCAAGCTCCTTACCCCATCACAGAGAGTAAGATCAGCAACCCTGCAGAGGTCCCTCATTTCTGCAGGAAGTACCAGCGACCTTATTCTTTTGGTCACTACCACCAGCTTGTGACCATACACAGACGTCTCAAAAGTAAATAGACACCCCTCATTACACCGTTTTATCTATGCGGACACCACCCTGTGCTTCAAACTTGTTGATGTATTATGATTTTTCATTTCAGATTACATTATATTAATTGTGTAGAGCAACTAGCCATGCGGCGAACACCAGAAGCACAGAGTTGTGTGATTTTCAAAGAGGGCGTATTGTGGGTCAGTCTGAGGGTGGACTTAGCCAGCGTATGATTGCACAAAACCTCGGGGTTTGTCTTGTTACAGTCAACAGAGTGATTGTACAATTCAAAAGCTAAGGAAATTAATCAACAACAGGTGGTCGTCTGACAGTTGTCTTCAGACTGTCGAGCAGTTTGTTGAAGGGGTACTTCTGTGGGGGATCTCCATCAATTTGGCTACTATGGCAGAGCAGCTAGAATGGAAGTTTCTAGAAATAAACTTTTCAAATATTATGGTGTCTCTTTACTTTTGAGATGTCCGTGTAGATGACAATCAAGATCCTATCATGGAGAAGGGGCGTATATACTTTTCTAAACCTCAGGGCTAGATCATAAGAAGGTCCTAGTAGAGCCATGCTTGGTAAACTGCTCTGAGGGGAGAGGTTAGAAAAAGAGTGATCCTAAAACCCCAGATTAATGTGTACACTGCCTGGGTTAGAGATACCAGGATCCAACCCTAGAGCCAGACCCTGGGGGCGGTGTCTATAGGTCAGCGTCTGGCATAACGCTGAATTAAGCTGGTCGTTTCAGGCTGACATGGAGATACGGAGTCATCTTGTCAGCTTAAAAGATGATGGGTGGATGTCTGGTGCAATACTGGCCAGGTAGCAGGCACATGATGGACAGTTTTAGACTTGATACTTGCAGTGGAAGTCTTAGGAGAAGGTACCTACCTGTCCTTAATCAAAAATCAAACTTTAAAGTCTGAGATGTCTAAGATGTTTAAAATCTCACCATGTCTGTTAGGAACCAACATTTGACCTATTCATAAGCAAGGAACAGTTCCCAGCCAGAAGTCTGTTGTTTATTTGTACCAAACTAATAAAAGTCATAGGAGGGAAGAACACGAGACAAGACGAACATTAACTGGATAGGCAAACGGAGGCAGCTTGCACAGGACTGCAATCACTGCTTGGTCTCCAAAAACCCGGAAAGAAAAGAGAAAGCAACAGAGACAGAGAGAGTAAACATGCTTC
The DNA here is from genome assembly GCA_030068315.1 of Chrysichthys thysi. NCBI lineage: Eukaryota > Metazoa > Chordata > Actinopteri > Siluriformes > Claroteidae > Chrysichthys > Chrysichthys thysi. Next base: position 16,528,225 of record JAQLOM010000036.1, on the reverse strand, counting down.
CCCTCTTGTCTTAAAAGTAGTTTATATAAGAGAAACCTGCATGTCAGTGTAGTGTAGGCAGTTCCTACATTCCATTACACCAAGGAGACCGGCAAAAGGCTCATCGCAACCTCGCAACTCCTTTTATACCACTTTAAACTTCTCCTCCGAATGAAATCTCTTTCATGTTCATGATGCACTTCAACTTTTTCACCAGTCTTCCGTCATCCTGTATGTGGTTTGACCTTGTTCCAACCCGCCTTCTAGCATAAGGACAGCTTCTTTTTAACATCAGGTTGAATTTGTGAAAGCAGTTCCTGCTGCATTTTCTGCAGCAGCCCGTGCTGTGCATGTGGACCCCTTCCATGTTATGTATGGAGTATTGTGAACTAGTGTCATAACACAACACTGTGTAGTTGGGAAAATATCGAACCTTTAAACTCTTTCCAACAACGGGAACAAATTATGGCCCGGTAGCCATCTCGTATAATGTGATTCTCTTGAGTAACAGTGATGTCTGCTCTGTTGATGTACAGACACCTCGATGAGACTGGCGTCTGACGAGCCACAGCCTCTTAAAGGTGATTTGAGTGGTTTGGACTTGGCCTCCTGGATGGCTGCATATCAGCAGCATGCTCCTCTGCATGATTCGTGCTTAGGTGGATCATAACCCGCCTGCTCTGATCTCACCTGTCTTCAACTCCACATTATTAACTTGCAGCCTCCTGCGCCTTGGTCTGTATTGTGACCCTAAAGTCTTGCCAGTGACTTTGTAACAAGTTTGCTGCTAATGGCTTTTGTAACCCTGTTGCAAGGTGATGAGCTCTGAAGTGGCTCTCAAAGCCTAGCATGCCATTACCTTTCAGTTTTTAAGCAGCTTTTTGCTTTCCTTGCTTATATTCTTGGGTAATTGAATTCAAGGCGAATACTAAAGGAAAAGCTATCGCGAATACGCCAAGTGTTTTAACCTTCAGTGTTGACTTTAGCTGGACTTTTGAATTTAAACTGAAAGCTTGTCTCATCAGTTATAGTAGCCAAACTCTAAAGTGCACACATCCAGTGCATTAGGCCTAGCTGTGATGTCATCAAAAGTGCTTTAAGCGTGAGGTCGAACCTCTCAAGACCACGAGCTTGTTATCTTAAAAGTCTTTCTGAATACAGCCGATGCACACGGAGGTCCGCCGAGAATTAATGCGCCGGAATAATGAGATTAGGCATGCTTTCTTTCTCGTTCAGTGTATGGAGCGCATATTTGCTCTCGTGGTTAATCAGGCCTAACTTCTCCATTTGTTCCGTTTAGTGGGTCTCCAAAGGCTCAGGCTTCATTTAGCCCGTTTGTGTAAAGTTGGCTGTGCCTTGATATGAGCATCATTAGCGCCATCAATACTAATACGGTGGTGTATTGTATCAGGAGAACTGCAGCCTTGGATTGTTATTTCTGCACAGTTGCCTTTGGCTGGCTTGGGTTTTCTGAAAGCTCGCACTTATGTGCTGTCCTGTGAGGGACGAACAAGAAGAAATGTGAATATGTTAATATAATGTGCTTTTCTTTCATTCATTCATTCATTCATTCATTCATTTATTTATTTATATTTATTTATTTTTAGAAGTGAGACCTTCCATTATTGGAAAGAAGAAGCCGGTCGCCGCAAAGAAAGGGGTAGGTGTTATGATTTTGTTCACCTTTTTAATCTACCCAAGTCTCATTTGTTGATGCAGTTCTAAGTTCACCAGCAGGTGGCAGACTAGCATCAAACTTTACTGTTTAGACAAAACCTAAGCATTGGTAGGAACTCAGATGTTCCAAATAGCCTAAAAAAAAGCTCATAATTATCGCAGTAGTGTAAAAAGCCTTTTGGTGCCTAATTATATCATGACATTTGATGGTTATTACTGGTAATTTTTATTAATTGCACATTAAGGGTTTGTTGACATGCAGTGAAGAGTCCGTTCCATTACCATCGATTCAGCTGCCGTATGGGTTTCCTAAATAAGTACATTTGGAGAAGCACTGGATCTACATCAGAATATTGTTGTTTTTTTTTTTTTTTAAATAATAATAAAGCACCACCACTTTAGTTGAAAAGCATCTTTGTCCTGATGTGTGTTTCGCTGTGTCCTTAGCTCGGGGCTAAGAAGGGGCTCGGGGCCCAGAAAGTGAGCAGCAAGAGCTTCAACGAGGTGGAGAAGCAGGCACAGGTGGCTGAGAAGATGAGAGAGGAGCAGGCTGCCGAGGCCAAGAAGCAGGCCGAGGAGTCAATGTGAGTTCACAAAGAACCCTGAGAAACATCAGATATTATTTCTGTGAAGTCTGGAGTCATCCAGGTCATTTAAAGACAAGGCAACCTGGACATGGGAAGTTAACTGTAAATATTATGGCCCTCCAGACCCTGGAGAAGCGAGTTACAATGGAGGAATAGTGTGTGTACATGGGTCATAGAGGACCCGAGGGTGTGGGTGGACTGGTAGGGAAAAAGATGGATCACATTGATAGGAAGCAGGAGTTTAAGAGGTTTCATAATGAGGGTGAGATTGTAATGCCATGTTGCCTTGCGTTTGTCTGTGATGAATTGGCCAAATTAATAGTTTAACAACAGTTAGTTCACATCTGATTCCTAAATACCAACCCTAGTTATGAGCCAAGCATCTGAATATTGTGAAATTTGGAGTTTAGAGAGATTAGAGCGTATATCCAGGACCTCTTATATTAAATTAATCCAAATAGTTAGATGAGGTTCTCACTTCTCCAAGGTGCTTCATGAGCTGAAAATGTCAAGATGTCCAGTTTTATAAACTGAGACCCTGAAGGGCTGCTTGTGGGTGGTGGGGCATTTCCTTTACTAATGTAAGTGGGGCTGGAAGTAGTAGACTTGAGGAAGGATAACACTGAGGACTAGATGAAGCTAATTTCAAAGACAGTATTGGCAAGGATATTCAATTCAATTCAATTCAATTCAATTCAATTCAATTCAATATTATTTCTATAGCGCTTTTAACAATGGACATTGCCTCAAAGCAGCTTCACAGTATATAAGGCCCAAGTAAAAGCTTATTAATTTATAAACATATTTAGAAGTACACACACACACACACACGTATATCCTTAATGAGCAAGCCTGTGGTGATGGTGGCAAGGAAAAGCTCCCTGGGGCGACAAGAGGAAGAAACCTTGAGAGGAACCAGACTCAAAAGGGAACCCATCCTCATTTGGGTGACACCGGATAGTGCCATTGTAACTAACTCAGTCCTATAACCAGTGTTATATTGTCCAAAAGTGCAGGCATTATGTGAGACATATATATACATGATGGATATATGAGAAGTACTCAAATAGCAGAGAAAAATGGATCTCAGTTATAAATAGTGCTTTCTTAAATAATCTGTATCAGTCAAGAAATGTAATATTACTGTTTGATCAGCAATGAAACAAAACTGTTTTTGGTGTGGAGTTCATTCTGTAGGAACTGATTCACTATCTTCATGCGCGTACTCTGTTGCGTTTTTTTGTGGCTGGTTCAGTGTGGCCTCCATGCGCCTGGCCTACAAAGAGCTGGAGATTGACAGGAAGATGGAAGAGAAGAGGCTGCAGAACCTGGAGGGGAAAAAGAGAGAGCAGGCTGAGAGGCTCGGCATGGGCTTAGGAACCAGGAGGTAACTTGATATCCTCTGTTCTCTCTTCAACTCGCTCTGTAGTCTGCATTTTTCCTCCTCCTATCTTTAAAGGCATCTTGACCAGCTGAGACATGTTTGCTGTCTAACACGTTTGTTCCTTTAGTTTTGCTCGGGAGTTACGTTAAGATGGTGTAGCCAGCGTGTTTTAAGCATAGGGCCAGGCGATATTGCAAACAAACAAACAAACAAACAAATAAATAAAATAATAGTGTAATCGGTGATTCTTGAAACAAAGAAAATTTAAATAAAGGATGTTTATAGAAAAATCCATTGTATACACTATTTGCTAAAGATGGTGCTGTAGCATAGTGAACCTTTCTTTTTGGACAGAGTAAATGGTGACTATGACTTTCATTACATGAGATGCCACTGCAACTGAGAAGTCAGCTTGGGGTAATCTTCTCCATACCAAGTTCCTTCCTCATTTGCAGTGAGGTCAATATAACATGGCTGCTCACAGCATCAAAAAAAGCAAACAAACCCAAAAAACAATGTAATGTGTCTTGTGTTTAAATAAGTTATACTGTGTATAAAAAGTGTAGCTTTGAGTATTAGCTTAAACATTGACTATATACAGGTAGTCCTCAGGTTACCATGGAGATGCGTTCCGAAATCCCCATCGTACATGGAAAATTTCGTATGTCGGACCACTGCTTAACCTATCTTAACCTAACTTAGCCTAGCCTAGCCAGGAGTCTTTTCCTGTAGGAGACATGGTGGGGCATTTAGAAGACATGCTTTTGAATTAAAATTAGTACAGTACACCGATACACAAGTTAACTCCATGAGTTGTGGGAGAGAGGGAGGCATCACGCAAGGTCAAATCTGAACGTATCGTATGCCGTACTGTTACACGTCCTGCGGATTTTATATGTTTTCTAAATATTTTACAATTTTGTGCATATCGCAGTCATCATAGTAACTTCGAAAAATCGTAAGTTGGGCCATCGTAACTAGGGGAGCACCTGTAGTTTGCTGTTTGAGGAGGAAAAAATACATCTGGCATGACCGTTGGCTGTCTAGCTTGCTCCAAAAAAAAAAGATGGACGTTAAGGCGTCCATTGTTTCCACTTTGTTTTTCGAACGTGATTAGGTTGAAAATGACATAATTAGCACTTAGGAGGTAAGACACATGTAACATTATATTTCACATAAACTTGCTCATCTGACTTTTTAAACCTGTATTGATTCATCTCTTTAAAGTGATTTTTTTTTTCCACCATTCTTTGCCATGCGCTCGTTCCTGGGCAAAGTGCTACCTGTCTCGATCTCGGCATTTTCAGTAATATCGTAGGGTGTTGGAATGGTTTTTCTTTGTATGGGTTTCAAATTTTAAATAGCATTCCTGGATTATTTTTTTTACATTTAAAAACATGTCTAGCTAAACATGTGCATTATCAGTTAGAGCATTTTAGAAATCATGTTAAAACCTCCCCTTGAAATAACCATGAAAATTGCAGCACTAGCACAGCATGCTTCACATCTTTTCTGTAAACACCTTCATAATATAAATACGTTTTTATTTTACGCAAGCATATTAAGATCTGACGTGAGAGAAACTTTAGGAAAGGTTAGACACCAAACATACCAGTGAGTTTGTTAGTAAGCCCTGATATCCTGGGTGAATTGCACAAAGGGAAGAGCAAAGACGGTGCCCTGGACTGTTTAAACACTGATGCTCAGTGTACTTTCCACAGATGTCTTGCTACTATGGGTTGGTCAGTAAGAAGGATAAAGCTTATGGATCTCCTGTGTTTTAACTTTTTCCTTCCTTCCTTCCTTCCTTCCTTCCTTCCTCCCTCCCTCCCGCCCCAGTGTTGTGTCACACTCTGTGATGTCAGAGATGCAGGTGATCGAGCAAGAGACCCCTGTGAACTCCAAGTCCTCCTCTCGCTCCAGGCTGGACATGTTCGATGAGCCTGGGTTTACCTCCGGACCACCAAAGTAAGTGACAGGGCCGAGCTCTCAGTGAGCACACTTGAACAATGCCGTAGAATTCCCATCTGACTGGCAGGTACAGGAGTAATTGCTGATTGTTTCCCATGTCACACAACATGCAGTGGCATTCCCATCGGAAAAAAAGTTGCACCAACTCTGAATTCTGTTCCTGTTCTGGTGTCATGGCAGGTACAAAGACAACCCCTTCACCACAGGAGACAGCTTTGGCTCACGGTGGGATTCTGATTCAGGCTCTGCCTCCTTCTCCTCCTCCTGGGCTCTAGAGAAGGAGGAACCCAAAGATACTGAAGTGACCATCTCCAGCATCCAGCCAATCGGGGAAAGGTTTGTTAGACTACAGGCACAGAGATGTCTATCAGTTTATGTACTTGACCAATAACTGTAGTGTAGAATTGGCATGGGTGTTAAGTGACTGAATGGATGGTTGAGAGATTTATGGTGGTGTGCTTCAGGTTGCCCAGCAGAAGGAAGCCGGAAGCTTCCGTGCCTGTCGCGGAATCCAGTGAGGCACGGCAAAAGTTTGCTCATGCTAAAGCGATCTCGTCTGACATGTTCTTTGGCCGCGAGAGCAACGCCGAGGTACCGACTGCAGGGAAGCAGCTTATGCATACCTGTTGACCTGTTCACTGCTTGGAAATAAAGTGACTCAAGCTTAAGATCACTCATGTCAGTCATTTCGTTTTGTTAAACTTGGTGTCTCTCATACATTTGTGTTTCAGTATGAGGCCAAGGCTCGTCTGGAGACCATGTCCAGCAGCACGTCTATTAGCTCTGCTGATCTGTTCGGGGACGGAAGCAGCCGCTCCTCAGGTGAGCGTGAGTGCTTTATGGAATATTTAGTGTAATTGAACGATAGACATCATGTGCTTACACTGATAGAGGTGTGTGTGTTGTGTAGGGGGATCCGGATTCGACAGCGTGCTTCCCTCTGGACCAGACATGGCCCAGTTTAAGCAGGGCGTGAAGACGGTGGCTGGAAAGATGGCCGTGCTGGCTAACGGAGTTATGAACACCATTCAGGTGAGGCACATGGTGTCCCAGAGGAGTGCTTAGTGTGACTGTCTTGAATTGTGATAAACAGGTCTGACAAAAACTATAATACTGTACAAGTTGCATGGTTAAGTTTTTTCCTGACATCATTACTCTTGATGAAAGGCAGATACGTATCAAAGTTTGTTATGAGAACTGGAGAACTGGAGCATGAACAGTGTGATATTATGTGGTATAGCTAAAAGTATAAGTATAAAAGTATAAGGGTTTTTTGATTTAAATGCGCACTGGTCCTGATCTTTGTGATACGATTACACTAATTCGAGCTAAGAGGCAACTGAGAACGAATCACACAACAGCGACCAATCAGGAAAAATGAAGTCTTAAGACGTTTTCTCTGAGACACGCAAAGCTAAGCAACCACGTAATTTGGAGGAATGTGCTATCTGCCATCTTTTGCATGCATGAGCTTGCAGATGCTGATGAGTGGCTAGTGTTGTTGTGATTGATAAGGCAAAGAGAGAAATGCCATCCCTCTCACCAAGAGAGTGAGGCCAATTATGCTGTCTCGGCATTTGAACTTGCACCTTGTTGCTCACAGAACCTCAACGGCGGACCTTTTGCTTCACTTTAGAGTAAAATAATTTGGCCACGAGGCAGCTGAGGGTGTAAAGGCTGCAACAGAACAATCATAATGAAAGGAATAAAAAGCTGGCAGGACTGTTGGTGCTGTCTGAAGTTAGAGACTTGAAAACTAAAAGAGGCCAAGTAAGAAAGGCAGCTCTGGAAGAAGATAAAATGGATGTGTTAAAGAGCACAAAGGTGGAAATGACTCTGGTGTTATAGTCTAGTTATGTTTGAAGCTCAGTATAGGACTCAAATTATCCATGGGTGCAATGTTATTTACTGTTAACCGATGGAAATTTTTTTTTTTTTAAATTAACATGTCACAATATCATCATTGTAGTCTTCTATTAGTATTTTGTTGCAGTCAGAGGTTTACATACACAAATATGAATGTCACTAGGGGCATGAATATCATGGCAATATATTAGGCTTTCATCAACTTTGAATTATTCTTTTTTTTGTGGCAGAATGATTGTGGAACATACATGTGCAATTTTTCATTAGTTTTGGGTTTTCTGAAATCAAAACGGGGTAAAAATGAAACATTCAGTGTCAAAAATATACGTGCACCCACTTAAATTATTATTTCAGTGGTGCTGAAAGTTCCAAAACGTCTTTTACCTTGCCACGGTCTAGGTCTCTTAACTTCCTGTTAGTGATCATGATTGACCACAGCCGGTAGCTTTTCTGCCTCAGCAAAAAAAAGGGTTTGTTTGACAACACTGATTGGACTCACCAACACACTGGACAATGGGAAAGTCCCAGGAGCTCAGTGCAGATCAGGGTAAGAGGATCATAGATTTACACAAGTCAGGAATGTCTCTTGGAGCCATTAATATACAACTGCAGATTCCAAGATCATCAGTTCAAAGACTTGTACACAAGTACAGGTTACTGGGAGGTGTAGCCACTTTGCCAAGCCACTTTGCTGGAGGAAGACTCAGACTGTCACCCTCTGCTGAGAGGAACTTGGTTCAGATGTTCACAAACAACCCAAGAGTCATCAAGGCACAGGCTTGCCATGAACTGGAAGCTGCTGGACCCCTTGTGTACAGTCAGGCGAGTTTTACATCACCACAGACCAGGGTTGGGCAACCCAAGTCATGGAGGGCCGGTGTGAGTGTAGGTTTTTGGATGACCTTTCTATCAGTAATTAAAAATGATTCCTCCTATGGCTCTAAACAGCTTTCGCTGATTGAGGGGTCATCCCAAAAACTTGTACCCACACCCGGCCCTTCATGGCTTGTTTTGCCCATGCCTGCCATAGACGGAGAAGCTGCCATCCAAATAAGTAGCCCTTACTCCAAAAAAAAAAAATCGACACCTTCAATCTCAAGTACAGTGTAGGGATGCGAAAATTTGGGCAACCTTGTTAATCTTCATGATTTTCCTGTATAAATCGTTGGTTGTTACGATAAAACATTACAGTAAAATATATCATATAGGAGACACACACAGTGATATTTGAGAAGTGAAATGAAGTTTATTGGATTTACAGAAAGTGTGC
>JAQLOM010000036.1:16488911-16501509 GCA_030068315.1 Chrysichthys thysi | reverse complement strand
CCGAACCCGGGGCTCAAACCCAGGACCTTCTCGCTGTGAGGCGACAGTGCTAACCACTCAGCCACCGTGCCGCCCTAGAAATGGAATATAATATTCAAAAATATGCTTTCATTCATGTATAATTACCTGTAACTATGAATCATTGTGTTTTTGTAACTTTAGAATGAGCCCTTTATATCTGCAGAGCAAGCAGGTCTACTGAGCCACCATGTTGCGCACATACAGTAGCCCAGAATGGACAAAAGTGCCTTCTGTGTTTCATATCTTCAGTGCTAGTGAATCTTGAAGGAAGTCCCAGAAGGATGACAGAGAAAGAGAAGGAAGTCAAGGAAGAAGAAAGAAGAGGAGTCAGTGTTTGCTGGTGTTGGCAAACAAGTTTCAGATCGCAAATGTTTAAAAATAGAGGATGCGTCATATTTAGCATGGAAAAAGAAAGAGTGTGTGAATGGAAGTACTTGGACATACACTATGGGCACCTGACAGCCATCATACGTATGTCGTAATGCATGCTTGGAAAGGTAACAGTAAGAAAGGGCCATTTAGGTAGCTGAATCGTACATAGTGGACCTTTAATAATCTTATATCTGGTGTGTTGCTATATATCTTATAACAGGAAATACAAGATAAATTTGACTACGTTCAATATATTTTCATTTGCTAAGATGTAACTTTTGCAGTGGAATCCTATCTAAAATAGTGAAGACTGTTTTAACAGCAGAGGAAGTGGAATGTTTAACTCCACAAAGCATGGTGGTGTAGTGGTAAGCACTGGTGCCTCACACCAATAAGGTCCTGGGTTCGAAACCCAAATATATGAAGATTAGGTCAACTGACTACTCTAAATTGCTCACAAGTGTCAATGTGAGCGTGAATGCTCATCGCTGACAAATCGGGGACCCGCCCAAGGTGTATCCCACCTCCTGACTGAAGTCAGCCAAGATCGGCTCCAGTTTCCCTGTGACCCTTAATAACCCTGTGATAAGTGGTATGGAGAATGGACGGCTGGTGTTAACGGATTTCTCTTAGTCATATACTGTACTGTGTATAGCCTAACACATTACGTGGAATGCTAATTTACGGAGGAGACCATTTCAGAAACTAGCTGCTTAACAAATTCATTAAGAATTGCTTTCCCCCCAAATATTTTTTTTTGTGAATGCAAATGTAAAAACATATTTAGTACAATTAGGAGACTTTATAGACAAACGCCAATTGTGGCTGTCCATTGTCAGTGATTTTACTGCATGAAGATTCTTCTCGTCAGAGATAAAGACAATTCATCCTTACTTGTGTGAAAAAGACGTTTTTATTTTATTTAGTGCAAAGACAGTCATTTTAAATTAGACTTTGAGTTATGGACTGTTTTCGAGCCTGCACTCGTGGGATCCTTCCTCATTATGTTTTAATATGCCATTATGATGAAACGAACCTTCTGATCTCCATCTGTTTTGAAAGGACAAAGCTGAAGGAGTAAATTGCTTTTCCCATGACTGGCTGATTTATTAAATGCAAAAATGTGTGTAGAAAATCCATCATCCATTTTTGCACATTTAGATTTCTGGTTTTCTTTCTTTTTTTTTTTTTAGATGCCTTTAATAAAATTATGAAATTCATCATATTCATAATCACAGAGCATTTCCAGCCATTGCACAAATCAGCTTTACTCAATTACTAAAATGAGCTTTTTGTTAGTTCACAGTGGAAAAACAGAGGACATTCATCAGTTCACTGCTTATAATGCTGGTTTGAAGAAAAGGGCGTCCAGAAAGACAGGAAGTCCTCTGAAAAAGACCTTTCAGCTTTTTAGCAGTTCTACTCGACCCAATGGTAATACCTCATATCGAAAAATATACCCACAGCAATAATGACTCGAGACCAGTAAGTCGGGTTAAATCACTCTCCAGTTGTATAAAACAACTATCTCTCTTTTTAAAAAAAAAAAAAAAACAACCAAAAAACAAAAAGCAAAACAAAACCTAAATCTAACCGAACAGAATAGATTTGTTTTCTCATAAGAAAAGTTCTCATTACATGAACAAAGAGGTGGTGTAAAATGTGGCACTGAGAGATTTGATAAATTGTACTACATAAAAATAGTCATTACAAAAAAGATGAATGAAAACTGAAAAGAAAGAGAAAGAAATATGATAAACAATGATTTTCCGAACTGGAATATTAACTGCATTTTATGATGCCCTTGAAATTCAATGATGCTAGCTAAACAAACTGAAATAATGTCTCGTGGTACAGAGCTTCTACTTCACCTACAACTCATCCTCAGCTCAGACTGTCACAGGATGTTCTCAGACGTGTGTTTGTGTGTGTGTGTGTGTGTGTGTGCGTCCATCCCCATGTAGTTTTGCATCAGACATAAGTACTTTCTGAGTCCTTTATGCGTACAGGTCTGCATGACCGTTTCAGCATGTTCAGCCCCAGTTATAAAAGTAGATCTTCTGCCAGACAGGTAAGTATTCCATCAACGGACCTGAGAAGACAGGAAGCAGACCCAGTATAATTATGCCACTGCAGAGTAAAGAGTACACGAGTACACATGGCATTGTCAACCAAGCGGATATATCTGATAAATAATAAAATCTAATATATCTCACTCACGTGCAACTAAGCCTACTCCTGGAATGTAATCAGCCAAGAACCGGAGAAGGAAGAGGATCTTTGCTCTGTGGTGGTGGAGAAATAAGGTCATTGAAACAATGCCTTAATTCAGACACTAGAGTTTTTCAAAAAGCATGTGGTAAACAGCTGTCTGGTCTGATGAGAACAGAATTGAATGTTTAGGCCTTGGCCTTGTGAGAACCCAACTCTACCACTATCACTATCACCACGGTGAAGCACGGTCATGGTGGCATCAGCCGAGAGTTATTCTTGGTTAATTTAGTGCTAATCTAAATGATTAATTGTACTTTATTTTGACTTAAAAATAGGCAAATTTATATGTACCACAATTTTTACATTAAAGGGGTTGGCTCACCCTTCCTAGAATCCTCTGGGCCAAGGAATGAGACACCATTTTCTATGCCATCATTATTTCAAAAACAACTTGCAACATTTCAGCGACATCCTAGGCCATAGCTTTTAAACTGTAACGTGAAATTGAAGATATTGTGTCAAAATATGGATATTTTAAATGCTTCCGACCGATCCTTTCCGTTTTTGTATAGTTACTCCGTATGTAACGGACCCGGACCAATGGGGGGCCGCAATGGGAAAATTAGGCATATTTTATTCAAAGCGTTCATGTATGGCATGTAGATTAAGAAAAAGTTTGAGCTGGGTCACCAACAGTGAATTTGTGGAGATTTTGCTACACAGAGAGCTAGAATGTAGCCAGCTTGTAAGACAAAAACAACAAATTGGATTCTGGGAGACACTCTGTTTAACATGTCACTAATATTGCAACCTATAACTATATTCGTCCACCTGAATATGACGGGTTATTTTTGCAACAAAAATAGCCTTCATTAATTTTCATTTTCCATAATTCTTCTTCATTACCCAGGTTTAATACACAGATATTATTCGTGCATTACATTCCCATCGCTGTATGTTGCACTGATATTTTTGTCATGAATTAATATGATTAAAAATATGTTGTCTAGGGGATAATCAAGAGGAATAATAATAATATAGCGTTCAGACAAGATTGTTCGGCCAAACTTCCAGCACTTCAAAAACAGCTCAAACAGAATCAGTTACTACACAACACATAATTATCCCAAGCACTTCAGCTAGCTGTCTAACAAAAAAACCTATAATCATGTTTTCGGTTTCCAGTAAAAAGCACATTTAACTGAACATAAACATGAACGCTTTGAAAATGAGCACACAGTTGATTGTTAGAGTGAAAGAATATAAAGCGTCGCACTTTTTCATGTACTTTATGGCACTGCAGACCTTTAGCCTACTGAGAGCCTACCAGCAAATAAAAGTTAGTTTACCCAGCAGCTTTTACTCCAGAGACTAACTACTTACATACAGCTTAACAGATTGCTCTTTATTTCTTTTCTGGTGAACAGATGGACTGTGATTGTCATGGAGCTTCATGTTTATCTTTAAGTAGATTGAAATCCCGCTACACAGACATCTCAAAAGTAAACAGACACCATAATTTTTGGAAAATTTAGTTCTAGAAACTTCCTTCTAGCTGCTAGGCCATAGTAGTCAAGTTGATGGAGATCCCTCACAGAAGTACTCCATCTCACTTGCAGCCGCTCTGCAACATCAGCGGCCTTACAATGAGGATTTTTTGAGGATCCGCTCGACAGTCTGAAGACACCCTTCAGATGGCCCAGGTCAACCTGAGCGGGATGCTTTTGATTCCTTTCTTTTGCTTTTGAATTGTACAATCACTCTGTTGACTGTAACAAGAGGAATCCCGAGGTTTTGTACAATCATACACTGGCTAAATCCACCCTCAGACTGACCCACAATACACCTTCTTTGAAATTCACACAACTCTTTTGCTTCTGGTGTTCGCCGCATGGCTAGTTACTATAAACAATTAATATACTGTAATCTGACATGAAAAATAATCAGATATCAACAGGTTTGAAGCACCAGGTGGTGTCCGCATAGATAAAACGTAATGAGGGGGTGCATATTTACTTTTGAGATGCCTGTGAACACTGAAACGCATTCACCGTCTAAGCCACACTCAGGGGCAAGGCATTTTCCAGGAGGTATTACCATCCATCACCAACAGGGATGCTGTTTATGGTGTCTTACTGGTTCATTTTTTTAAAAATCCATTCCTCCTGGATTAATTGTTGGACCCATAAATCATCAGGCATTTCGGAATTGTTAATATGCTAAAAAAAAAAGTGTTCAATTATTTATGTTCTTTATTTTATTTTGCATCCATGGACGTTCTTAATCTGCATTCCTTAATGAAGATAAAAAGCTTTTACATGTCTACTGCTGTACGATGTACGACTAGAATATCGCCACCTACTGGAGAATTCACACACGTACGAGATTTACATTTGCCTTCATGTGTGTTTTAGGAAAGCATCTCTCCAGGGCACTACACACCCTTGATTTAAATCGATTTAGTGATCCAAGAGCAACGTATTAAAGGTTTTGCTTTTAAAAAAAAAAATCCATTGTCCACATGTCACTAATAAAAATTGATAGCATTTGTGTATTGTATTTAATGTTTTTTTCCCCCTATAACCTATATACTTGCTCTTTTGGACCTGCATTTTCTTTTTTAAGGCTCCATGCTACTGATTGGAACAATTTCAGTGCCCAGATTGCCAGAGAACGGCCGCATGGTGGTATGCTTCACCCTGCATGTATGTTAACGTGTCAACTTTCAATCCTTTTAACACCGCTCCTTTTTTAAACTCACGTCTCCATTGTGACCTGTGATTCTATTGAATTGCTATTTTCTGTACACTCTTGAACAGAGGTACTGATTTTGACCCTCTGCACACTCCGTAGTTGGAGAAATCAGGAAGTGATGCTCAGAGATCATTGGTGGCAACATAGTGTGGATAGCACGGAGAATCGCACTGACGTTTTCGTTAAGCAGAAATGGATAAGCAATGAAGGATTCTGAAGGGAAACTTCGGCTCAAAAGCCCTACGGATGGTTCAGTCGACAGGACCAAAGTCATTTGTTTGTATCGTCAATATGATATAAGTTACCATCAGAGTACATCGAGTCTCACATACCACTCGCAGGCCAAGCACACAGCGGATATGTTGTTGTTATTGTTGCTTTGATGCTATTCATTGTTTGTTTTGTCAAAAATGGGAAAAAAAAGAAAAAAAAAAAGACATAATATAAATGACATAAACCTGCATAAAGTAAGCATAATTGTCCACTCCCATGTTGATAAGGGTTTTAAAAACTTAAAAAATATCCTTTTGAGGTGCATTTGGAACAGATAGAAATGTAAAAGTTACAATGAAATATTTGAATCGTCTGACAGCACCAGTTTATACGCTTTACACAGTACGAAGACTTACTCAGAGTATCTGTCGTAGAAAGGTGAGCGGAGCAGGTAGTAGAGCAGGAGGAAAGCTCGTCTCCTCATCTCGGCTCTTTCTCTGCGGTTCAGCGTCTTCATCGTGTCAGACAACAAACTGAAACTGTTGCAAAAACAAAACAAAACGCTCATTTACAAACTGACATTTCTGGTCTAACAGACAGACAGACAGAGAAAGAGAATAAGCGCTTTCTTTACCTTGTTATCTCCAGGATGCCAGAGATAAGCCACGGTTTCCAGGAACGTCTGCCACAAAGTCCTAGAGCGGTCACTGAGTGTGTACAGCATTAAGGAAAACACACATTCACATGCATACCTGGTTATAGTGTGAATCTGAATCAATAGTAATGAGGTACACTTACTCGCTCATCTTTGGGCGCTCAACCCTGTTCAGGGTCACGGGGGAAAGCTGGAGCCAAGCCCAGCTGACTTTGGGTGACAGGCGGGGTACATACTAGGCAGGTTGCCAATCCACTGCAGGGCGACGCACAGAGACAGACAACCATTCACGCTCACATTCACACCTACGGGCAATTTAGAGTAGGTAATTAGCCTAATTCCCGCTGTGCATGTCTTTGGACTGTGGGAGGAAACCGGAGTACCCAGAGAAAACCCACGTGGACATGAGGAGAACATGCGAACTTCACACAGAAAGGCACCCAGGTCGACCCCGGGGGAATGAGCCCAGGACCTTCTTGCCATGAGGCGACAGTGCTAACCACCATACCACTGTGCCGCCCGAAATGAGCTACAATACCACAATTAAAAACAAACAAAAAAAGGTTTTCTTTTATTTACGTAAGTCTAACAATCTGACACTTTTTCCGTACACTGCTTCTACACCATTATGTAAGGAATACACTTTGGGGTGTGTGTTGTTACAGGAAAACTATCAACGTTGGTGACACAAATGTGGAGTTCCTATAACCACGTCAAGGCTGATTATTTTCCTTTAACAGCATGTCCTGATGTGGTTTATTCTTCTTATACCATATACATACCATACCAATTTGCCAACGGTAACAATTGCTTTTCCCTCATTAAACAATGAGACACTTTCCATCTGTTTATGTTCATCACAAAGCACTAAAAGTTCTTTCCCAACTTTCCCATATCTGAAAACTTGCGTAATCAAACCTTATTTGCATTGCAGTTCCCTGATCGTCTTGCATTAGGATACGGTGCACGATGGGTCGAGCGATGTACAGTGATTCTGCAATGGTCTCTTGCAGGCCCAGAGGGGTAGGGCTTGCCTGTAGGTCCTCCTCCTGCTCCCTCCTCTTCCTCACTCTGTGAGCATCGCCCCACAGTCGACTCTGCAGTGAAGACGCTGAAGGAAGAAAACAGAGGTCCTTCTGTCAGTTTAAAGCCACTAAAATGCACATTCTTAGACACTGCCTGATCTGTTCTGCACATGACACCACTGCATTTTAACTCGTATAAAGATGAAAAGTATTAGACCAAAGTGTTAGAGTTGAAATAATAAAAGGGAGAAGCAAAAAGGCAAGGCGAAATACATTTAACAGCTTTGAATGTACAGTAACTGGCAGAAATTGAACAGATCACTTTTTCACATCCATGTCCCCACGCAAGACGCATTTGTTGGATCGTTCAATTAGCTCCTGGACTCCCACAGAGAAGTTGTTTATCTGCTGCTCTCAGAGCCAGGCGAGCACCGCTTCCATTATTTCATCATCAGAGGTGAACCTGTGACCTCGCATTGCCTTGTTCAGGGGACCGAAGATGTGATGATGGCTCGGCACCAGATCCGGGCTGAAAGGAGGACGTGGAAGATGTCGGAACCCGAGTCGTTGCACTGTCTCTACTGTCCCTGCCGCTGTATGAAGATGTGCATTGTCATGGTGCAGCAAGACTGTTTTGGACAGCGTTCCTCTTCTTTTGCTGCGAATTGCAGATTTAAGTTCATTTCCCAGCAATGCGCAGGAATTTGCACTGTTCGCTGTTTGCCCATGCACTTGGAAATGCCCCAGAACAGGAACCTTCATGTCCCAAAAGAACGTTA
Source organism: Chrysichthys thysi (assembly GCA_030068315.1). Classification (NCBI taxonomy): domain Eukaryota; kingdom Metazoa; phylum Chordata; class Actinopteri; order Siluriformes; family Claroteidae; genus Chrysichthys; species Chrysichthys thysi. The sequence continues at coordinate 16,493,476 of JAQLOM010000036.1, read as the reverse complement.
ACAGGATTTTCTTGGGGAAGGACTGACTTTTGAATTTCTTTTTCGCTGGAGAAGATGGATGTCTCCACTTCATGCCTGGGTTATCGTGTAATTTAATAACGGCCTTTACCTTTTGAGTTCCCCCGTACTATAATTAATTACTTTCAACTTGCATTTTCTCTGTGCACTTATAGGTATGATCACAGCTTTATCTATACAAGGGAGCAAAATAAATTCAGAATTACAGCATGGGCAGCCTTCATAAATATACACACAGGACTTTTAATGGTGTTTTAACTCTGACGCTCATGCCAGTGCATCTTTTTGTTCGACTCTTCTATGCCAACTGTTAAGTTGCCAAAGTGATGCATTGGCACTGCTGTCCTGCTTTAAAATAAATGTAAAAAAATAAATGCATACAATGAAAATCTAAGACTATATGTACACTCGGGCGATCTGCTGACATTTTTCAATCAGTTTAATATTTATTTACATTTCCATAAAGATTTAATCATCATGTACATCCAAAGCATAAAGGGCAAACACAGCCAACGTCAAGAATACCCGATCTGTGTCCCCTGCCTAATTTGCTGGCATTGGATCAGGTAGTTTAGTGATTAAGGCAGATTAGTGGATTAAGCGGCATGCGTCCTGTACATGCTTAACTTCCTGGTCAATTTAAAATGCACTACAGCTGTGCTCTGGTAGAAATTTTGCGACTTCTTACCACTTCTCAGAGGGCGCACCACTCTTCCTGAGCGCTGTCCAACGAATGTGAGGTCTTCCTCCACGCTGTCCTGATCTAATGGGGGGAACGATTAATCAATTTTCATTCATTCGTCTTCAACATGGTAAATCCGGAGCTTTTCCCGGGAACACTGTGCGTCAGGTGGGAATACAGTCCCTACTGTACACCAATCCATCACAATTCATGAATGAACGAATGAATCAATGAAGTCATTTGGTGATTCATTTGTTCGTTCGTTCGTTCATTCATTCACACCTGGGGCAATTCAGAGGTGCCGATTCACCCAATGACATGTTTTTAGGAGGTGGGAGGAAACTGGAGATCCTGGAGGAAGCCCACTCAGTCACAGGGAGAACATGCAAATAAGAAGAAGCTCTTCACTGCGCCCGCATGCATTTATTTAGTTTATAGTCCACAAGAGTATTATTCACTCTAATAACGTGAAGCTGTTCAGAAATATTATGAGGTAAGATCATGAAAAAAATCTGAAAACGGACATTTCTGGAACTCTTCACTGATATGTACGCTTACCTCCACTGTACAGCTGTGTGTCTCTATCCAGAGGGATTATGGGAGGCGACGTCTGGATGCCTGATTTGTACCAGTAGAGCAGCAGGATGCGCAGGATGGCTCTGAGGATGTGGAGGAAGTGGATAATGACGATTTCGGTGGTAGCGCTATCAGTCATACAATCCAGAGTGCTGAGTGCTGCGCTTAACAGTCTTACTTTGCAATCTGAATCAGGACGACGACCAGCCAGCGCCCGGGTTCTTTCCACAGCTTAGCGGCTCCCATCTCAGTGAAGACCTCCACATACTCCAGGACAGAAAGCCAAGTTAGCAGCCTCTGCTGGGAGATAGACTATTGCAAGACAAGCACACACACGGACCCAGACACACACACAAAAACATGGATCACTGTGTGCTGCTTTCGTGTAGGTCAAAAGTGCTGATATGGAGTATTTTCAAATGCCACCATAAACTCAATATAAGTTCAAGCTTTCTCTACGGAGCTCCATTAAGGCCAGTGTGAAAGAAGCCGAAGGTCATGAATTCCATCTCGTTTCCCCCGCGCCCCAGGCTGAGTGTCGCATTTATTGCACCGCTGAAAGTGCCTCAGTCTGTAAATGTGTTTATTTCTGAACACTGAGGTTGGAAAACTCAATGATATATATGTCGCTCTAGCACAAATGAAGAAATAAAGAGGGCTCATGATACTCGGCTCCAACGCACAGTTTTTTGGGGGTTATTAGACTCAATTGGGGTCCAGAAATACAGCCTGGTGGGACTGGAACTTAAGTCAAAGATGGATAATACAGGCAGCAACACAACATATTGCACTTTACAGCTCTTTCGATGTGGTGCGATAGACTATGATACGTGACAATGTTATAGTAATGCAATATGATTGGGCTGCTATTAATTCTTTTATTTTCTGATGAAATCAAAGAATTATAATGTAGTAGGCAGAAATCAACACACTTAAATTAGGAAGAGATGACGGGGGACGACGACGACAAAAGATACGAAGAGGCTACGCACAAGGTCACTGCATTATAATTAGCCTCTTTGCAATTTGATGCCCACAGGAATATTTTATTGGGAATCTCGATTATTATTATGTATCTTTTGTTAGCAGAGGATAATAAAGAATGACCAGCACAAAGGCCTTGCGTCATTTACTGTGACTAACAGGAACAGGCCACACCTTCTTCACTTTACAAATGTTTGTGGAAGAGGTTTGGCATATTAACACTGAGGCCATTCCCTTTCACTGGGACTGACAGACACCGAGGCAACACATCCTTCATGGAGACTCACAGGCACTATGGCCACACCTCCTACCATAATACTGACAAGCGCACTTACTGGGCCTTACATGTATGGAGGCCTACACCTCCTCCAACAGGCTTTGTGGATTAATGGACTCAGAGGCCACGCCTTTTCCACTAGTAACATGAGACACAGAGACCACATCTCTGTGACTACGACAGACAGACCCTGGGGCCATGCCTCCTTCACTAGGATTGACAGACCATGGGGCCACGCCCACTTCACTAGGATTGACAGACTCCAAGGCCACGCCCGCTTCACTACGATTGACAGCCTCCAAGACCACGCCCACTTTACTAGGATTGACAGGCTCAACGGTCACGCCTACTTCACTAGGAGCGACAGGCTCAGAGGCCACGCCCCCTTCACTAGGATCGACAGATTCTTGGGCCTTGCCTCCCTTATTAGGACTGACAGAGTCAGAGGCCACGCCTACTTCATTAGGATGACAGACTCAGAGGCCACGCCTCCTTCACAAACACACACGGCATCGCATTGGCATCTTTGTTTTGGAGATTGGTAATTGTTCCAGCCTGCTGCTAACACTACACTATCTATCCTACACACATGTGGTCAATGTTTCGCTTGATTGATTTTCCCACTGTTTTGCTTCTTGAGCTGAGGACACACTGCTCCCTTTCAACTCTCACAATTCAACTTATCTCCAAACAACTTTATATGCGTTACTATGCCAACACCACACAGGCCCACTGCTTTCTATCAGTGACTTATATAAGCGAGCTGACTGCCAGGAAAAAAAATCTTGGCGAGAAAGAAATGGAGAAAGACAGACAGAAAGTGGGATGAGACTGAGCAAGAACATCCAGAGGACATTACCACAGGCAGAGTCTTGGAGAGAGCCTTCCTCAGAATGTCATCATTCAGCAACACCAACAGGTTCGATGCTGAATACACTGAAAAACAAAACGGGCAAAGAAAGTCAGGACAAAATGATCCACCCACACCATTCCCAATTTCTTAACATCTTAGCGTTTCCCAGTTCTGCACACCTAATACAACTCATCCTCTATATTGCATCTGGTCTTGCTGTAGTAACGCAGCAGTACTCTTGTACACATCAAAATCCCACGAATCAACGCACATACTTGGTAGTTGATTTAAATAAAAACAAATCACCTCTTGAAACGAATATTCAATACACTAACAAATCATCTTCAAATCATCAAACACATATCCTGGAGTTTATATACACCGGAACATGAGCTCATTGTTTGGCAGTTCTTCGGATGTCTGTAAAGATTTTTCTGGTGTCCATTCATATCAGCTCTTTCTTTAAGCAAAGTCTAGAGCACATACAAGCTTTTCCTCCATATCGTGTATCATGATACACTCGTAATCTGCTCACGGTGTTAATTCTTAAACACACTTTAATTAAAACTGCAGGAGAAGTCAACTATTGCACTGTAACTCTATTTCGACATTAAACATGATACATCATTAGGGATACACAGATCAGGGCATCAGTGACAAGGCTGATAATGATGTGAAATGCTGGAACAGGACTGGATCACATTTGACTCTCGACTCGTACAACCTGCCTCCATTCCACCTCTGATGTTAAACTTAAAGTGGACATATCGTACCTCTTTTCCACAAATTGACCCAATTCCCTGAGGCCTTAATGAAATGTCTGTGACATGCTTTGGTCAGAATACCACAAAGATAAAGCAGCACGGCTCCCTTCTCATCCTGTCTAACCAGCCCTGTTAATTGAGTGCCTGTTTCTTTAAATCATATAACCCGAATTCCAGGAAAGTTGGGATGCTCTTTAAAGTTGAATAAAACTAAAAGACTTCCAAATTACATGAGTCAATATTGTATTCATAGATTATAAATTTTATAGAACATTTGGCGCATCATTAAGCAAAAAATACGTCAAAAATGAATATATATCAAAATACCTAAGAAAAACCTATATCAGGCAAGAATGGGACCAAATTCCAACCCCAAAACTCCAGAAACTCATAACCTCGATGCCCAGACGT
>JAQLOM010000036.1:16370530-16381095 GCA_030068315.1 Chrysichthys thysi | reverse complement strand
AAAGTCAATTAAAATAAATTATTATTATTATTATTATTGCCATCATCATCATCGCCGTCATTATTATTATTATTATTATTATTATTATTATTATTATTATTATTATTATTATTGAACATATCCATTTTAATACCTGTGTTATTTCCTCTCCTGAATGTACAGGACCAGTTTGGTTGGATAAAAGAGGCGAGGAGTTTGGGGAGGTCTTTGAGAGAACTAGAGCTTTCTTCTGATTGGCTGAGATAAAAGGGGCGGGCAGACAGGGGGATGGGTTTCGAGCTGAGGCTTTAGTGAGCCTTTCAGCAGCAGATCAGCACACAGCAGAGCTCCAGAAACCATGAACACACCGCCTGTCACAGAGACCTGAACTGAGGAGCAGAGAGAGGGAGAGAGACGAAAGAAGCGACTGAGGAGTGTTTCTTTCTCAGCAATCTCTCCAGCTGTGCTTTGCATGAATGAATGTGTCTGGAGGTGCTGTGTGCATGAAGATGGCACATGACACTGAAGCTCTGGCTGATCCCTCACACGCCTGAAGTCCACTTTTATTAAGCCGGAACTTTATCTTTTAAAGAGATCCCTCTTTCTTCTCTGCTCTGGGGGATACAGAGAGAGAGAGAGAGAGAGATAGAAAAAGAGAGAGGGAGTGAGAGAGAGCAAGAGAGAGAGAGAGAGAGAGAGAGCACGATCTCTGATTGAGAGAAAAGATTTCATCTTCATGATCCAGTAACACCTGCAAAAGACACCTGTCCTCTCAACACGTGGATCTAGGAGCATTAAGAAAAACCAAAACTTTTTTTATATATATATATAATATATATGTATATATATAGATCTATATATAGGATTTCTTCTGCTCTGGATTTCTTTCCTTGCTTTGAATCAGAGTTTTCAGTGGATAGTGAGGTAAGACAGCTTTTCAGTCTGTGTGCATGATTGTATCTGGAGGTTTTCCAGCAGCAGGAGCCAAGTTGTGCAGAGATAGAGAGAGAGAGAGAGATAGAGAGATAGAGAGAGAGAGAGAGAGAACTTTTTTGGACAGCAGATGATATTATAGATAAAAGTTCCTGCAGGTTTATAAGAAAGGTTCATCAGAAGGTTTCGAATCAGGACTTGGGTTAGTGCTTGTACCTTTTCGTACAACTCGGCTGACGTGACATCTAAGATAAGGTCTCAGACTGAAAGGTACCAAAATGGACCTTTTTCTTTTGGCGTGGTTTCATCGTGGGTTTATGTTTTAATACCTTTAATGGTGCCTTTAATCTTTTACCTGGGAATGTGCAAGTACATGTGCGGTTCTTATACGTGATACTTTACTATGGACGATTTACCATTTTCATTATGGAAATAATTTTTTAAAAATGTGTGTATTTGGGGATTTTACCTTTTTTTTCTTCTTCTCGAGGTTATGGAAGGAGTCCCCAGTGTCAGGGCTTTGTACCAGACAGCAGTAAAGCTGTAAACTTTTACGGTTTCCAGATGGTGGATGGTTATCTATTACATAACGTAACGATGCACATTTTTTGCCCTATGACTCGCAAAAAACAATTAAAAGAGAAAATTAGAGCCTGGTAAGAGAGCAGTGCTAAATGCTAAACCGGTAATAAGTAGACATATAAGACATGTCACTCTTTAATCCATTTAACCGTACTAACGTGACAAAAAGTGCGCCGCTGATGCTCCCACACCAGCGAGAAGCTAAAGTACAATTTCGTGCTTTTAATTCTGATAGTGATAATGGCCCATAATTACTGTAGCTCTAGCAGAAATTTTGTGTGGGTGTGTATTAAGAGCCATGTGAAAGCCCGATCTCTGGATACAAGAAAGTTTACTGCTAATTAAACCACATTCTTCTTCACTGGAGCACAAAATGCTGAGCGCCCCAAGTGATCCAGTGGCAGCTGTTACTCTCTAAACATCTCCGAACTCTCTCTGCTTTTCGCACCCGGTGTGTGCATGTGTGTGTGTGTGTGTGTGTGTGTGCTGAATCTGCTGTCCTGCTGTTCTCAGGGAAGAATGTGTGATCCCAAGCTCACGAGAGCCTTGAGTCTATGTCGCTGGTGTGTTTTGTATTCTGTCTGCTGTGAAAAGGGGGAAAAAAACCCTGCAGGGAGCTGAGCCTCCGAATCATGTCAGGTCTTTCACATCCTCACCTCACCTCTTGCGCTCTCTCTCCTGTAAACATCACGCTAACCAGGTCTGATTTACATGCCCATCCCTTTACCACACAGCTCCTTTACCCAGGAAACACCTCTCAGATACAGGAGTAGGAGAATGTGGGGGAGTTCACAGCAGTGTTAATGAAGCAGCGCTGTTTTAAAGACTGACACCTCATGTGTGATATCAGTCATGGGGTCAGGTGTCACATATTCATCTTTCTATGAAAAGAACGTTGAGGTGATTGAACACTGTGAAACGTCAGATGCATGAAGGAAAAAAATGCTCAAGAATTCCATCCTGGGAGTTCGACTTGATGTGGTTCAGCTAGTGGTCACTTGCTTTGAGCCCCCCCACCCCCACCCCCACCCCCCACAGACACAGGCAAACACACTTCTTAGCTTTGGGTGGCCAGATGCCTGCTTACCTTCCCTCTGACACACAGTGAATGGCAGATGGCTCTCTCTAGATAACAGAGAGCAAGATAGCAAAAGAGTGACTGAGAGGAAGAGTCTAACAGTGTTTTCATTCTGATTTTAAATGAGTTACCCCCAAGCACACAAACGTACATGCACTTAACACTGCTCTGGTACCATGAAATAAGTCACATTATTGGTACCGTGGGTTCAGTTTGACCCCATGGTGAAAAACATGCTATATGACCAGAATAACACCACTTTATTATAATAGTTTGTTTTCCTTGAAATAATATGGTATGACAACGTGTTATAAAATCCAAATAATTTTGCACAACGCTTCATGTGCGAGTTTCCGCTTATTTCACCCCGCTGTAGGGAAAAATGTTCCTGTTGGCATTGGTTACTGTTGGCACAACTAATTTGGTTTTCTTGTCACTTGATCCGGGATTATTATAGCATCTCTTGCGTTGTCCTGGATGACGCTGTGTGGTGCTTGTGGCTGCTGTGGGGGCCTCTGGGGGAGGATTTTTGCTACAGAAATCCAGCATTGCTTGTGTAACCGGATTTCACATTTAAAGTTTTTTGGTCAGTCCATGTCACAATCTCTGTTCTCCTGGCATCATCGAAAAATAAATTAAATGCTTTCAAGGGTGTGTCTGCTTGACCCCCATTCCCTTTTGGCCCTGCTTTCTGTCGGACAATATTTCGCATCGGGGTTCTTCTGACAGTTTTTATCTTCTGTGACCACACATACCCGTCTTTCCCCTTATTTTTTATTTAGGTTTATTTTCACTCAGGATCAAATTGACCCCATAGTACCCATCACATTGAAGGTACCATGGCGAAGCGAAAATAAACCTAAATAAAAAACAAGCGGAAAGACTTTGAAACTATCGAACATGTGTCACATACTTAGGAAGGCCTTACGAGAAAATATGTGGCAGGCGAGGTCACTAATCCTGATAGTTTCCAAAAAAAACAAAACAAAAAACACATGGTCCAAAGAGAGCTGGGGTCACATAGACCCCGTGGTACCAGAGCAGGGTTAAATTATTTTTCTACCATATTTGCATATTTTCTCTCAGCCACAATTACCGGATTGTTGTCATATAAACGGACACACACAATGATGTTCAACCTAAGGGATCTTAAAAGGCAGCTGTCCTTTTACTGCTCAGAATGGGACTTTACCTTGCAGATGCTCTTGTCCAATTCAGCTTACTTTTCAATGAGTTGCAGGTTTGGTGAAGATATTTTTAAACAGATTCTCAGCATTTTTTCAACTGTATCTCCATGCAGTGCGTCTGTGGTGTATTTTTGATTAGATGTTTTCCTGTACTGAAAAAAATCCCCACTTACTTTGAGTGAAAGCCTGTAGGACAATTGATGTATCCTGTTGATAAAGCCCAGTAAAGTCCTAGTTCACTGTTGTTCTTCAGCTTAAAGCATGGCATCAAGTGCTATGAATAATTCAGTAGCTACAGAGGAACTAATAATAGAAAATAGGAATAGTTGAACTCCTAGGACCCTTTAACATGTCCTGAGATCTTCAAGGATTAAAATATGTGAGTAACAAAAATCAAATCTATAAGAGTTACACTCCATCTGTTGTTGTTTTCTGTCTGTTTTTACAGTATACATAGCATAATTAAATATACCAAAAACAAAACAGAAAGAAAAACGTAGTCTGAGGGGCATGTAGGGCTGAAAACGTCCTCACTGGTCAGATATGAAACTGAAATCAAAGAAACCTTCTCCGAGTGCACAAAAGAAAGCTCAAAATTCCTCTGGGCATGGCCAATACACAATAAAGTACTAGATAATAATATAAATAACCACATTGACCATGTTGTGTGTTGCGTCCAGATTTTATTTTCCTGTTTTGTTAGTTGGCCCGAATATCAGGTTCGTAGCTTACAGCAGTGTTGGGTAGGTATGGGGTCAGGTCACTTTCTCACTACAGTTGAACCGTACTCCACTTGTAAGTCTATATTATTGTCTAGAATATCTTTCTATGCTGTAACATCACAGTTTCCCTTCACTGGAACTTGTGCTAGTACCATGAAAACATGGTGTGCTGAAGTCAGTTTGGAGGAACTTGAGTGGTCTGCCCAGAGCCCTGACCTCAACCCCACTTAACACCAGTGGGATGAACTGGAATGCTGAGTGCACCTCAGGCCTCCTCACCCAACATCGGTTCCTGACCTCACTAACGCTCTTGGGGCTGAATGGATACAAATCCCTGTAGCCATGCTCCAGAATCTAGTGGAAAGCCTTCACAGAAGAGAGGGAGATTCCAGGATCTGGAATGGGATTTTTAAAAACATCATGTAGCTATGACGGTCAGTTGTCCACGTACTTTTGGCTACACCATATTGTGTAAAAAGTACGAACAAGCAATTTGACTGATCAAGGGTCAGGCAATTAAGCGTGCTTCATAGTCATTTCAGTGTGAATTAATTTACATTACATTAGTCCTTTCGGGGCGGCACGGTGACTGAGTGGTTAGCATTGTTGCCTCACAGCGAGAAGATCCTGGGTTCGAGTCCCGGGTTCAGCACAGGTGCCTTTCTGTGTGGAGTTTTCATGTTCTCCCTGTGTTCGTGTGGGTTTCCTCCGGGTACTCCGGTTTCCTCCCACCGTCCAAAGACATGCACAGAGGGGATTAGGCTGGTTGGCTGCTCTAAATTGGCCGTAGGTGTGAATGTGAATGTTTCTGTGTGTCACCCTGCGGTGGATTGGCGACCCACCCGGGGTGTGTCCCGCCTCTCACCCGATGTCTGCTGGGATTGGCTTCAGCTCCCCCCGCGACCCTGAACGGGATTAAGCAGCAGAAGACGAATACAGTCATTTTGGCAGATGCCCTTATCGAGAGCGACTTACATTTTTATCTCATTTACACAACTGAGCATTTTTGTTTTGAGGTTAAGGGCCTTGCTCAAGGGCCCAACAGTTGTAGCTTGGCAGTGCTTGGATTTGAACCCCCAACCTTCCGATCAGTAGCCCAATGTCTTAACGCCCCGCCCCGCCCCGCCCAGCCCCGCCCCGCCCCGCCCAGCCCCGCCCAGCCCCGCCGCACCACACCCCACCACCGTGCTGCCCCAGGAGTGATACATCTTAAGCTAGCGAGGGGGATTTGACGAAAGGCTTCTCCACTCCTATAGATGGCGCTGTGGGGCTTCAGTCACAAAGCATTACAGATATTGCAGTGCCTTCAGCATCAATCCAAACAACAGTCCCGCTGTGGTGTAACTGCGAAATCTTATTTTCTCAACGGACTTGGCGCATTATAAACAGGTAAAAGGTATTTGGTTTAGCACAGCAAGGGCAGTTTTCACGAACTCAGTGTGTTGTTTATAATGTTATTTACGGCTCTATTTCTGTTTTTGTTATTAAAGCTGCGTAAGCAGTCAGATGAGCTGGTGTAAATGTCATCTTTTACCCTGCAGGGCTGGTGTGCCCGCTGATGTGCTGTTGTTTGTTAGTGTTGTTAGTGTTGGGCGCAGGCAGGCAGTCGGTCTGCTGTAACAGTGTTTAAGGCGGGGCAGGGCACTTGCTACTCTGCTTTCTAATGAAACTGATACATCATCTTCTCACTGAATTAAGAAACAAAGTCAGCTTCTCTTCAGTGTTATGATGGCGCTATTCAGATGCAGTAATGTAGGGTCTTGGTGGGGTTTTATTATTATTATTATTATTATTATTATTATTATTATTATTATTATTATTATTATTATTATTCACACCGTGCTCGCGCGCTCATCAGGGTGTTATGGCGTTCAGGGAGTGTGGTAGTTACTCGAGTTTCTGTCCCCAAACAGAGACATTATACTATACTGTACTGTACTGTACGTGCAAACACGGTTTACGGTGTGGTACTGAAATCACTTGTATGTGTTAGCTGCAAAAGTAAAGGCGAAAATGACAAACGATGATGACAAGCTGCCTGTAATGAGATTTATGTGAAGATATGGTTTTAAATCCCATTGTTTATGCATGGTGCTTTTAATAAGAGACATTGATGATGTCATGAATCAATTCGATTCGATTCACGGTTTTGGGGTCAAGATTTGATTTTTTTCACGATTTTTTTGGGGGGAGAAAATGTTTTTACCAATAATAATAATAATAATAATAATAATAATAATGCAACATTTATTTTCCTATTCTTTATCACCTTAAATATTCCTTCTTGTTAAATAATCCATACACACAAACACACACTTTCTTTGGTTTTGTTTTCTTCATAACCAAAATTAATTATGTACACACATTTGTAAAGGTTGGAGTAAAATTCAATAGCATATTAGCTCAAAATATTGCTTTTATTAAAATAGCTTGCACATAAAACATGCTGCTTCCACGTGCTTCTCTTTTATTTGCCCTTTTTGTTTTGGCAGAATCTGTAAATGAGCACAAAAGCTCTTTCCCATTTTAGATTTTTTTTTGTGCGTCTTTACAGCATTTGAGCAGTGTTACTTCTGCCTATGGTGACATCACCATGCGTTACCTCAATTCCGGCTAGCAATTTTTGGTTCCTGGAACGTTATTTTTTTTTTGTTTGTTTGTTTCTGGATGTTCAGTCAAGGTTTGTTTGGTTGTCTTGTGGTTTGTCAGGAAAGTTTGTTTTATGTAAATATAACCTTAGTTTTTGGTAGCATGTTTTGGTTTATGAAGCATTCTCCTAACGTTTTCTTAATGTATGTAATGTGGGAAGCTTTGGGGAAACTTTGAAGAATCTTCTCGTTTGGTTGTATTAATATTGCCCTAACATTAACCTGGATTTGGCTTATTTCCAACATTTTGGATCGTTGTAAATATGTATTGCGATTCATCAGTGCACAAAATGTCATTGCATGCCTAATAGTCATTGTCCAGATCGAGATAAAGATTTAGATTTAAGTCTCTAATGAAGAAGTGGCAAGGAAAAACTGAGGGACTCTGAGAATAAAGATGGTGAAGAGACCTGATAGCATGAATTTAAATCGTTGCTCAAACAATATTACAAAGACATTGAAAAGATGTTTAATATAAGTAGTACAGTCTTTTAAAATACATAATCAATGTACTTGGGGACAAGTCTACAGTATCTTTTTACAGTTGAGATTATTCAGGTTTTCTGGCGTCTTGAGCAGGAGAGTGAAAGGACCATTGTTACCCATTTTCCATCAAGGCAGTTTGAGGACTGGTATGGAACTGGTGCCTAATCTCACACAGGTACTTTTCAAGAGTAGCATAAACACTTTGCTGGTCAAGAACCAAGAAATGCTTGTGTGAGGGAACAGAGCCGCAATTGCATGACAAATAAGACCAACTTTGTGACTGCCATTTAAAAAAAAAAAAAAAAAAAAAGAGCTTGTGAGGTCTAGCATCTAGTGTCCCTAATCCAAAAGCAGAGAGGTATACAGATATGTACAGTGGTGTAATGTTATGGCTATCTACGGTAGAAAAGCAAACCAGTTCTTAGAAGGTTCACAAGTTGAACCAACTCTGGACTGGCACTAGCACCAGACCAAAACTAGCACTTAGTTCATGTTGGAAAGTGGGTATGTGACAGTCAGTCATATATCACATTGCAGTCCTAATAACACTTTACTTTAGGTACACTTTCACAGAAAAGGTTTTCACTTCAGAAGATGGCATGGATGTAAAACCTAAAATACTACATTTGCTGTGTGAATGCATTGTTATTCCTTCATACCATGATATCTTTCATCTTAACAATGCAAATAGTGGAAATTACAGATTTTAAAATTTTACCCAAGTTGAACCATTTACTTTTAAAAATACAAAAATGCCTAATCAAAGGGAGGTATGAGCAAACAATTTCTTTAGTGCATACTTCATGAAACATGTTTTATTGTATGACGCCCACCTCTGGATGGATGTGTACGATCAGCAGAACTGGGTGGGTGTTGGCTATTTTATTGTTTTTTATTATCATCTTTTGCTGATAATAAAGGAGCTGGTTCTGGGCATTTTTGTTCTTATAATAGAATTCTCATTCGCACACCTTGGGTCAATTTTAGTAGTCAGTCTGCCTATGATATCCTTATGAAATGTTGATGAACACAGGAACAGCAGGAACAGAAACTAATAACCTGAGCTCAAGATCGAACCCCTGACCCTGGAGCTGTGAAGCAAAAATACTACCCACTGCTCCACTGTGTAGCTCACTTATTACAGTTTGCCGCTTGCTGTCTGTGCTACATTCGTGTACATTTATGTGGAATGTTAAATATCATATGAGTTAGATCACAGGCAGTATCAGATTTTGACCTCATATGATTTTTGCAACATAAATAGAGGAAAATACATTTTTTTATGTTCACTTTGAAGTCAGAATCTCATGTGATTTAAATTTAGATATGTAGTGATGCATCTTTGGCTGAGGATGATTGTAATTTGTCTATATTTTGTGTACAAAGATACAATTTTGTCCGGTTCTGTGAAGAATAGGTAAAACATAGTAGAAAAATTGTGAGCTTCATTTCAAACATAAATGGAGAGTTATATTCCTCCTGGCAGAGCACTTAACTGTTAAATTATACTTAGTTACATTTAGAAATTCTGGTGCTGAGTGTTACTTAGATTGAGAATAAAAGAAAATGGCAAGTGATTAAGCTTTGAAATGTCTTCTTGCCTGCTCCCTAAAACACGCATAACCCCCGAAGAAACCCATTTTTCAGCACAACCAGGAAGGGTGGAAGATGCAGCCTTTCCTGTGAAAATACCCTCTCTAACATTTACCACTTGTTTTTACTTCATGTGTGTTTTTATTTTTTTTGCTGAATTTGGCAGACTGGTGACTAAAAACATGCTGGAGGTATGTTTTAGGACTTCATTTGCAAGTGGTCACATGCCTTCTCTCACCTGTCCTCAAATAATGATGTTTTAAAAATGCTAATACCATGTACAGAGGCATGTCTTGTGAATGAAGGCTTCTAAATAACAGTTTCATAACCATGCTGCATTTGTATGTTTTGTACTGACTAAAGTAAAATGGGAAATGGTTGGTACAGTTCATCTGTATTCCTTTCCTTTTTGTAACATGAAGATTTTAGTATAGTGCATGTGTTGGGTTGCTGGTGCCTGTTATTGAGTCAGGAATTGTGTTCTGTACTCAGGAAGATGAAAGCAGCACTAAAGCTCTTGAAAATGCTGTAGCTACATTGTGATAAAATTGGTTGGTTGGGCGCCTCTTGCCCAAAGTCAGCTGGAATTGGCTCCAGCTTCCCTGCAGCCCTGAGGATAAACAGTATAGATAATGGATGGATGTTTGGTTAGGTTAAGAGAAATGAAAGAAACTTGTCAAGTTAGACTGATTGTTTATAAGATGGGAAAACCACTGGCCCAATTTTTACCCATAACCCATTTCGGTTAAAATTTGTAGGTACGCTGGAATATTCGGAGACCCTCTCGGACATGTCATATGTCTTCATCAATGACACGTCGCAGACGAGCGTGCCTTTACTGCAGGCCTGCATTGATGGAGACCTAGCATTCGCCAGACGGCTTCTAGAGACCGGCTGTGATCCTAACATCCGCGACAACCGGGGTCGCACCGGCCTCCACCTAGCAGCAGCACGAGGCAATGTGGAGATCTGTCGCTTCCTGCACAAATTTGGAGCAGATCTGCTAGCTACTGATTATCAAGGAAACACAGCGCTGCATCTGTGTGGACATGTTGACACCATTCAGTTTCTTGTCTCCAATGGCCTCAAGATAGACATCTGGTGAGATGTTTAATGCTTGCCTCATTCATTATGAATATGTGTAACAGTTCAGAGTTCTCTAAGCATTAATATTCTTTAGTTACCCATTTATTGGGCTATTTATTAACTTCAACAGACATCAGAAATGACTCTCATGCCTCTCTCTGAGGTTGTAGAACCACCATATATATATATATATATTACACTGTGTGCACAATTATTATGCAAGTGAGTATTTTGACCATATCATCATTTTTATGCATATTTCCCAACTCCA
>JAQLOM010000036.1:16244923-16255020 GCA_030068315.1 Chrysichthys thysi | reverse complement strand
TGTTGTGGGGCTGCTTTGCTGCAGAAGGGACTGGTGCACTTCACAAAATAGATGGCATCATGAGAAAAGAAAATCATATGGATGTATTGAAGCAACATCTGAAGACATCAGCCAGGAAGTTAAAGCTTGGGCACAAATGAGTTTTCCAGATGAACAATGAGCCCAAGCGTACCTCCAAATTAGTTACAAAGTGGCTTAAGGACAACAAAGTCAAGGTATTGGAGCGGTCATCACAAAGCCCTGATCTCAATCCCATAGAAAATTTGTGGGCGACACTGAAAATGCGAGTGCAAGCAAGAAAGCCTACAAACCTGACCCAGTTACACCAGTTCTGTCAAGAGGAGAGGGCCAAAATTCCAGCAAACTATTGTAGAAAGCTTGTGGAAGGATACCCGAAAGGTCTGGCCCGAGTGAAACAGTTTCAGGGCAATTCTACCAAATACTTATTGTATTATATTAAATATGTTAATATTTATTGATCTGAAACAGAAAAGGTTTTTTTTTTCCTGAAGTGTATGTAAATATCTGGTTTCACCTGTAGAAGGAAGTTTCCAGAAATAAATTTTTCAAAAAGTATGGTGTTTGTTTACTTTTGAGATGTCTGTGTGGATGCATAACAATTTCCAGCTATTCAAGAATGCAGCAGCCGCGTCCTTATTCCAGCCCTTACTTCAACCACGTAGAGTGATATCACTGATATCTTGTCTAAACTCCACTGGCTCCAGGTAAAATCACTAATGACCTATAAAGCACTGAATGTCCTTGCCCCACGTTAGCCAAGTGAGCTTTTGGTCTATTATAATCTTATTATTAGTATCTACAATAATGTAGACTACAGCAGAGGGTGGACATTTTCTCACAAAGCCCCCCAGCTGTGGAACTGCCTCTCAGTACTCGGCCACAGTCGCGCTCTCTCTCTCTCTCTCTCTCTCTCTCTCTCTCTCTCTCTCTCTCTCTCTGTTGAAGCTACATGTGTTACCCCCGCTGCCTGATTGTGATCCTAGTGCCTGATCATGACTCCCTCTGCCATCTGGACTTTCCTGGCGCATTCTCAGGCTCTACTTTGGCTTGAACCTTCTTCCACCGGGTAGGCACTTGCTGCTGCTGGAGATGGCCCCACACAGATAATGATTGCTGTGGAAAGTCCCATATGATACCCTGAATATTTCACTTACCAAAACAGTTTATGCCCAAGTCTCACCTGTTCTTTACTGAGTCATTTCTTTTGTATACTGGAGATTTGTTGCCAATATCAGTAAACTCAGTACTGTTTGGCTTTATAGCATACAATTGTGGAAGAGCATTGACTTCCACTGTCCCACTATCTGATGCCACACTGAAGTGGATAAGTTCCCTTTTGAGTCTGGTTCTTCTTAAGGCTTCTTTCTCATGTCATCTCAGGGAGTTTTTCTTTGCCACGTTCGCCGTGTGTTCCTCATTAGGAATCTAAATACGAGTCAAAATGCAGATTTATGGAAAGCTGCTTAGGGGCAATGTGGATTTTTAAATCATTTTATGAATTTTTAAAACATATTAAGTTGTACATTGATTATGCATTTTTTTTTTTTTTGCATTTCGGAAATCAACCTTCTCCACTGTTCTTAAATGAAAACCATGCATGCATTATAATTAAAGCCTCTTAAATGACCCCATTTTGACTAGCAGAGGCTGAGAAACTGGACAAGTTCAGGAGTTCAATCAAGTAACGTTCTGCAAATTGCTATTGTGTTTCTAGCTATTTTCAACTACCACTTTATCCTGGTCAAGGTCACGGTGGATCTGGAGTCTGTCCTGAGATCACTGGGTGCAAGGCGGGAATATTCTGCCTGATGAAAGGCCATTGCAGGACACCATGGAGACACACATTTACACACTCATTCACACTTAAGGACAATTTATTGTAGCCAGTCTGCCTACATGCATGCGTTTGTGTGGGAGAACCTGGAGAAACCCATTCCAACATGGAGCAAACATGTAAAACTCCAGAAAGCACAGACTGCAACAGAAGCCCAACATGGAACAGTGGATGCCGAAGCTGTTAGGTGGTATTGCTGGTGTAAAGAAAATAGAAATATTGTCTGAATGTAGAGATACCATCAGTAAGATGCTACCTGAGTAAAAATGTAAGTCTTCTGTTTTTTTTACATTGTTACTTGCATTAATTGAGAAAGGTACCTGCTTTTAACTGTACTTAAGTGTCAAATGTGAAAGTGCTAAGCTATTTTAGTTCTATTATTTTGATGATCATTTTCTAGATACCTCTCTGACTACCTCACCACATGAGGGGCATGTTTGTCCACAAGGAGGACATGGGTGAGCCTGTCAATCATGAAATCATTGATTTCAAATAAATTATCTTCGTACTCAAGGTCTTGTAAACTGAGCTAAATATTTTTTGCATATGAAAGAGCACTTATTGTATATTTCTTATGTACTTTTTAAATGCATACTTTCTTTCTTTTTT
The DNA here is from genome assembly GCA_030068315.1 of Chrysichthys thysi. NCBI lineage: Eukaryota > Metazoa > Chordata > Actinopteri > Siluriformes > Claroteidae > Chrysichthys > Chrysichthys thysi. The sequence goes on along the minus strand of JAQLOM010000036.1, from coordinate 16,252,556 downwards.
TTTTTTTTGCTATTTACAGCATCATTTAGTGACACAAATTCACAATAAAATGTACTATTAATCCATCCATCTCCGTTTAACGGCCGGTCTTCCAGGACCACCTGGGTAGGCCGGTGCACCATAGAACCATGGTGTCTCTTGTGGCATAGTGTTTTACGGCCGAATGCCCTTTCTTACGCCAACCCTCCAACTCAAGACTCACGCTCTCACACACGCACACATCCACACCTACGGGCAATTCAGGGTGGCCAATCGGCCTAACGCGCATCTCTTTGGACAGTGGGAGGAAACCGGAGTACCCGGAGGAAACTCACGCGGACACGGAGAGAACATGTAAACTCCGCACAGAAAGGCACCTACGCTGAACCCGGGGCTCGAACCCAGGACTTTCTCACTGTGAGGCAACAGGGCTAACCACTCAGCCACCGTGCCGCCCCAAACTGTACTATTAATAAAACAGAAAAACCAACTCACTCATCTTCTGCCGCTTAATCCTGTTCAGGGTCGCGGGAGGAAGCTGGAGCCAATTCCGAGAGGCGGGTTACACTCTGGGCAGGTCACAATCCAGCTAGCTAATTAGCCTAACCCCCTCTGTGCATGTCTTTGGGCTGTGGGAGGAAACCGGAAGTACCCGAAGGAAACCCACACAGACACGGGGGGAACATGCAAACTCCACACAGAAAGGCATCCAGGTCGACCCCTGGGGATTGAAGTAAGGACTAGCTTTGAAGCAACAGTGCTAACCAATGTACCACCGTGCCACCCAACAGAAAAACCATCATCTATAAATACAGAGATGAAACTCTAAATTAGTTTTGCCACATGCAGTGAAGTAAGAAGAGGGTTGTTGTCCAGATGCAACAATATGTGTTTCATCTCTGTATTTATAGATGAGATATGTTGTTTTTTTTAGCATGTTTGTGCAGGAATAATTATCACTGGATGCTTCTATACATAAACAACTTGCTTTCTCAGTCACTTCAAAGATGCCCTGTATAATAATTGGTTTTTATTCCATTTGAAAGTGTGTCATATTCAGATATTTCAGCCAATCAATCATTCTCCTACTTCAGAGTGAAAAGTAATTTAAGAAAGAAGATAAAATACTTTATTAAAATGCACATACTTGGAAAAGTTCTCAAGTACAGTAACAAAATTACATGTACTTCATTACTGTCCACCACTGGGAGTGTCACCCGCTGTGCCACTCTACCACCCGTTGTTATGTATGCGTGATTGGCTGATGTGATGTCCGCCTATACCGAAGTGTCTCGCAACTGAAAAGGAGAAATCCTTCGATCTTTCATTGTGACACACTCCCAGCATGACAAGCACTGTTCATATTTCGATGTGATTTTCCATGTAGTTCTTTGTTAGCATTGTCGTTTGCGTTTTGTTTTGATTTGTGTCTTGTCTCCACCCCTTTCATGAGATTGGTTTTTTCATGAGATTTAATGGAAAGCCACATTTACTTCGAACAAACTGAGACGTCGTCCACATCATGTGTGTCAGTTATAGTAAAGTGCTTGGTTCAACTTATCAAAATACTTCCTGTTGCAAATTTTATGATGACAGGGAAAGAGTTATGGTCAGCAGAGGAGGTGGAACGCCATGTTAATATATAAAACCAGACTTTCATAGTACTGAAGCACTGTAATGATTCTGCTAGTGGTGTGAGTACTTGCACTGAGAGCTTAAAAATGTTTGGTTAACACTTTACAATACAGGTGAGCAAATAAACAACTAGTGCTTACTTGATGATGAATAAAAACATAAACTAATACTAATGAATAATGAATAACAGCTTGCATTTTAACTGTACTTCATGGAGAATAATAATAATAATAATAATAATAATAATAATTATTATTATTATTATTATTATTATTATTATTATTATTATTATTAAAAGAAGAAGAAGAATTTGATATATAGATGCTGCATACAGGTCATTAATTTAGCCATTGGTAATTACAGGGTGGCTGATTTCTGATAATTTTTTCAAAAATGTAAGTGGTGATAACAGGAAGTAAAGCATTCCCTTCTGCAATCTCAGTCTGAAAATAGTTCGCATCACCTTACTTTTAATAAATTATTTCATCTATTGTTAACCAAATACCTATACCATGTGGCACTATAAAACTGTAAATACATTTATTGGTAAGTGAGCTAACATACAATGCATCAAATAGAACCTTCATAGTGCAAATGACTGGCCCCCCCCCCCCCCGCTACAGGTGAAATTCGCGAAGTAGCGCCATCACATTTATTTTATTATATATATATTAAGGCTTTATAAACCATTTCCACTCTCTTATTAACCTTTCCCACACTCTTATAAACACGTCCTATGCTCTTAAACACTTTCTACACTCTTAAACATTCATTTTAACAACATATAAAATTCCACATGTGTACTTACTGCCGGTGAGGTCACTTCCTGTTTACTAGCTGAAGCAGAGGTAGCGTACACCATCACTGTGTATTCATCTGTTGATGAAATACAGTGCATAATGTTTTATTTCAACTTAAATGTTCTTTTAATGTTTGAATTAATCTTTTTTTTTTATTATATTTTATATTTTATATTCCAGAGTCCCGCAAAAGCCAAAAAATTCCGCAAATCAAAATTTGGAAATACACGATGCACTGAACCCGCAATGGGTGAACCGCAATATTGCGGGGGTTCACTGTAATTATAATTAATGCTGCGATCAATTCTATTATTGCACAGAACCAGGAATGCATATATTAACGTAGCAATTATTTATTAATGGATTTGTACAAATGACTCTACTGTGTATTAATGTACACCTGATGTTACTTGCTCATGTATTCATTAACCATCAAATAAGCATTAGTTCATTTATTAATAGCGCACCCATATCATAAAGTGTTAAGCCTTATTTCAACTTTTTGTCCTACCTCATGTATTGCTGACGTGATGCTGATTGAGGATTGGACTACACTAATCTGAAAGTGTTTGTTTTCTTCTTGTTCCCATGCCAGATGTTCAGCCCATGCATACTTACATCTTTTCTGCTTCCTAGATCCCAACCAAGGATGTATTAGCTTTCATGTACACATTATCATGACAGAGCCTTCATGATTCATATTGTTGTACATATTTAGTCATGCTTCATGAGTTCTGGTAGTCAGTCGTGACTACAGAGAAAGAGACATGGCTTTAGGCCGATCTCATACTCAACACCATGTTTTAGCCAGCAGCGTAGTGGATGCAGTCCCTGGGACACTTGGGAAATTATACAGGGATCAGTGAGATGACAGGATTAGTTCTGAAGAGCATGTGGAGATGACAGGATTAGTCCTGAAGCTCTCTAATGCTAGAATACTGATATGCCACCATGTCTGTGTATGTGTACTGAGATTTACTTAAACAAACTGATGCCTCGGTCTCCATATGAACAGCGCGGTTACCCCATTTCAAAACCAAATTTATGGAGAAATAAATTAGAAAGGCAATGGGAGCTGTATAAACACATGGCCTCAGTGTACGTTAGTCCCAGCGAAGGAGGAGTGGCCATAGTGTTTGTCAGGCCCAGTGAAAAAGACGTGGCCTCAGTGCTCGTCAATCTTGGTAAAGTTGTGGGGAGGGGGTAGCTCAGGGGTTTAAGACGTTGGACTACTTGAAGGTCGGGAGTTCAAATCCAAGCACCGCCAAGCTGCCTCTGGTGGGTCCTTCAGCAAGGCCTTTAACCTTAAATGCAGTATATAGTATAAATGTGATAATAAGTCGGTCTGGATAAGGGCGTCTGCCAAATGACACTAATGTAATGTAATGTGTGGCTTGTCTGCCTGTCAGTCCCAGTGAAGTAGGTGGTGCCTCAGTATTTGTCAGTCCCAGTAAAGGAAGCATGTCCTCAGTGAATGTTAGTCCCAGTGAAAGAGGTATGTCCTCCGAGCCTATCAATCTCCCCCTTCGACCCACAGACATGCAGATTAGGTCAGCTGGCTGCTCTTAATTTCCCACAAATTGCCCAGTGTGTACACCACCTATCGCGTGAAGTCTGCTAGGATTGGCTCCAGCTTCCCCTGCAAGCCTGACGGATGGACGTAACTCAATCGATTACTGTTTTATTCATGTTTTATCTGTGTAGAAAAAAGTAATTGAATAAAATGTCTCCCTATCTTTTCTTTTCACTTGTGTCTGGACATAATTTATTCTAGTGTTCAAGAGAAATTTTGTGTCATTGTTTTTCTAGCTGTAGTGAAAGGCGAAACTGAATTATACACACCCACCAGTGCCCTTGTGAGGACAATCTGTTTGGTAATATAATTCACTGATTTGTTGGGTGTCCATTTTTTCCTCTTAATAATCAAGAATGGCGGGGAAAAGGGAGAAATCAACTGACAGTGTGTGTGTGTGTGTGTGTGTGTGTGTGTGTGTGTGTGTGTGTGTGTGTGTGTGCGTGTGTGTGCGTGTGATAGTCTTCGCTCCCTTTGCGTATCCATCCAACCAGAATCATGCAGGTTGACACATCATTAACTGGTCTTCTTCCCCCTTGGCTATCCAAGTCAAAGGTCAATGAAAGGTCAACAGCTTCTCATTTCACCTTTCATTTCCTTCCTTCCTCTCACATATCCAGGCGTCTGTTCTCCTTGTTTTCTATTTCTGTCCTGATTTGACTTCCTTGCTCATTCTATAAATGGTCTGCTCTTTCCCACAGTCGTTGTGTATTTATTTCTCCCAGTTCTATCAAATAAAATATTGATCATAGATCATTTTAGCAACCTGGAAGTAGCTTCCTGTGGCAATACTGCTGATGTGCTGTTTATGTTGTCAGTAGTGGACTTGGCAATGACCTTAAACTCATCAAAAATACATGAAAATGTAGAGAGGCCTTAGGAAGTTTGGTGCAGTGTGATATTAATGGGGGGGGGAGCCGGCTACATTGCAACACTTGTACATTGACATAAAATGCACTCCTAAATGGTGCAACAGAAAAGCATTTGCCCTGTCATGTTCCCAATAATGCCCGGCAGCCGTCTCTAGCCAGGTCACAGTTACAGTATGGGGTTAAGTTAGGATTTGTTACCTGGTAGCCTATAAGTTTCATTTGACGACATTCAGCCTTGTTTTTTAAACAGGCTACAGATGTTCCAGGTTACAGATGTTTCGTAATAGCTTTCGTTTCACTTATCCGTTACTTTTTATAAAAGCGAGCCGTCTCATCCTTCCCAGAATCCTCTGCACTAACTGGGGAGTTACAATTTTCATCGTCATCGATATTCTAAAATCAAGACACAACAATTCAGTGACTTCCTATGCCATACTGTGACGCCACGAGCCTCCATTCGGGCGAAGCTAGGGCCACCTACGCGGGCTTTTAAAGCAGGCACAGCGCTCAAGCAGGTGCTCTCAGATGAAACACACTGCACCTGCCTGTGCTACTTTAAAAACGCGTCCCATGGTTGCGGCTTTGCCTGAGAGGAGGCTCACGGCATCGCGCCATACATCTTAAATTGTAATGTGAAACTGAAGATATTTTGTCAAAGTATGAATATTTTGAAGTATTTCAGCCAGTCCTTTCTGCTTATTTCTGGTTATTCTGTATGCAACAGACCCGAACTGACCTCGGCCATCTCGTGGGGCGGCCGTGAGGAAAAGAAAAGATGAGGCATGTTTTGTTCAAAGCTTTCATGGATGACACATGAATGAACAAAATGTTTGTTTTGAAGGGATCACTATTCGCCCAATTTGCTGGGGTTTTGCTGCCCAAAGATGCAACCTACAATTATATTACATTTGCATTTGTAACATGGATTGTTACTGAATCTTGAAAACCTGTCTGGCAAGAAGGAATCCTAGCATAAAGCCTGTATTTGTTATTATTATAATGATTACAAATTCAATAGTCACTAGTCAATCACGGGCGTCTGTGAGTTCATGTATGGGAGAGAGTGGATGTAAGAGAGTAGTGCATTTCTCCAAGTGTGTAATGTTGTCCAGTGACACAGTATGAGCAGCAGAAAAAGAGAAAAGATGTGGTTGACTACCTTCATGTGTCTCAGAGGAAGCACATTAGCTTTCACCACCTCCCGTTAGTAGCCCTTGTGTGATGTGGTGGACTGGCTGGTGGGTGGGAATTGGCAAATAACCAAATTACAGAGAAGAATGAGGGAAAAATCGGTTCATTCTCAAACTCAACAGCATATAACAATATAACAGGTCCAGCCGATGTCCTTGCTCGTGTGTATTTGTTTGTTATGCACTTCATACAGTGAAATGTCTCTCTAAGGGTGGAAGCCAAACACTGCCCCTAGAGTATAAGAAAGCTACGATTTTTACCTTAAAGTTGAAATGGATTTGAAGGTTTTAAGAAGACAAAGAATGATATATATATAGAGATTTATCAAGACTCCTCATGTGTGAAGGCCAATCATTATTTCAATAATCCAGTAGCCATTATGATATCAGTTTCATTAACTGTGTTCTGAAAACAGCATACTGTCACCAGCAGAATACATCACCCCAAGCGCTGTTGGCTTTCCACTTAGAAATTTATGCATGCTTTTTTATGCACCCTTAATCCAGACAAGATTACTACAACACTTATGTAGCTTACCCAAGAGCTGTATTACTAATATACATCATGTTCAAAATGCTGCCGGCAGAATTCTGACACGCATATTAGAGATCACATTACACTGACACTTTAAGTCCTTCAGTGACTTTCCTTATCTTTAAGAGTCTTTTATTACATTTCCAAACATCTTTATGCTCCAGTTCTCTCTAGTGGAGCAAAATTGTTGTTATTATTGTTTAAATACTGTATTCAGCTAGGATTTATTTTCTTTTATGGCTCCTTCTCTTTGTATTTTAATCACATAGTTCCCCTCCCCCTTTTTATCTTGGGTTAAAATGTTCTTAAGAAGGCCAGTATTATTATAGTTATATTTGTAGTATTGTTGTTATTATTATTAATATGATTATTATTATTGATAAGAAAAAGCAGGTCTTTTAGTGCATGTTTTGATGCTTGATGCTGTAGTCGTTGCATATGATCAAAGCTTGGCATTTATTTTGTGAGTTATCAAGCAAGGTTTTTGATATCTTTAGGCGGACTGACTCTTTTAACAATTGCCCAACGTGACGTTTAGATGATTGAAGAGGCAAGGTTAAAAAGCAAAAATGCTAAAACAAACAAACAAACAAACAAATTAATAAATAAAATTATCCCCACTTTGTGTTGGTGAAAAATATAGTATTTTGGCACCACTATTACGACCCGAATTCCAGAAAAGTTGAAAGTTGCTTTAAAAGTTGCTTTAAAGTTGAGTAAAATGAAAACTAAAAGATTTTCAAATTACATGAGCCAATACTTTATTCACAACAGAACATAACAATATAACATGACAATATAGATAATGAATGTTCAAACTGGGAAACTGTACACCTTTATCCACTAAATGAGCACATTTCAAATTTAATGCCTGTTACAGGTCCCAAAAATGTTGGCACGGTGGAAACAAATGGCTGAAAAAGCAAGAAAGTTTAAAAAGAGGAGAAACATCTAGCAACTAATTAAGTTAACTGATATCAGGTGTGTAACATGATTAGCTATAAAAGGGATGTCTTAGGGAGGCAGAGTCTCTCAGAAGTAAAGATGGG
>JAQLOM010000036.1:16119375-16131811 GCA_030068315.1 Chrysichthys thysi | reverse complement strand
AGCATAGGACGTGTTTATAAGAGTGTGGAAAAGGTTAATAAGAGAGTGGGAATGGTTTATAAAGCCTTAATAAATATATATATATTAACGGAACGTAACCCCTGCAATAGGTGGGGGTTTACTGTATTGCAATTGTTTTGGTTTTTTTTTTTTAATTATTATTATTTATTTATTTAATTATTTATTTATACAGGTTATCATTTGATGCATTACGCAGGATGATCCCAATAAAATCTTGGCAGAATGTGCAGTAAAATACATTCTTCAGTCAGATTAAATGATGGAGACCCTCTAACGATAGAACTGTGACACATGCGACACCCTGCTTATGTCCTAAATCGTGAGCGATCCTCCAGAAATGGGCTCCGTCCTGTTGCCGTCCTCTGACTTTTCAGCCAAGCATTTTGGACGCCGCCGGACCGTTGTTGTACGCCAGAGGTCACTAACAGGCGGCCCGTGGTCCGGATGCGGACCGCGAAGCCGCCCCATACGGACCCGAACCTACAGCCAAAACAGAAGGTTATACTAGGCTACTTAAATATATATCACATTAATTAGTTCGATATTATGATCTTCCGGACCTTTGCTTCAAAAAATTTTCTCTAACTGGACCTCTTTAAATTTTAGTTGAATACCACTGTTGTATGCCGTCTTTGGTCAAGTTTAGAAAATTGTCCAGTGTAAAGCCAGCTTCAGTTATCCATGCTGTGCATACATGCTTCCCAGTTGCTTAGCAACAGTGAGATCACTACCTTAACCACTTGAATGGCAAGCATATTGTGTGTTCACCCCTCCTATGTCGAGAGCATGAAGCCACAGGTTCAATTTGACGTCATTAATCTGCTATGTTATTGAGTTTTACAAGTCTTGCACCTTCTGAATGTCTGCTCTGTGCGTGTGTGTTTCGTCCTGTATTGTTTCGGTAGCCTTTAGCAGAGATTACAGAAAGTTTCAGGTGAAACTGAAATCCCTCTCAATCGCTACCTTGTTTTGTGTGCAGTCGGGGCTTGTAGGAGCACAGAGCCGTGATTGTTTTTCCTGTGATAAGACTCCGAAGCCCTGTGCGGTAGATTGAGGAATCAAGACACACACACTTATGCAGGCACCTATGTTAGGTTAATGTGTCACTCGCAGAAGCCCTTTATCTGTTCACATACCATGTTTATCGCCTGTTTCCACGGTGCCCGGGGACCTTGAATATGTTATTGAGGTAATGGCTGGGCAGGGGCCGTCTAGAGAAAGGGAAGTCCGATCAGTACGTGATGCGAGTTACACCTTTAATAGTTGTCCAGAGCGTAAAAGATCACAAGTTCATCAGCTGAGATGCGTTTGACGTTTTCAGGTTTGCAGTAAAGTACAAGGATAATGTTGTTAACAAGTAAAGGAAATGTTGAGCAAATCCTTGCAATGCTTCCTTGTGCACTCACACTCAAATATCATTGTCTGGGTAAAACTTGCATTGCAAGGTTGTTTAACAGGACCTGTTTGTTGTATAGAAAAAAAAATTGTTTTATACAAAACTTAACAGGACCTGTGGGGTCTTATACAAAAATGTCTGTGTAGTATAATAATGTGAGATGAGGTGAACAGAGTCTGTTTGTTAAGAATATGTCCTTGTCGATGTATGTTAGCTGTACCTAATAACGTTAGGATATCCATATCTAAATCTAGGGTTGTTGTTTTTTTTTTGTTGTTTTTTTTTTATGTTTTTTTAATACCGTAATTATTATTTTTTTTAAATAATTTTTATTTATTTATTTATTTTTTTTTTTACCACCACACTTATATTAACTTCACTTCTTGTTAGTTTGTCTGTCTGGTTCAAATTTTGTAATTGATTTTTAACTCACTTCCCATGAGCCAATTTCCTTCAAACTTTACATACTTGGTTGCTTCTGATGACAATACAATATTCAATTATCAAAAGTATAAATTACTCACTTAATCTACCATAATTAATTAATCAAAATTTCTATAAGAAATTTCTATATTTCTTTCTATAAGAACCCTGCCATTCTTGACTTCCTCCTTCACTGCGAACTGCCTCAGAAGTCCTGAAAAACAATGGGAAAACCCCAGACATAGAAACAGCAGCACTGCCAGCTTGGTGCACGATCTGTGGCTCCGACCGGTCCTCAACCTCAGCTTTATCACTCGAGTTCCTGATTTGTCAAAGTTCGAGATGTGCACACGTCTGTTTTTCAGTCCCTGTCACACAGTTATATTTAGTTTGCACCTTTAATATAGTTGGTCCTGTTTCTGAAAAATATTAACATTCGTGTCATTTAAAGCACCGTAATCCTGACCAGGCAGTTGTTAAGGATGAGTATGTGAACTGTAAGTGCACCATAAGGACTTCATGCTCTCTGGTCTTTGTTCTTGCTGCTGACCACATGAAAGTGAACAGACACACAATATTTTGTTATGTCTCGCCAAATTCAAGGTCCAATGTATACCTCTAGTGTCCAACTAACTTTCTTTAAAAATAAAAACTACAGTGTGCTTCCTATTGTGTATTTGTATCTGGCAGCATCCCTGGTATATATATGTATTTTGTGTGTATGTGTAGCAAGCTCAGTGGATTTCCTGATCAGCGATGGTGAGGAGGAGAGCTCCTTCCTGACGCTGCCCAACTCTGTCCTCCAACGCCGCCGTTTGACCACGGATCTCTCCGATCCCAGCCTCTCTGACCAGCAGCTGCTCATACAGGTAGCTGTACCTACCCTCTGATCACGCTGGATTCACACACACTTGAGCTTGTTCGACTTCTCGTGCTGGCTGTGCTGTTACACTCGGGGGAATTTCAGCTTCTCTAGTGCTCATTTAACTTCAGTCCCATGCGATCAAGCTATTTAAAGAGGAGAGTATGTTAAACAGAGTGTGTCTTTGGAAGGGTGTATACATATCCAAGAGGAAGAGAACATGTGTTTGGTGTGTGTTTATAGGCCCGTCAAAATAGATTGCACTCTTTTAAAATTTTCATATGATTTCCATAGTGCACGTTCTGTTAGCGCATGGTTTGGACAAATGAGCCCTGAATATGTGTTTGAGTTTATCTTAATCGTTATACATCAGTTTCCTAATCATAAGTACACAAACATATCAAAAGTAAATAGACTCCATTATTTTTGAAGAGTTTATTTCTAGAAACTTCCTTCTAGCTGCTCTGCCATGGTAGCCAAGTTGAAGGAGATCCCTCACAAAAGTACTCTGACTGACTTGGAGTCGCTCTGAAACATCAGCGGCCTTACAACGGGGATTTTTTTTTTCCCCAACAAGCCGCTTAACAGTCTGAAGACCCCTGTCCAAGGGCCCAGGTCGATCTGAGTGGGATGCTGTTGATTCCTTTCCTTTGCTTTTGAATTGTACAATCACTCTGTTGACTGTAACAAGAGGAATCCCAAGGTTTTGTGCAATCATACGCTGGCTAATTCCACCCTCAGACTGGCCCACAATACAGACTCTTTGAAAATCACAAAACCCTTTGGCTTCTGGTGTTCGCCGCATGGCTAGTTGCTATAAAAAAATTAATATGCAGTGGTATCACGCTTAACGAACGCCCTACAGAACGAACACTCCGCATAACGAACACATGTGACTCGCAGAACGAACACATTTTGTACGACAAACCGCACGTCGCACGTGAAAATTTTTCGCGGCAACCAGGAACGGATGACACGATTTCCCATAGAAGTCTATGGGAAATGGTGTTTCGCACAACAAACTCCCTGCAGAACGAACGCCCAACTGGAACGGATTGCATTCGTTTTGCGGGGTACCACTGTACTGTAATCTGAAATGAAAAATGATAGTTTGAAGCACCAGGTGGTCTCCGCATGGATAAAATGTTACGAAGGAGTCTATTTACTCTTGATGTCAGTATAAATAATTCCTAAAGGTAATGTAAGCAGCTAATATTCAACACATACTTCAGTTGATGTATTGTATTGAACATATAGTGCACTCAATGCTCAATGGCCACTTTATTAGGTACTTATAGGACATTGAATTACCTCAAATGGTGTGTGTGTGTGTGTCTTAGTCTGTCTGCGTGTGCCTGTATATGTGAGAGAGAGCCTGTCTTTGTGTCTGTAAATATATACGTGTGTCTGTGTGTGCCTGTATGTTTGTATGTGAAAGTGTGAGGGAGTGAGGGAGAGTTTGGAGATGGGAATGAACTGAGTGCTTCATACCCGAGCTTCCAGTCTCTTCACTTCACATGTCCTGCTCAACCCTGATTGGTCGTTGATCACATGCTTCCCCAGTTGCCTTCATGTCTTTGAGAGGCCGGTGTTTTTCCTTTGAAAGTGCAGCGACTTTATGATCAAACACAAAAGCTTTGACGTGGGACGCTCATACATGTGTGTCAACCGTAGACCCAGCCTACAGTGTGTTGACGTTGTCTCGAGCTCAGTTTAGTGTCGACGCTTAGCAAAGCGGGATTTATTACTTGAACTCTGCACTTTGTACCATCCAGCGAACCCTGCTCTACAGTACACTCCAGCTCATTCAGGTAGATTAGAGAGCCGGCATGTGTGAGTATATTTGAGGTTTCTGGTGTAGAGCTAAACATGACTGACTTCAAGTGAAGTGCTGCTGTGTTTAAGTATTGTGCTGCTGATCCTGTAATATTACGCCAGACTTTTGTTAAGTTCTGAACTCTGATTAATCACAAGCTAGTGCTTAATTTTCTGTAACAGTGGCTCTGACACTAGTTTTGGCTGTAATCGAAATGAAAGGTTTATGTTACGAAATCACTCTCTAATTCTTGTATGGTGGACTCCATGCATGCGACATCATTTAAGTCTAATAATAAAGCAATTTAAAATATATTGTTCTTTAACAAAGACTGTATGATTGTTGATATTGTAAAAGTTTTCCGTTAACATTTCGAGAAGGAGTCCCCAGTGTCAACATTTTGTAACTATATCAGTAAGTTTTCCACCACAGGACAGTATTCAGGAGAGTGGAGTTTGCACTTTCTTGTGTCTCTGTAACAGCACAGTCTGCTTGGAGAGTTAGAGGGAAACTTCGAGAGGTAGAGAGGAAAAAAAATCGAGGCTGGCGAGGGAGCAACTGTTTATAGCTGCTATAAATTAAATGAGTAAAAAAAACTTACTTGTCTTATGGATGCTCCATATCGGTGCATTTTATAAACCATTAGAAAGCCTGATGTATTCATTAATAAATAAAATTTGTAATTGTTGGCAAATCTCTGTAGCATATTGAGAATTATCAGTTAAATGCAAGCGTTGGTGTGATAACAGGATAGTCCACAGTGTTGATCTATTAGCACTCCTATATCAAGCTATGAAGAACATTAAAGAGCTGGGACTTGCGTTCTGCTTGAGCTTGAGAAACGCCTATGAATCATCCTGATTAGCTCTCGTTTGTTCCTAAGCTCTCTCTGTGTCCCGTCTCACCTGTACAGAAGGTCATATGCTTCGATTTCTGCCATCGTCCACTCACAATCCCTTCTCACGCTCCGTCTTTGTGCTTAGCTGTGAGCTCTTTTTGTCCTCTCTGTGATTGTCTCCACAGAGAACGTTCTCTATAGTGCTGTACTCTGCTAGTCTGCTAGTTTATCTGTGTCAAAATGTGCTTGATGTGTTTTTTTTCCCCTTTGTTTTTATTTCTGGTCAGCCATGGATGTGGTGATCCTGTGTGGAGATGGTTGAAAGCATCTCACTTTCTCCTTTTTTTTTTTTTTTGTGCGTCTTCAAGGGTGTGCCCCCCTCCCCCTGCCATCTTAACCCCCGTTTGATCACATATGGCTGCAGCATTATTGATACTTCAAACTTACAATTGATAAGCAGCCAACAATTCAGGTTTAATTGCAGTGCGAAGATGATGCTTCATCACATCACCCAATTTATTAACTAATATAAATGTTTGATTATTGAAATTAGGCCTAAGTCTCTTCCCTACTTTTAATGTGATTCAAAGTAGAACAATGATTTGATTGTTGAGCTGCATGACAGTGCTGAATCTATCGCTGAAGAGAATGTAATATAACTAGTTTGTGTTTTCTGCTTCGCAGGCATTGCAAGAGAAAGTGTGTGAGTTCCAAGCTCGTTTGTGTAGCGAAGACTCCCCCGATCGGCGGGTTCTACAGCGAGTACACACACCGCAGGGCAATCGAGACCAACAGAACAAAGCAGACGCAAGTCAAGAGATTCTCGAGCAGGACAGCCAGCTCAACCAAGCTGGCTTCACCACAAGTAAGTGAACTAGTGCAGGAGTTGGTGTATAATCTGTAGCGGAGACGAGAGTTGGGAAGTGATCCGCTTGCATTTGCTGACTCTGACGGATGTGTGTGTGTTCTGTAGGCATAAGGCGATTGAGCGCAGGATCCCCGCGTCTACAAGATTATCCTGACATTGCTGCGGAGAGAAAAGTTCACGCGCAGACTCCGCTTAAAGAAGTGCACCAGCTTCCTCTCATCACAGGGCTTCACACACAGGTGAACACACCGACACACACTAGGCTAGTGAATGTTTAGGTCAGTTATGAGACCCAGCATAGCAGTAACATATTAAATAAAAATATTTGGGCACCAGTATTGGTACTGAGACATCTTTCATTATGGAAAACATTATGAACCTTTGGATGAAGCTCACTGGAAACATTGCACTTTGAACTGGCTTGACACTTGTACCATAAAGCAGGCTGACGGTTAAACAAGCTGTTGTGAGCTAGAGATTTATATACCATGCAAGGTTTTTTTTCATTAATTAATAAATTTAACCATGGCAATAAATCCCTATGAATGAATACAAATGTACTGCAATAATGGATCATTATAATTATATGATAATTATAGGACAAGAAACGTATTGCATTGCAAACCATACTTTTAATTTATTTCTTAGTCAGCACACTGTCCTTTGTTCCTTTTGCTATACAGTGGTACCTCAGGACTCGAACTCATTACAACTCGAATTTCTTAAGAGTCGAACCAACCAGATCTAAAAAAAAAAATGACCTAGAGCTCAATCTGAATCTCAGAAGTTGAACCATGGATCTAAGATAACTCGTACGTGTCATGAATCTGCCAGCGCAGAGCCCCCTTTAAACACACCCTTTTTGGGTATCCATGATAGCGGTGCAGTCCTGAAGATGCGCGGCCCGCTCCAAGAACACTCTGCCATGGCGCCTCTGACACATGTGCTAGGACTCACGCCATGCCCGAGCGTCACGTAGGATGCTACAGGTGTTACAGACTTTAAAGAGACTCGCTCAGACACACCAAGGTGCAAAGCTTTAGATTGCATTCCCCGCGCTATTGCCAAGCCTTGATTAGTGTCTGTTTATGCCCCCTGGTTTTGACCCTTTTTCTATCCATAGTGCAGGGAAATGAGTCCTGCGGCACTCAGCTGTCTCTCAGTGGAAACAAAGGGTAACGCGTCAGTCTCAGCCTCGCATTCGCTGTGATTAGTGCATTGTTTGTTGGTGATGGTGCTGTTTTTATTAATAATATCAGGTAATACACTGTACTGTATATTATTTTGGTAGCCATTGCTCACCAAAACGTTATGCAATAGTTGTACAAATGTTACAACCTAAAAGTTTGCGATTTACGAACAAATTAACGAATACAGAATGATAATAAAAATCAACACGTTACAAATTACTGTTTTGATAAATGTGCTTAGATGTGTTTAGTATGTGCTCTTGTTTTATCCTGTTCATTTTGTGGTTAAATGCTAAAAAAAAAAAAAAAATTTTAAGCATATTTAGGTGTGATTTTTTTTTTTTGGGGCCGGGAACCAGTTAATTGGTTTTTCATTATTTCTTATGGGGAAAATTCGATCAGAACTCAAACTTAGGATTCGAACCCGAGCTCGGAACGGATTAAGTTCGAGTACTGAGGTACCACTGTATTCTGCAAACAATCATCGAATGCGTATCAAACAACGTTCTGGTCCTTACAGTCATTCTGGTATACATGCACATATAATGTTTTTTGGTGGTAAACAGTGAAACTGTGTTCTCTGTGTGCGTTCTCAGATTGAGGAGCTGGAGAAGAAACTGGGGGACCGGACTCAGGAGGTGGAGAGACTGCGCTCAGAGCTGGTAAAGACTTGCCAGCCCAGTTTTGACACTCGAAGACAAACAGAGCTGAAATTTGGAGACTAGAGAACTGGGGGAACATTAGGAATAAGAGTATTTGCACTGCAGGTTTCAGTCTGAGGAGATTACTGAAGCCAAGGGTTTAAATTGTCACCTCCTTGAGTAATACCTCATTTGTGTAGCTAACACTTGCAAATTACATACACTGCCTGATGGAGCACACATTTAATAATTATTCAAGTTTAACCATTAGGATGTTGTCTGTCGAGCTGTGAATACAAGTATAACTGTTAAGCATTAACGAAACACAAATGTTAGATGTTAAATATCCGTGACCGTCCTATACAGCCTACCCTGTTTTCGAGGAATTGTGAAAACCTTCATTGCCACAGGATATGACTGGTTGCCTGTCAGTCATTCACTGATATGGATGTAGGATGAGGGCAGGATGAATGCAGGATTAATCGCTCTAGACAGAACCTGCACAAATTATTAACTAAAAGAAACAAATTCTTACAAACGAGTGGACTGGGCTTGTGCATCACGCTGCAGGTCATCAGTCAGGAGAGTCAAAAGCACATCTCATCAGCTGTAATATCCAACCCGGATCAACCCGGCGGTTTGGTTTTCTGTTTTTTTTTTTTTTTTGTTTGTTTGTTTTTGTTTTTTGTTTCATTTTGTTTTAATTTAGTCGGATTCCTGCATTGCATTTGTTGAAATATTTTCACAAGCATAAAGCCCATTTTACACCAAAAAGCGCCTCAGCCAGCATACAACACTGCATGAAACATTCATTTCAGACCTTTCATGCACTGGCTAATAAAATATTCTATCTTTTTAATACCTGTAAATATTACAAACATGCCTTACAACTGTATATGATCAGCCGAGAATTACTGTCTAGCCATGACAGCTGGTTCTGTGCATCTCCCACTCTTGTTTCTTAGAAAAATTAAATAAAATTGATGTAGAGATGTTTTTCCCACTTTGACGACAGTGCTTACTTGAATATACCTGGACACTCGTTTAATTGTTTAAGGACAGAATTCAGAGTATTTGATAAGGTGTCCCTGGCTGATGTCAATAAAGTAAATGTGGACCATCACAGGTCTCTGACACCTCAGACTGAAACATATGAAAGGGCAACAGCCAAACAACTTGTTCTTCGCTTGTCTGTCAATTATGTTGCTGGTCAGGACACCTCCTCCTTAATTTCTACCAGGGTGCAGGCTCTTAGCCGAGGCAGCTCACCTGTTTTTGCTTAAATTTTGAATTTCAAAACACCTAGCTTCAGGTGACATTTGCGAGAATCGCAGACTGGACTTTTAATAGTGAAAGGAAAGGTTTAATTAAGATGAAGCGACTTTCAGGACTGCAGTAACATCGAGTCCAATGTCTGCATTCAATTTTTGCCATCTCCTTTCTGTCTGTGTTTAATCTGCGAGAGTTGAGACACTCCCTGTCACACTTTGAGACAGAGCCTGACCTAGTTTACATACGAGAGCAGTGCAGTCTTTCAGCAAGATCCATTTACGTGTGTGTATGTGTGTGTGTAGGGGGCGACAGACCTGGAGAAGCAGCTGGAGCTCCTAGAGAGCGAGAATCAGCGCCTCAGACAGGAGCTCAAGTCCAGCAGCATCCATGGGCCTGCACAAACCTGCTCCACCTCCACCTGCCCTCACAGCCAGGTAACTGACACACAAACACACACAAACGTCTGCCCTAACAGCCAGATTGGACTTCTTCGCCTAATGTTCAGTCTGATGTGAAGGGCAATAAGGATCCTAGAGCAGTAAGATGCATAAACATAGTCTGTAAGTTGTCTCACATCATCCCCCCGTGTGTGTGTTTGTGTGTGTGTGTGTGTGCGTGCGTGTGTGTGTGTGTCAGGAGGCAGCGGCTCTACGAGGGGCACTCTCCCTATGTGAGGAGCGCTGTAAGGAGTATGAGCGGCACATGGCCAAGCTTGAGCTTCAGCTTGGGGAGAGATCGGGCACCGTGGACGAGCTGCATGTACGACTGGAGGAGGCGTTGCAGAGCCGAGACAAGCTTCAAGAACAGCTAACACATACAGAGGAAATACTACAGCAGCGCAGTGCAGCAGCGCCATCACAAGCCATGGTGAGATCTGCGCACACACACTCAATTTCAAACACACTGCACTGTCAGTCTCTGTTCAGAATTTACTTTTATGCTTTTATGTAAGGAAGTGAATAAATCATAATGGCAAATGGACTCTCTCTCTCTCTCTCTCTCATATATATATATATATATAAAATAGAGAGAGAGAGAGAGAGAGAGAGAGAGAGAGAGAGAGAGAGATGATGATGCATGATGATGTGCCATGTCATAAACACAAGTTGGTCTAAAACCTATGTCATGAACATGAGTGAGTTCAGTGGCCTTCCCAGTTACAGCATCTGGATCCAGTTGAACGCCTTTGAGATGCTGTAAAACGGGAGGTTTGCAGCCCGAAGGCAGTGGACCAGAATCTCAAAGGAATGTTTCCAATATCTTGTGGACTTTAATGTACGCAAAAGTGAATTGTGACCATCTTACTAGCAAACGGAGGTCCTACACAGCATTAGTATGGTGTTCCTAAGGCAGTGTGAGTGCAGTTTATCCCTTAATTAGTCACCAGTGCTGATTGCTGAGGATTGTGAAGCCAGCATTTGCAAGATTTAAGGGGATACCTCTTTGAAATATGCTTGCACTTGGCCCTCTTTCATAATGATGAACAAATACACAGCAGGTATCTAGTGTAAAATCAACTTTGCCACACTGCTCACATCAGTGAATTTCCATCAGAGAGATTGTGTTCCATCACCTTTGTGCTGTTCTCTGGAAACAATACTTCTGTTGTGTTGTGGTTTGCTTTCCTTAGGGTATTTGTTACTTGTGCAGTCTTTTAACCATTAAAAGCATGACATATGATGAACATGCTAAATAATTTTCATAATACAGTCGATCCTCTCATCTACGGGCACAGCATTAACGGATATCGGATGCACCGGACAAAATCCACTAGTCTGAATACATAATCCCTTAGCCAGAATGTCCGGGACGAAAGTTGAAAAATCCCGGGTGTTTCATCTGAGTCTGGTAGTTCAGCAGTTGTCCGCTAGGCGGCGTTGGTGTGCGTGCTATGAGGTTACTTACAAGCGTCGGTTGAGCTGTGGTCGTTGTGAAGCTGTACTGTCTTTTCAGCAATTATTTGTTGTTTTTCACCTCAATGTTTTCTCAATGTTCTTACCTATTTATGTTGGTCGTTATGCTGCTTGTCATGTGTACAGTACTTGGGGAGCACTTATGGACCTTAGTGGTGTTTTTCCTTGGATTTCCACTATTTTTTTATGATGAAATGCATATCCTGCAGTCTACAGATTACACCAGCAGTGTCAAATTTGATACACACAATTTTGCAACAGGTTTTTGTGGAGCTTGTTTGAAAATACAAGGAAATGTGTGCCACTGAAATGTGCACGTCAAATTTGATACACACAGTGTTTTAATTTGCATTCTCTGTGTGTGCGTGTGTGCGTGTGCGTGTGCGTGTGCGTGTGTGTGTGTGTGTGTGTGTGTGTGTGTGTGTGTGTGTGCAGTATGTGAACAAGGCAGCGGAGGCCGAGTCATCTCAGTGGAAACAGGCTCTGATGGAGGCTCAAGCACGTAACCAGGCTCTCCAGGAGCAGCTGGGGGTCCAGCGGCAGCTCCTCCGAGAGCTCGAGCAGAAGCTGCACGACAGCCAGAGAACCAGCAGCGAGCTCCGCCAGCAGGTACACGCGCACAGACACACTCCACATGACGCATCTCATGCTGCTGATGTAGCCATTAAGTAGCTTAATGTGTATACCAGAACACTCTCAAAGAAAGACGATGTGCTGTGCTGTGTATTTCTGTACTCTGGCTGTCACTCCTGATTGCGATGATGTATGAGAGCAGTGAGGTTCGCTCCCATGATCTTTTCTGGAGAAATCTCTTTCTATTTCTTTGTTTGAAAGATGGTGGGGGTTCATTTCCCAGTTCTCTTTTTCCACTTATGTAAGGTTTTGTATGCTGCTTTATGTATGTATTAGAGCTCAACTGATGTGGACACCTGACTAGTCCCACCCATGTGCTTTTTGAACATCCTGTTTAGTCCCCCTTTGCTGTTATAATAACCTCCACTCTTCTGAGAATGCTTTGCAGTAGATTTTGGAGCATGGAGATGAGCGTCTGTGCTCATTCAGACCACAAAAGTGAGCTCAGTTAGTGATGGACAGTTGTCTTTCCAATTCATTCCATAGATCACATGTGTCAAGGTGGTCCATAAAAGGGCCGCTGTGGGTGCAGGTTTTCATTCCAACCAAGCAGGAGCCACACC
>JAQLOM010000036.1:16106013-16119275 GCA_030068315.1 Chrysichthys thysi | reverse complement strand
AGGAGCCACACCTGATTACACCTGGTTAATCAGTTGAGATTGGCTTTCAGTTAACTCAGGTGTGAGTGGTGCTTGGTTGGAATGAAAACCCGCACCCACAGCGGCCCTTTTATGGACCACCTTGACACCCCTGCCATAGATATTCATTGTGGTTGAGATGAGCTGTCTGTATGCCACTCGAGTTCTTCCACTCCAACCTTAGCACATCATGTCGACTCGCATTGAGCACAGGGCATTGTCATGCTGGAATTTTTTGGGCTCCTGAGTTTCAGTGAAGGAACATTGTAATGCTACAGCGTACAAAGACAGTTTAGACAAACGTGTGCTTCAGACCTTGTTGCAACAGTTCGGGCAACCACATATAGGAGACATGTCCGTAAACCTTTGGTCGTATTGTGCATATCCATTGGCTGATATGAAGGTTCTGTAGACAAGTGGAAACCACGTGGAAGAGGGAAAAAAAAAAAACGAGCACAGTCATCCCTCACCTATCACGAGGGTTACGTTTCGGCAGAACCCCCCCCCCCCCCCCCCAATAGGTGAAATCTGCGAAGTAGCAACCTTGTATTTATTTTATTATTTATATATATTTTAAAGCTTTATAAACCCTTCCCACTCTCTTATAAACCTTTCCCACACTCTTAGAAACACTTCCTATGCTCTTATGCTGAGATGAACGGTCCCTGAGCCAATCAGCGCCCAGAATACAGAACACAGCGCTGTGGTTGGTTGCCTCCCATCCATCAGCCAATAGTGTGCCGTGTACAGTCTCACGTGGGCAACCTAGCTTAAGTGGTAATGGCGTGCACTGCGTTTTCATTGTGTATTCATCCGCTGATGAAATTCATACTGTATTTTATTTCGATTTAATATTCTTTTAATATGTTTGAATTAACATTTTTATATTTTTTACATCTCGTATAAAAACCGCGATACAGTGAAGCCGCGATAGGTGAACCGCGACGTGGCGAGGGACGACTGTATCGTCAGACACCCTCTCAGGTTGTTTTTGTTTTTTTTGTGAATGGAAGTTTATTTGTAAGGTTTAGTTCTTTTCATGGATGCCTTACATCTGGGGTTAAAACTGGTAATAATGGCAGACGGCTGTGCCTCAAGATGTTTTGCAGGATTCAATTGTGAATGTGTTTGTTTGTTTTTGTATTTTTTTTTTTTTTTATTAACGGACATTTTAAGAACATACAATATATTGGCTTGACTTCAGCTAGACCCTAGTAGTATGTGGGTTTTCTTGAATGCGTCCTCATGTGCTCTCTCTCACTGTGCCTTTCCATCCAACTTTCTGTTTGTCATTCTCCCACACACTGTGCCTTTCTCATTTCTTTCTGTGCTGAAGCTGAATTCAGAAAGGGCTCAGCTCTGATGCTGTGGCCAACATATAATCCACACTCAAAGGTCAGCTAGGTTTCCCTGCCCAGAGTCAGCAGTGAAACATGTGACCAATGTCAATACCCAGCGCAGTGACTATCTTTCCTACCCAAGTAATATTGGATTAATCAAAACGATGGTGTGGCAGCAGAAGCGTGGCTGAGCACCGCCTGCTGGCAGGGAAGCAAACTCGGAGACAGGGAGTGGCGAGTGAGTGCACCTGGGGATTATTAACCCAGTTCCTTTTTATGCCCTCGGTGAGGTGTGAGACTCTGGAGAACGACACTCTGCTGGAAAGCCGTGTGTGTGTTTCTGCATCGGTGTGTTTTCTTATTGATGCTGAAAAGCAGAAATAAACAGTGCATCACCTGAAGAACACCTATCGTGTGTCAGTCTCCCCTTTCCCTACCTGGGACCTTTTACAGATGGATTAACAGATGTTCATGAACCTTTCTTACTGGATATAATGCATCAGAGTCAGTCCAGTACTGGTTTAAAACACAGAATTGGTATTTGATGGGATGTTTGATGGGAGACATGTTCCAATCTGAACTATTCGACAAGTGTGTGGTCACCTGGTTGTTTTCTTCTTGAGGTTAAATGGGATAAGTGCATCCCTGATTCATATTCCCAAATGCTTGTTGGATTTTGGCCATAGTTGATCCTTGACCTCAGAATTCGTAGAGGATGATGTCCACGGTTTGTCAGACAATACGGTTAATAGAAATGGTCTCATTCAACATCAACACCCCCCCCCCACACACACACACACACAATAGTAGGCTAGATGTCTACTTAGAGGTGTTAGAAATGTGCTTTTGTGTGGGTTGCGTGAAACAATGGCAGCATATGCATTAGAGCTGCATTCACTCCGTTAGGCCTTAATGAATTGGATACTTTCTTTCAAAATCATTTCTTGCATCTTTTTACCTTTTCCAGATTTTTCTCCCCTCAGGGGCTCCCCTAGTCAATGTAAGAAAACATTACTTAAATGTATTCAACAATACATTTTTTTGTGTGTGTGTCTTGTCAGATCCTGGCATATGAGGGTGAGATGGAGCGAACCCGAAGCCAGCTGGAGGCTGAGATTCAGACTCTTGAGGAGGAGAAGAACAGGGTCATTGAGGAGGCGTTCATCAGAGCAGAAAGCGAAATGAAAGCTGTGCATGAAAACCTTGCAGGTGTGTGTGCGTTCCATCAGTTTGTCTGGACGTGAGCGTGTGTGTGCGTGCGTGTGTGTGTGCGCAGTGGGCATGAGGCATGTAAGCGTATATCTAATCCTCTTTTTTCCATACAGGTGTAAGGATGAATTTGCTGACTCTGCAGCCTGCTCTGAGGACGCTTACATGTGACTACAACTGTTTGAAGAGGCAAGTCCTGGACTTTCCCTACATGTTGCAGAATGCTATTGCTGAAGCTAAGCAGGAGGTGAGAATCTCATATAAACACTCTAATGTGCATTATGAGGACAATGCATTTCTGATCAACGTGCACAGCCACAAAACCTACAAGTCGATCAGTTTGTATTTAAATGAGGTGTATGTAGTACTCATGGAATTTTTTTGTATTTCGTCTATGTGTACTTCCTAAAGACACTCCCATGTCTTTGACTTGTCCAGAGGTATCATTTATCGTGTGCAAATCTATCACATGTCCTCCGGCAACATCACTTAACAGACACATCTGGAAATCTTATACCATCCACATAGTACTTAAAGTCTGTCTCACCTAATTTCTATTCTGTAAATACCCTGAAATGTCCTTCACGTACTTTCATCAACTGACCTTGTAAAGCTAGTAAATCTTTATTTTGAATATATTTAGGTAAATAGCAAGGATAATGCATGTTTTATTTCACGCTCAAAGCTGAACTAAATCACCCTCTTTCAGCTTGGCACTGAGACTCTGAAGAAACTCTTTTTATTCCCCATATGCATGCATTAATGTATTTTATGTATGTATAGTTCATGCATGTATAATGAATATTTGTGTGTGCGCAGATATGCCACATGATTACAGAGGTGAGCACCACCAACCAGGAGCTACTACGCAAATACAAGAGAGAAATGAACCTGAGGAAGAAGTGCCACAACGAACTGGTTCGCCTCAAAGGTACAAACTATACTGTGCAGGATGTGCTTTATATGAACTGGGGTTGAGGTCAGGGCTCTTAAAGCTACAGCAACTTTAAGCTACGGCATAAAAAGCCATTCTTTTACAATTCTGTGCTTATAACCATGTAGCGAAAATTTGGAAAAGGTCCACATATGGGTGTGACAGTCAGGTGTCCATAAACTTTTGGCCCAATAGTGTATTTCTGCATAATTACAATTAGTTAATTTTGTCACTGAAGTACAATTGCAAATCTAGTTTATGCTGTTTTTTGTTGTTGACTTTGATGTTGTTTAAAAAAAAATCTTTTAAACGGATCATTTTATTTTATTGCTGCTATACTGGTTCTTATGGCTTCCCTATCTTTCTAACTTTTTACCAGTTTAACTCTGTCTCATCTTTGTACATAATGGCCTCATACTAGGTGACTTTAGTAAAGAATAATGACTTGATTTTCAGTGTTCGAGTCGATAAACTGATGCTAATCCGTTTTGTCTTTACATCAGGAAACATCCGCGTGTTCTGTCGCGTGCGTCCGGTCTGCCAGGAGGAAGCGGAGGCTGACAGCAAGAGTGTGGTGTCCTTTGACTCTGACGACGATGCCGTGCTCTACATTTCTAATAAGGGCAAGCTTATGACCTTTGACCTGGACAAGGTCTTCCCACCTCACGCCACGCAGGAAGAGGTCAGGAGATCACGGCAGGTCCAGTTACGTGGGTTGTTTATTTAGTGGCCTGTGAAGTGACCTTGTGGTCTCTCTCCTGACTGAACAGGTGTTTCAGGAAGTGCAGTCTCTGGTCACGTCCTGCATTGACGGCTATAATGTGTGCATCTTCGCTTACGGACAGACCGGTTCAGGAAAAACCTACACCATGGAGGTAAATGCGAGGGGGTTGGGGGAACGCTTCGACAAAATAAGTCTGGCCACAAACTCATAACAAGATAACAGTGATGGATGTCACCCAAAATTATTATGACATGCAAGTGTATAATATTTTGCGCGTGCGTGTGTGTGTGCACCCGTACAGGGTATTCCTGAGAACCCTGGCATTAACCAGCGAGCTCTGCGTTTGCTTTTCTCTGAGGTGTCAGAGAAAATGCCTGACTGGCACTACACCATCACTGTCAGCATGGTGGAGATCTACAATGAGACCCTGAGGTAAGAATGCGCACACACACACGCACGTAGATGCTCAATACCCCACCGCTAGTTGGCGCTAGTTGGTACGAAGAAAGTGAATGCGAAGGACAGTGCTGAGAAGAAGAAGCAGATGATGTGCATTGAATTAAATAAAGAAATTATTGAAAAACATGCCCAAGGTGTGCGTGTAGTCGACTTGGCGAAGCAGTACGAGCACAGCACTTCTACGATCTGCACCATACTGAAGGAGAAGGAGTCGATAAAAGCTATAACGCCAGCCAAGGGCATTAAAATAATTTTCTTACTTTCAGACTTTATTCAAAACAAACACCCAGAAAAAGTTGCACCTGGGCGTGCGACGGCGCTATTTAATGACACGTGCCCTAACGCATTTCAGAACCATTCTGAAATGGAGGATGAAACAGACCTCATTGGACAGGTTTTTATTGAAAACCCCTGCGGATGAAAGTGAGGAAAGTGTAGCGAAAAGCGCAAAAATCAGCGATAAAGATTTAGTTATTCAGTTCGGCCTTTCTTCTCCACCTCCGTCAGCATCTTCAGGTCGTCTGATCTCCAAGGTAAATGCTGTACGTTATACAGTGGTACCTTGCACAATGAACGCAATCCGTTCCAGCGGCACATTCGTTATGCGGGGAGTTCGTTGTGCAAAACACAATTTCCCATAGACTTCTATGGGAAATCGTGTAATCCGTTCCCGGTCTCCGCAAAAAATCAAGAAAAGTGAAACTGGACCCACCCTCTGCTGATGATGCTTTGTCTTCATCTGAGACACATCTGGCCGATTCAGCCAATTTTTTTGATGTAGAACTCGATTTTTCACGTACGAATCGCGTTCGTTCCGCGAGTAACGCGAGTGCCTGCGGCGGCGTTCGCTATGAGGAACGTTCGTTCTGTGGGGCGCTCATTTAAGCGGGGGACCACTGTACTTAAAACCAGTTTATTGCAGTACATTCTATTGTATTGTGTTATAATATTCGTTATTTAAATCTGTATAAAGTACATTTTATTAATTTTAAAAACGTAACAAAAAAATTCCGGTGTTTTCTGGGGGGGGGGGTTCTGTACCGGATTAATGGCATTTCAATTCATTTCAAGCTCCGTCACGGGACGAATTATTCTCATAAATCAAGGCACCACTGTATTGGCATAAAGCTGTAAGCCACAAGAGGGCGTACATTACTCTGATTCTTAGACATGACACAAAACAGCGCCTACAAGTCTCTTACCCATGATAAATCCACTGTCAAACACCCCCTGTAATGGATTACTGTTTTATAAAGCAAATATGGTCAAATCTGATGTTTAATTAAAACAAGGTTACTTTTTATTAATAATATTTGCTATAAACAATTCCACTACTATGTAGTGTAGTCTGTTAAGCATAAGCTTTGGTTGCTAAGCAACAGAACAGGGATAGAGTAGGGAATTCTGTGGAGAAATCAATGGCTGTAGTGTAATAGTTTCAAGCATGGAACATTTACTGCAGGAATGTATATCAAGGATTTTACACCAGCTTAATCAGACTTTAAATCAAAAATCTCCATTTTCTAGCACATGAGCCCTTTAAGTAGTCAGAAAGTGCTGGCTTGTCAGTTGTGAGAATAGTTGTAGATACAGCATATCAGATTTCTGTGCAATTTCTTGTTTACAGTTTTAGTGCTGGATTTCTGGCGCGTCATTGGATCGTGTATTTCCACCTAGTGTATGAGCGTGTACGGAGAGACTCTTTCACGTCTTTTAAACAGTAGATTATTAATCAATCATTGATCATAAATGTAGTTACATATTTTTAAGTTACTAATAGATTGTTGCTCTTTGCAATTTTATTTTGTGAAGAATTCTTCATATAACCCCGCCCGCCCCCCAACCAACCCTTTTTTCTTGTTCTTTTTCTTTTTCCTTTTTTCTTTAGGAACCTGTTAGGAGACAGCCCAAGTGAGAAGCTGGATATTAAGCTGTGTCCAGATGGCAGCGGTCAGCTGTATGTGCCCGGTCTTACCGAGTTCACAGTGAAGAGTGTCGAAGATATTAATAAGGTGAGAACTCTTTTTTTTTTTTTTTTTTGTTGTTGTTGTGTTTTTTCTGTATATAGTTTGGAAATAATCATTGAACCAGATGTTTTTATTTCTGTCTTGTGCTTTGAGTTTTGTTTTCTCTCACTTGCAACTCAGCACAGAGATTAATGTGTCCTGAGATTTAAGGGCATTAAATTTAACTGAAATATTATTGGCCACCATGGAACTTTTAAGATTCTGATTTTTCTTTTGCAAACAGGAGAATTTGTTGTAACCCATCTATTGGAACATTCCAATATTTATTTGAGCATTTGCCTCAAACGTTGTATTTGCCCTATTTGCTTCATTAGATTGTTTTGCTCTGACTGCTGTGTCCCATGCTGGTCAGCCCACATCAGCTCTGTGTCCTCCTCTGGTTACCCCACACTAGTTCTTTTCTCCCACTCCTGTTTAAAAAATAAATAATAAGTTCTTAAAATAAAAACCATTAGCAGGACAACTCAAAAGTAAAGTCATACATAATTCATTCAATTAGCTCCGTCTGTGAAGGCTGTGCTTAGCCCAAATGTTCTCATGTTTGTGTAGTAAAATGACTCTGCAGCTCAACTTTGCAGGCTTAATCTTTGACCTTTGACACTGTAGGTTTTTGAGCTGGGTCACATGAACAGGGCAACCGCATGTACCAACCTGAATGAGCACAGCTCTCGCTCTCATGCTCTCCTCATCATTAATGTGGCCGGCTTCAACTCTACCACAGGACACCGCACCTCAGGTCAGATCTCTCTCACTTTCTCCCTCATTCACACACACAGTAACACTTGAAGCCATAAGACAAAGCATAAAGCATTTTTCCCTCCAGAATGTTCCCCAAAACCCTAAATGTTGATTCTTGCTGTTTCATGTGCTGTTCCAAATAATCCCATAAATTGCAGGCTAGTCAAAGTGTCACTGTTCCATCAGGCTCATTTGGCCCTATGTACCATACAGTCATCATCTCCCAACATGTTGCCTGCTTGAGCATGATACACCAAAGGCCAATAACTGACAATCCTCTTTTATGCTAAATTGCACTGGTCTAGGTGTACAACCAACTAATAATTTGTCCTGGGAGCTCATATGTACCTGTTACAACAGCTTCCCTTTTTTTTCTTTTTTTTTTTGCAAACTGTTTTTTACAAATGGCTTTAATGAAGTCGGTGTTCTTTCTCTTCTCTTCATGTCTATGTAGGTAAGCTGAATCTGGTGGATCTGGCTGGTTCAGAGAGAATCTCGAAATCCGGCGCTGAGGGAAGCCGATTACGTGAGGCTCAGTGCATCAATAAGTCGCTCTCAGCGCTGGGTGACGTCATCAACGCACTGCGCTCACGCCACTCGCACGTTCCCTTCAGAAACTCGCGCCTCACATACCTGCTGCAGGACTCGCTCAGCGGAGACAGCAAGACATTAATGGTGGTACAGGTGTGTGTGCGCGCGCTTGGCTTCACTTCAGTTTTTTTATTTATTAACTGGGCCTGTGATGACTGAAAAGGGTGACGTCTGCTGTAGTTCTTCATATATTTTCAAAAGTTATTAAACAGTAATACGAACTCAGTTGATACTTATTTCTGAAGAATGTCATGATTATGTAATGTAGGAATGAAACAGGTTCATCAGCACTAGAATTTATTTGCCGTGTTTTCAGGACACAACACTGAAGAGAAAAGAATACTAAAAGAAAATGTATGAATGATTGATTAATAAAGTAGAAAATAATACTCTTAATTCAAAACATGAATGAATGAAATCTACGTTCTTTTCTAGCTAAGGAGGAGAAACAAGTCACCCCAAAAATCTTCCTTCTAGTTCCAGTAATATGATTTAGGAAGTCCATTATTCTGTTCATCGGTCGTTCTGCATGCTCTATGTTTATAAAATTCTACAAACATGAGCAGTCCATGAAAACCTCAATCTGCAAGCTTCAGTACGAGGTTAATTAGACTATACATTTACAGTATTATGTAGGGTTTCTAAGGAGGCACATTAATCGTCTCCCCCGGGATTAACATTATGAAGGTTGGAATAGTGCGCAATAGACTGGGTGGTGATAGGGGCATAGTGTTGAAACCATACATTTAAATTTCATAGACTTTAATAGTAGGACAGGTCTCCTTTTAGATTGGAAAAGTATAAAGACCCCTGATTTAAAGTGTATGAGGGCTAAAGATGCACTAAATTAACAGAGAGAGAAACTGCCTCCTAAAAATAAATTACAGCTACGTAAAAACTAGGACTATTTTGTACCATGGAGTATTAGGGCCACACGTGAAGAAGAAAAAAATTTGCCATGACGAGATTAAAGTCGACATGTCAAGAATAAAGTTGAAATCAAATGTCAACTTTAAGCTCGACATTCAAAACTAGTTTGGAGAGAGAGCCACCGCTCCACAGCTGCAGTCTCAGACACACAGACACCTGCAGGATCAAGCAACTTGACCAGTTGTCTTATTGTATTTCACGATACAACATAACCTCTCTGTATCGCACGCAGGTGTAACCATTGATATACTTGCAAACTCTCTCATTTCCAGCCATTTCAGTTTGCAAGTGGCCACTTCCTCCAAGTTTGTATTATTTCTCCTTCTGAACAAACGCAGTTTTTGGCACAACCTTTTCAGTGTCATTACACTAATGATCACACTGTGGTTCTGCGCTAAAACAGCCAGGATTTCTTTATTGCTAAACCTGATTCTGAAGTACAATTTGACCAAATCATCTACACGTGGCATGTTGAGTCATCGGCCAGTTGATCGGTCTGAGTTTGACTTTATTCTCGAAATTTCAAGTTTAATGTCGACATGTCGACTTTAATCTCGTCATGGCAAAAATATATATTTTTTCATGTGTGGCCCTAATACTCCGTCGAAATTTTGAGGCTGGATTGAAATACTTTAAGTCTGTACTGTAGTCTGTAATACTCTACCTATACGAGTAAAAACGCTTGAGATTTTATACAGCAAATAAACAAATTCAAAACTGTGCAGTAAAGTTCTTGTTTATTTATTTATTTATTTTACTTTTTCAGGTGTCTCCCCTAGACTACAATATGATTGAGTCTGTGTGCTCTCTGAAATTTGCCCAACGTGTTCGCACCGTCGAGCTTGGACCGGCCTCCACCTCACGCAGGCATGCCGAGAACTCTTCAACGTCCTCCTCACCTACGCATGACAGTGTGGAGGTACACCTGCACAAATTTACTAGTATGATGTAGATAATCATAAGAAAGGCTTAGTAAGGCCATATTATTTCGCAACTCTTAATGTAACATGATATGACGCCACCTTACAGTCTAGTCTATTTACAGAAATATATTGTTGGGGGAAAAAATCACAATAACTTATTATTTTCTTTTCCACACAGCAAGGTGCGTGCGGATATTATAGTCCAAATCTGTCTTTGTCTGTCTGTCAAACCCAGTTGGACTCCCCACCCATAACTCCCGTACCCTTACCTATCTCCCGAGCGAGCAGCGTCGGCTCGTCTCTCTCCTCTATCTCCAGAGTCTCCAGCACAAGGAGACGATCCCAGAGCCAGCAAGCTCCAGGTGAGGACACACACACACACACACACACACACACACACACGTACCCAATCAGTTTCAGAACAGCTGTAAGGAATAGGGACTGAACAGATTTAGTTGTTAATGTCTAGAAGTTCATGTATACTGTAAGCTTTTTCAAAGACAAGGTCTATTTCTCAAACAAGATTTCATAATCCATAATAATTTAATTAAAGGAATGTGAGTATAAATTCCCAGGAAACTATAAATATGAAAGCATCTCTAAACATGTCATTTTAAAACCATGAAAAAAGCTGTCTAACAATCATTTAAGTAAGGAGTAAAACATTTCGGGAAGTGCTGGTATAGGAATATAGTCAGCATTGGGGTGACGAATAATGCTTTGCATCAAGTAACACCACAGCACGGTCTTTAAAACATTAGTTCCTTTCTTCACTTGCATTATAGTAGCGATAAACAATCATTCTCTCAGTAGCTTCTCTTTTTTCCTCTAAAATTTAATAAGGCAAAATATGCAGCTTATAATTTTGTCACGAAACCACAAAAAAACTGTTTGATTTTAAGCAATTTGCTTCAGGATCAATAAAGCACTGGGATCACAGTACCCCCCCAAAGCACTCACTGTTATTACCAGTAGTACACTTCTATTATTAAAAGATAACAGGCCACGAGATGATGTCCTCCTGAGACCCTGCTGTCCTCCAGAGAGGACATCACATTCTCCCCAAACTACATTGTGTGTATTTCCTTGTAAGATCCTCCGATGAGGACCATTGAGTATTACTCTTTTCTCAGACTTCTTCCTGTTTGGAGACAATGATCAAATTGAACAGTTATGAGTTACAAAAAAGAGAAATAGTGAGGAGAAAGGACAAGGCACACGCCATTAAACTTCGAGTCTCAGGAGGATATAACTGTAAGCTTCACTGGTCAACAAAGAATTTCTGTAATGGCTTAAAATTACACACTTGGGTATGCTAATATTATATTCTATGTTTCCTGGGCTTTTAAAGGTTTGCATCCCAGTGTGTTTTTGTGTTCTGTAGTAGATCCAGTTGCATATCAGACACCTGATGATACAAATGTTAGAAATGCTTTTGCACTTAATGGACATAAGGAATCCTTTATCTTGCATGTGACTTCCTTTATATACTTTCTAAAAATGTTTTCAACATATTTCTGTTTACTCACAACATAACCGTACTGTCTACAAAATCGTCCCCATGACGGGGCCTGCGTCTTTCCTGTTTGCTTGTCCCTTGTCACCTTGTCTGCATTGTGATTGGTTGGCCTCCTCTGATTGGTTGGTTTGCAGACAGACAGGTAGACAGAGGCAGTCCATTGCTTGGGGACAGTGGGCAGGTAGGTGGGGTTTTATCCGATTAGTCTCTCGGCATGGAAATGCTCAGCATGGCACCCGTGTCACCTGATTGCTCTCGGCCCATCTAACGCAGCGTGCTCTAACCCAGGGAAGGTGTGTGCTACGGAGTGTGTGAGAAAGTGTGTTTTTTTATTTTTATTTTTTTTAGCACTTTGTCCTTGTATTTTCTGTGTGTGGTTTAATTTCCCTGTGTGTCAGTGTACTTGCTGTTTTCTGTGGCTTTCTGTTTGTGTGTGTTTTTGTGTATGTCAGAGCGAGCGAGTGAATGAGTGTATGGCAGCATATGTACTCACACCTGCTTTCGTATGGCTGCGTTGTCCAGTGGTGAAGTGGGAGTAACTTTGTTTTGCTGACCAGTATAGGCTCATGAACACAGAACCCACATACACACTTGTCCTTCCGATGCTGAGCTCTTGCTTTAGTCTAATCCGTGAATAAAGCAAGCTGTCATTTTCATGGAAATTTCATGGGTGGTGACTAATGAAACGTACCGTATCTTCCATACTATAATTCACATCAGGGTCTGCTCAGAGACAAAGTAGTTTTATTAGCTACACCTACGTTTACCTAGTTGTAGATTTACTGTCTGTATCTCATTGGCTGATCTACACTTGAACCCATCAGACATTTAACCTTCATGCACTATATGGCCAAAGGTTTGTAGACACCTGGCTATCACACCCATATGTGATTCTTACCCAAATTGTCGTCGCAAAAAAGCACAGGAACGTCAAGAATGTCTTTTGTATGCTGTTTAATGAAGATTTCCCTTCACCGGAGTTAAAAGGCCGAACCTGTCCCAGCCTGACAACGCCCCTGGGAATCCCTAAAGACATGGTGTGCCAAGGCTGGAGTGGAAGAAAGTGAGCGATCTGCCCCAAACCCTGACCTCAACCCTACTGAGCTCCTTTGGGAGAAACTGGAACACCAAGTGCACATCTGGCCTCCTCATTTGACCTCAGTGCCCAAATCCCCATAGCCACATTCCACATGGAGGTTATTATAACAGAAAAGAGGGACTAACTGCATGTTAATGCCTGGGGTTTTGGAACAGGTACATAGGGGTGTGAGGATCAGGTGTCCACATACTTTTTGGCATGCAGTGTAGAGGAGTGTATGTCTGATGAGGTGAGAATACAGGTTATGACTTGGCTCTAGTTTGGTGAGGTGTACACACTATAGTTTCTAAGTCGTACAATCCTTTTTCATGAGAATGAGCGTTATTCCACAACAGTTTTTAGTATTTATTTGAGATGCTAGAATTACACAGATATTAGCCTGAAATACTGGATCAGTACAGTACAGTATTTGTATATACGTGCCAAGTCTTCCATGTAATTATGCGCACACAGGAAATTAAGCTAACAGTGTAATTAACATTCATCTTGGTTGGTAATTTTTTGTAGGTTAGTTTAATGATGAATACAGTAGACCCTCGGCTCATAAACTTCCGAGAACCGTCCAAGACTCTGTCCGCGACCCGAATCAATTTTTCCCATTGAAATGAATGTAAATACAATGAATGTGTTTCTGCCATGTTTTTAAAGTGTATTATGGGTTTATGTGTGGCAACAAAACATAGAATAAAATTAAAATAACCTTAATTATAGAAAAATAAACCTAAATGAAATAAACAGATGATTTTAAGGC
>JAQLOM010000036.1:16072060-16083636 GCA_030068315.1 Chrysichthys thysi | reverse complement strand
GTGTGAGGGTGTGAGTGGAGTGTAAGGTGTCCTTACCCATAGTGGACTGTGAGAGAGCATCCTCATGTTTGAAAGGGCAAGGAAAGGATGGTGAGGGATGGAGAGGAGGGTGAGGAAAACTTAGCGTTCCATCCACATCTGCTGTATAAGAACAAGTACGAGAGAAAGAGTTAGCCGCATGATCTCAATGCTCTTGTGTTATCTTTCTAAGGTTTCATAGGAACGATTGAGCTGAGTCAGAAACCAAACACAATGGGGCGTGCTGTTATGGGAAAAAACTCAACTATGGGGCGGAATAAAATTTCCAGCAACCGCAACACCTGCCATCATGATGACTTTCCCATGTCACGAAAGTCAAACTGCGTGACACTGGAGACACTGGACACACTGGACACATCCAGAAATCTTCCAAAAACATCACATGACAAAAAAACCATATATCCTGAACTTCCATATGAAGAATAATCCATTTTATTGGATTTATAAGATCATGTATGCGAATGAGAGCATTAAGATAAATGCTGCAGCAGGACTTACGGTCACAGTTGCTGTTACTGGAAATGAATTAACACCGTCTGACTAATGAGAGTCGAGTTTTCAGGATCGCTGTGGTATTATGGTAGATAATATCATTAACCACTGAAATCTAGCTGATCTGCCTAATCTTGTTTGAAGTTTAAACCTTCACTTTGAATCAGAGCTTCACGGCTAATGTTGGCAGCAAACAGGTGAAGTTTAAAATCTGTACGTTGAATTCATTTCACACTTTGGTCAAAAGGGGCAACAAGGGGGCTAAGTGGTTAGCACTGTCGCCTCACAGCAAGAAGGTCCAGGGTTGGATCCCGGGGTCAGCACGGGCGCCTATCTGTGTGGAGTTTGCATGTTCTCCCCGTTAGGTTTCCTCCGGGTACTCCGGTTTCCTCCAACAGTCCAAAGACATGCAGAGAGGAGATTAGACTAACTGGCGACTCTAAATTGCCCGTAGGTTTGAATGCGAATGTGAATGGTTGTCTGTCTCTGTGTGTCGCCCTGCGCCGGACTGGCGATCAGCCATCTGTACCCCGCATTTCGCCCAAAGTCAACTGGGATTGGCTCCAGCTTCCTCCCGTGACCCTGAACAGGGTTAAGCAGCAGAAGGCGAATAAAGACTTTGGTCAAAAGACAGTTGACTCAGTGATGTCATCCTGGACATAATTTTTTTTTTTAGAAATTTTATGTTTTAAATACATGTCCACTTGGACCGATATAATCATCTAAATAACTTCTAATGTACAGTTTGGTTTTACTTCCTACTTGAGTCTGATCCTTGAGGCCAAATTATGTGCTGAGAAATCAGTTGATTCTGGTTTCAAGATAGCTGGCACTGCTTTATACAATTAACCCTTTGTGATACAGTATCAGAAACCTATGTGAGCTGCTTTCTGCTACACATGAGAAACCGTTACATGGATCTTCTTGCAATCTAGAGGCTTGTATGGTGGACACATGCCACGTAATGGATTTTTAAAAAAAACCCATGTAATTCATGATTCACTCATAATTCATTCATGATGAAGTTTTCTGTAAGGAAATGTTTATTTTGCATTTTTGGAAGGAGTCTCCAGTGTCAGCACATTATAACCATTTCCTTTCAGCCAAATGAAAGGGTTTGGGTCAGAGGGTTCAAGAGAAAGATGAAATAGAGCCTGGTGAGAGAACAACTATTCATAGCTCCTATAGCGACTAAACTGAGAACAGGAACTAATATGTTTCGCAGATCATTGTAACTATAAATGGATAAAATCATGTGTCAATCTTTAATAAATAAAAACGCACTCGTTGGGAAATTGTTATGTTATAAGAGGAATACGACATGTCAGGCTGCATCACAGGACCCCACAGGTAATTATTTTCCCATAACGTCAAAACCTGGTTGTGACTCATTCCTTATGTTTACCGTAATTCCCTCATTCTGTTGTTTCCTCAGTGCACTATATGAAAGAGATCGCATGCAGTTACACTGACTAGTTTCACTTTCTCTGGTACGGCATCACAAAATGCACAATTTGTCAGAGTCAGCTACATGCAACCACGCGTACACAAGGTTTCCCAAAAGATTCAATCACACTCAGCATTCTATATTAATTAGATACGAAATTGCTCTTTTGTTGCTTATCGTTGGTGCATGCCAAGTGACCCGGAAGAGGTTTCTTGAGGAAGTATTTTGCTTGTCTTTATGGTGCATCTAAAGCTGCACAGGTGGTGATTGTTAAGGGTCTCTAAATCCCTGCTTTGGGGCTGTATAAATAAACCTGACATTTCAGAGCTATGTATATATATTATAAAGTTCATGAGCCTGCATGCATTCATTAGCTTCTGTGCATTATGCTAAATTGCACAGTTATATTTCCAACAGGGATTAAGCAAATTTTATGTTCTGAAGATGAAGGAATGTGGAACCATCTGTACGTCTGTGGAGTTAAGGACATGAAACTGTTTTGTACCGCCGTGCTGTTGAATGATTGATTCTGATTGGTCAGAAACACTTTGGGGTTTTTTTGTTTTGTTTTTTTTTGTTTTTGAAAAAAAGTTGTTATTAATCAACAGCCAAACATATAGACAGTGCTTGTGTGACGTTTTCTGTAAGGAGAAGTTTATTTCACATTGATGAAATAAGATGAGGTAAAGCTGTTCCTCCAAAGTTTTCTACTGTTTCTTATCATCTTCTTATTGTAAGCTTAAAGAGAGAGAGAGAGAGAGAGAGAGAGAGAGAGAGAGAGAGAGAGACTGATGTACAAGCAATCATTTATAGTTGTTATATTGAAAGTGATAACGGTAACTAATTTGTTTCAGACATAGCACAATGTTAAATGCAATTTTTTTTTTTATTTAAATAAAAAAATTGCAAATCAATGTGATGTTTGGGGTTTGTGGCTATAGGAAAATTGCCTTTGCTTCATTTCGGCCCGCTTCACACCATCCACACATCATGTGGTTGATTAGTTTCCTATAAAAGCAAGCCCTACTGTTTTCCACCTCTGCGATATATTTTATTGTGGGTCCCGTAGTAGCTCTTGTCCCAGAAAGAAAAAAAAAGCCTGTACTACTTCTGAGTCCAGTACACATTCATATATCATCCACAAAGATGATTTTAACTATATTAACCACATAAATCATAAATGAAATATCTGGCGCCCTATGATCTTGAAAATCATTTACATCAGACTTTTGATCCTGATGTTTCAGTCATCTCCGTCTGCATATCAATCATTAATGCTCAGGGATACAGTATGTGATATAATGACATAAAGTAACAATATAGTAAGATATAGAGAGGTGAGAGAATATGAATATATGTCTTGTAGTCCCTGGCCCTTTTCATGAGATTTAGTTCCAGCTTGGGATTAAAGGTCACTGAAAGTTCACAGTGAAATCATAGAGAGATTCTCATTTATATATACACACACACACACACACTCGTAGCTAGTGAGTTTATAACACTGCGATGCTTTGGGGGAACCGGGGATCGTCCGTCTTTGGCGTTATTCTGACGGAATCCTGATCTCACCGTTTCAGCAGTGTTTTATTTGTGTTCAGATATCACACTTATACAGTTCAAAATCCGAATGAAAAGATTCTCCATCAAAAAGCAGTAAATACCAACATTCTGCCACGTTACTCAACAGTCTGTCTGTGTTCATATAAATTACAGCAAATCATGTTGTTTTTATAAATAATAAATGTAGATATATGTGTATCCCCATCGGAGTTAAAAGCTATGACGACTCAGTAGTCAGTACTTCTGTGTGAAAAATAACACAGGTTTAAAACTAGACACGGTGATTATAAAATTATACCATCCAGACATCGGGGCAGTCATATAAACTGATATTTCCTCTTCCTTGAAGGTGTGAAAACGTTAAATACTTTAAGAGCTAATTTCAAGAGTTTTATTCGACATGCTATTTTGTATAGTAACTGAGATTTGTTCCTTTACATTTATCATCTAATTTACCTGTACAATTTCAATTCAATGCCAATACGACTGTTTACCAGTGGCTCACGAACACGGTGCACTGTATCCTGTTGGAGAACCACACAAGCAATGTGAAGGAGTTGGCATATACGCTGGATAAATAAAGCTTACTTACTTTGACTCCTTGGGATCGGAGGATTTTCGGGGCAGCTGCCCAGATACTGGGTGCCGCTGAACCCCCTGTTTTGTCCGGGTAATGGCTCAGTGAACGCTCCATACCTGCAGCCTCCGGTCAACTGCCCTGCAAAGTGCACAGTGAAGGCACCGAGGGTGCAGTGAGGGTCCTCATGGGTGTCCACTGACCCCCAGCCAGGCTCCTGCTTAATGAACGAGTGTGAGGGCAAAGCACCGTACGGAGAGCTGGGGTGGAAGTCGACGACCGGACCCCACTGAGGAGCTCCGTTGTTGGGCCCTGGAAGAGGTGGAAGAGTGGGTACGGCGGGCATGAGGGGAGTCAGATCTCGCACGTCTGAGCCCATCAGCCCACACGACTCGGTCAGCATTTAGAAAAACTGACTCAAGGGCAAGATGACAAATGGGCAGAAATTTCCCTCTATAACTTTTCTGAAAGCTTTAAGAAAGAGCTTCCTCTATGGCAAAAATCACGAAAATGATTTCCTACAAAAAAGTTGGAAGATCTGCCCAAGTCCACAGAGATGCTCTATGACTCGATCTCCACCATAATGCGCACTTCAGAATGACGGTCCTTCTTGATCTGGGTCTTCAGGAGTGAGGTTCTTGAGATGGAAAAGGGTTCGAGGAGACACAAGGAGGTAGACTGGGTGAGATAGAAGCCACCCCGATCCTTTCGAACAGTGTCTGGAGCTTGTCCGCGCGAGTCGGATGTAAAACAAGCCTGGAGGAGGAGGAGTTAAGGGAGAAATGATGAGCACTTCATTAGCTTTAGTCATTCCTCTGGACAGCACTTTCTGTGACCTGACTAATGTCATGATTAATGTGTCTGTGGGGGTGGGGTGTGTGTGGTTTATTACCACTAGGTAATAAAATAACAAGAAACTGTGTTTGTTAGGATTGTAAGCCTTGTGTGACAGGTGATTAATAATATTAATAGTGAATAGTAGCAGGATATCTATAGACCTTCCAGTGTTATCTTTAAAGTTTATAAAAGTATTAATGTAAAATGATACGAGTTTGAAGCCCAGAAAGCCTACGCTTAGGAGGATCCCTGGAGGCTTCATGACTGTTCTGAAATCAAAGGACATCTTTACCAGAATACAAGATAATAATGAAACTAATAACAACACTGAGGGGAAAAGCAAGTTTATGCCCTAAATCTGTGAAAAACATAAAATAGGGGTCAAATTATGATGAAAATTTATTACAGTAACTGTAACTTTCACAGTTTCCTCTTTCTGACTTCCCAATTCTTTTGAAGACCATGTGGATTCCATTAATAATTAGTTTTTTTCTTTTTAACAGCCATAAAAGTTGGAGAATGAACCTAAAGAATGATTTATTGCATGTACTATTTACTATTACATTTTCATTTACTGTTGCATCAGCGGACAACTGAGACTACACTTAAAACTATATTTGGTTATAATTCTATGAAAGAACAACACAGCTTTAAAGCTTTACAAACGTAAATTATCGACATTTTAGCTTAAACTGCTGCTATTTACCAGTCTAATTGATGTTTTCCCAGAACCTACTAACTAACAGGGCAGGACTCGTCCTTCATTCATGGCTGTAATATTGCATTAAAATATGTCTTAGTAATAGTTTTCAGTTTTATAATGTATTCTTTTGCAACTTCTACAACTTTCTCCAGGTGTCATTTGTCAGTGACGTGATTCTGCTTCACAGGGGGAAAAAAACAGTAAGTCATTAAAAGTGTCTTTGGCACTGAAGGGGGGAAAATGCCTTGAACGTACTACAAGCACATCAACATTCACAGAGACAAGACCGCAGTGAAACATCCCATCTGGGAGATGGGAATTCTCTGCAACAGGAATGGCTAAACTCATCCTCACCTGCTTGGCCTGGGAAGTGTCTGGATATAACCGCAAACATCTTTTTTAATCAGCCACACCTACAGCAACAATGGTGAGAAACTGACTACACAGTGGAGTGACTTACAGTGCATTTAAATAACAGCGATAAATATTTATTCCTGCAAGATACACTTGCCGGCTACTTTAAGCTCAGAAGCTTTGCTTAAGGTTCATATCAGACATTAGAGTTAAAGGGGGGGGGGGGGGGGTACAGTACTGCGCAAAGGTCTTGAGCTGCCCCTCATTTCTTCATATTTTGCTTCCAAAGAGCCTGACTTTTTTTATTTATTTATTTATGTACGTGTGTGTATATATGTATGTATGTATGTATATATGTAGTCTTCCTGCATACCTCTATAGAAAAAAAAGACACCATGAAACACTATCGGTCATGGACTGGCCTCCCAAAAGCCTCAACATTATTGAAACAGTGTGGGACCATCTTCACAGAGAACGGACCAAAAGACGGCCAACGTCCAAAGAAGACCTGTGGAATGTCCCTCAAGAAGACTGGAGAGCTATTCCTGAAGACTATTTCGAGAAATTACAAGAACGCACGCTTAAGAGAGTTCAAGCTGTGTTCAGGGCAAATATTGATTTTAAAGATGGTTAAAATTATACAAACTCCCTTTGTGTTATATGCTGTATTTACATGTGCGTTTACACACGTTGCAGTAAATCACTACACTTATTGTCATTTTTCCAGTAAAATAGAAAGGAATGACGGGTGAGGGGTGGCTCAAGATTTTCGCAGGGTACTATATGTTTATAGAGTGAGCATGGGGCACCGTGATTCCTGCCCCAGTTTGACCTCTTTGTGCATTTGATACAGTCCCCATTTTCGATCACTTGGGTCAATGATCACTCTATGGAGCTAGATGGCAGTGGGTGTGCAGGCTCACAACTGCACCACATCTGGACAGATATCACACTCTGTCCTATAACAAAAAAATTTAAATCACTGGTCATATGCAGAATATGTAATTCATGTTTCAGGGTAATTTTACATGTATTTGTGAATGGAACTTTATAAAGATTGGATATCTGATCCTTTTCTATGGGAACATGAGGGCAGAGTGTTACTGACCCTGAGCTCAACTCTCCATGGGTTGAAGAAGAGGGGGATGGTGGTGTCAGAGAGAGTGCAGAAATGCTGAGTCTTCACTTGTTGCATCATCTGGCTTCTAACAGCAAGATGGTGGGGGAATTCTTTACTTCGCTAAAACCATGATTCACTGCACGTCTTTCGGGACGCAGACTGACAGGGTTTTAGCTTTAATTTCCAAATCTAGTGTGATAAAATGGAGCAAGAGCTATGTTACAGAAATTGCAGAACCTTTTTTTCCGACAAAATTTGTATGAAATTTAAACTCTTTGCATTGGGGTAGAGTTCATGTGAGCAAAGGTGCCGAGTAGAACAAGGGCATTGTGATGAGGCTTGTTAAAAAAAAAAAAAAAAGACAATAAAAAACCAGAATGGGAGCAGAAAAACAATCAGCTATAATAACAAAACCGTTATCGGGTTGTTTTTTTTTTGTGGTTTAAAAGTGTGAGAAGATTATACACTGAATGCAACTTAATGATACAAGACAGTCATATAAATCCTAATAACAAAATCTGAGTGTAATTTAAAATTGACATATTTCACGGCCGTCCTGTTTGGGTAACGCTGTTTGTCATTTATGTTTTCATCGGGGGTTTTTTTAACAATTGTTCAACATTACATTAATTACAGATTCAATAATCTATGCATTTTAAGGTCTGAATTAATTGTCTTTCTTTTGGGTTGAAATATGAAATATGGTGATTTGCGTTCGTCGTAATTGAACTCTGAAATCTGTCAATTGAGGGTTAATTACTCTCTCATCTTCTCAGCGTGGGTCATACAGAGGTCACCTGAACGGACACGGTTGATTGTTAACTCTATTGCCAATCTAATACGTGCTTAAATCCTGAAAGAATTATTAAGAAATCTGGAAAATGTCCAGGTCAAGCTTATAAATAAATAAAACCTCACTGAAATAATAATTCCCAAGACTAACATCAAACGCAAAAATCTGGAGTGTCTCAAGTGTTGGTTCGTCAACAAAAAAAAAAAAGTTGTGCTACATTTGCATTTATTCATTTAGCAATTGTTCTTATGCAACACAATGTAAAAGTAACCAATTCCACCAGATAAAACCACCAGATGTGTTGGACTGGGCCATTCCCAGCCCAGATCTCCAGTTCGTGTCCAGTTGAAAGATATAAAAAATATCCGGATCTAGATGTGCACTACTGATCGAGACATATTGTATCCCATAAGGCTTTCATGCCTAACTAGTGTTTAATTAACCTTGTGTCAAAAGAAACATATTCTGGACTTTAACATGTTAGACTCATACAAAACAACCAGTAAGAATCTGATTTAAGTCCATTTACATTCCATTACTACAAAAAAATGGAAATGCTCAACGGGGCAAATACTTATGGAAGGCACACAAGGCACTGTTTTTGTCTCATTTAGATACAGAATACATCTTTTGCCCTCAAAAAAAAAAAAAAAATACACGGGTAGAAACAAAACACATACACAAGAATAGTAAGGTCAGGTCACAAGACTGATAAAAAAGTGTCTCCTTGTTAAACTTCGGAAAAAACGAAGCATCAAAGCAAAAATTAAAAAAAAGGATGAACAAAAAATCACCTTGTGATGGTTGATATTCGGCAGATGTCTTGGCTTGTGTTCACTTAAAACATGACTACTCTTCCTTCCTGTTCAGCTTTACACATACACAACATTTACTCCATTTACTGTTATATATGACGGGGCTGTGTCCTGAATGAATAGGGTGTCAGAATGGAGGGAAATATATCAGCAGCAAAGAGCTCACTTTGAATCACCTGCAGATAGAAGATGTCAGCGTTTAGCAGACATCGCAAGAAAATGAAAGCAACTTGGCTGTTTTAAAGGACTAGGGTTACTCATAAACGGAGCACAACAAATTTGAGCGAAAATGTCCAATGGCACGAACCGCACTTAATGTTCTGACAACACTTGAAGCTGACAGCATCAACCAAGGTGACAGTGGCAAGGAAAAACTCTCTTCGATGACATTACGTTACATTACCTTCATTTCGCAGATGCCCTTATCCAGAGCGATCTACATTTTTATCTCATTTATACAACTGAGCATTTTGAGGTTAAGAGCTTTGCTCAAGGGCCCAACAGTGGCAGCTTGGTGGTGCATGGACTTGAACTCCCAGCCTTCTAGTCAGTAGTCCAATATCTTAGCCCCCTGAGTTACCCCCTTTCGACGTTTTGAAAGGACCCAGATTCCAAAGGGAACCCGTTTTCTATTGGTGGTACACCAGGTACTGAGAATGTAAATCATTATTCTTCTGCAGTTGTACACCACAGGGTCGAATCAGTGAATAATCAGGGTCGTTGTTGATTTCTGAGTATAAGTCTATAATATCCAGGTGAAGTTATCCACTGTATAATGACTGAGACTTGAGCATGTTATTTTATCAAGTGCAGTCACTGAGCTTCGCAAGTGACAAGATTCATGATCATCTTTCGGATATCCACAGGTGCTTTCGGACCAACAGTTCTAGGGGCTTATTGAGAGGAACTACCCCCTGGGGTGCTCCCCCAAGGATTAGCTGCCTTCAAGGGCCTTTTCTTTGTTTGCATTCACACCGCCAGTCGAAACGCTGAAGCGATGTACGCCGCATCAAAATCCGTCATCTGTAGGTTCAATAAAGTCTGGGTTTCACTGTTGGTCTATTTATCTGTGTGTGGGTTGGGTGGGTTTTTGTTTGTTTGTTTTTCCATTTTTAACACTGATATTAAGAGCATTGTTTACACAAACAATGATTTACACGGATTGAAAGCTGTTCCTGACTCGAGAGTCAAACTGGATTCGGCTATTCAAAACAAAGATGCAAAGGTTTTTGATACAGACTATGTGGCAACTCAAAAATTCCTTAATGATATTCACCACCAACAGCGGATTTAGTCATGATTTGAACCATTTCATCTATTCCTCCTCACACTGTGTGCTTCCTCTCTTGTTGTATCATGTCTACAATGTGAATTTGTCAGAATAATGGGACAGGCAGCACACATACTGTATATTACTGTTTAAATCAGCCTCTGAGAGCTATTTTTTTTTTAGTTCATGTTAGCTGCCAACCACTCCACCTCTGGTTTCGGTTTTTCTCATCTGTTAACCAGCTCGTGCTTGAGGATTTTTTTTTTTTTTTTTGCAAGCACGTCTTTGGAAGTTTCAGTCTGTTTTGTCTTGTTAGTGTAATGTACACTGACTAACAAAACGAAACAACGACTGTGAGACACGAAGAATCTTATGACACTTACATCTAAAACCGTTCACCATACCATACGTCTCTCATGGTTGCGAGTGTGCTCCTTGAAGTATCTTCCCTGAAGTAGGAGTTTAAAATAAAAAGTCCCTAAAAACAGCATTCTACGAACTGTAAGAACTATGATTGTTCTCAGTTCCTGCAGTGCAAACACACACACAAAAAAGGGGGTACATCCTCCAGCAGTTCTAAGAACTATGAAAAGTTCCTCTGGTCCAAAAGGACCTCATGTTTTACCATCCACAGCGACCTCATAGCAAACATTAGGGCTATCCCTGCAGGATGATCCTCAACAGCAGCAGGTGATTCTCAGGTCAAGGAGGCTCCTAGTGACCAGAGTATCTCATCAGCCAGACAGAGCCATCTCATCAGGCAGCAGGAGTAACAGAGAGAGAGAGAGAGAGAGAGAGAGAGAGTATTAGGTATGCATTTATCCTATACTGCTTTAAGAGTATATATACTGTGCACACAGTGCAAGCAGAGTGTCACTTCTGCACCTGCCCTAAGATTCCTCGCACCAACACTTCCACACATTGATACACACACACCCAGTCTTCTGCCAGGACCTGCACCAACTGACAAATTCCTGGACTCACTTTTTGTAAGAGCACCTGCGTGACAATGTCATGGACAAAAAGGGCTACAGCCAGCATGGCTCCGATGTGGAAATAGACTCAGATTCGCAGGAGGTCATGGACATGACCTGACCCTGTTTTGCCTTGTTGAGTATTGATATTTGGATTTTGCCTTGATTTGTGATTTTGCTTGTGTATGACCCTGTTTTGCCCCTTGGATGTCACCTGTTTGGCTGTGATATTGACCATTGCCTGTCGTCCGGATTTTGCCTCTGATATTCTGTATGTCTGATCATTTGACCCATTGCCAGTCCTTTGGATATTGCGCCTGCCTACACCCTTTTATTCTTACCTGAATTGTTATTAAACCATGTATTTTATCCACTTTTGCATTCTCTCCTGGTCTGCTTTCTGACACAGGGACTCCGGCAAGACTAAAAACTATGACCGTATACAGGCATGAGGGGACAGAAAGGCCCCAGTGGACCGGTAGGTTCAAACCAGTGATGTGCGGTGAGGTTGATGGCTGGTGAGGCAGTAGCATTTCGTCACGTGATTTCTGCATTCATTTGGTTTTCTTCATTAATCTCTCAGTTGCCGGTGTCT
>JAQLOM010000036.1:15927562-15939615 GCA_030068315.1 Chrysichthys thysi | reverse complement strand
TGTTTTTTTTTTTTTTTTTTTTT
Organism: Chrysichthys thysi; assembly: GCA_030068315.1. Taxonomy (NCBI): domain Eukaryota; kingdom Metazoa; phylum Chordata; class Actinopteri; order Siluriformes; family Claroteidae; genus Chrysichthys; species Chrysichthys thysi. The sequence goes on along the minus strand of JAQLOM010000036.1, from coordinate 15,939,592 downwards.
TTTTTTTTTTTTTTTTTTATTTCTTTGAGGGGATTTTTCTTTTTAAAGTTGTTCCACTGAGCTGTAGACAAGAAGACAAGTATCGCAACAAGTATTGAAATCATGTCACATTACAAAGGACTCTTGCACCCGATGATAGATCTTTTTGGAAGATCTTTGTCCTAAACTTGTTTTGCTAAGGATAACTTTTTGCGTTTTAATTTTATTTTCTCTGCATCTTGTAAGTTTTTTTTTGTTGTTGTTGTTGTTTTCCTGGTACATGTTTTTTATTGCTTCATGAATGTGCATCATGGATCTCGTATCTTCTTCGAAACTTCGAATTCTCTTTTTTAATTTTTTTTTAAATAAAATCTTGCTGCTGTGATGAACCATATGCGAATGGTGGCGAATGTTCTCAGTGTGTATGATGAGATCTCCCGAATGCCTATGCGTGTGACATTACGAGTGATGTGTATGCGTGTATGTGCTGTTGTGCGATGCTGAAGTGGTTGTCCTTGTTCTTTGTCTCCTATACCAATATGCTCTTTGCTCCTAATGTTTGATTTAACTGATATTGATTTACAGGTATTAAAACAAAAGTGCGTCTCCGTCCTGTATCCCAGCCTGATGTGACTGTAGGTAAAATGCCTTTGAATCCGCCCAAAAAAAAAAGGGATGTCTTTAACATGTTGTTAGCAATGCAATGTCTTTTATTTGTCCGACAACCTAGCGCTATTGGTGCTGTTTCATTGTCTCTTTTGTTCTTTTTCAAAGGGTAGAGAAAAGGGCCACCCAAGGTAAACGATTAGAACACAATCTCAAAATGGCTGCCATTTCTTCTCAGTAGAAGTTTCTATACTTTCACTGACTACTTTACACGATTAGAATACCATTCAGTCCATTTCTCAACCATGCATCTAGTGCACTTTGATAAGATATCTAGTGCACCTTGGACACGATCACTAGAAAGAATAAGGAATGCGAAGTGAGGATGATGGTAGGACTGTTGATGCAAGGAGGCGTGTGTGTGCGTGTGTGCCCTCAGTCACGCGTGCTGTGTCCTGTCGCCCCCTTGCTCGTCCTCCCTTTCTCTATAGGCTTTTGTGGTAAGGCGGTTGTTGGAGTACACTCAGAAGAGTGAGCCCGATCTGCCCTACGGCCTGCTGCTGGTGCTCGGTTTGCTGAGCACCGAAATTCTGCGCTCCTGGTCACTTGCCCTCACCTGGGCACTCAACTACCGCACAGGCACGCGCCTGCGTGGCGCCATCCTCACCATGGCCTTCCAAAAGATCCTGCACCTCCGCAGCCTGCGCGAGAAGTCTGTCGGAGAGGTGAGTCATGAAGCGTGTTCTTCAAATCGTTTTTGTGTGTGTGTGTATACACCTACCCTGTAGCTACACTCCCAGCTGATCATTGGAACAGCTTTACATATCATATTGGTTGCTTTGTAGCCGCCTGTACAATGACTACACTGTGACCCGTTTATTGCTATGCACTGTTTCACTGCTGAATTGAAAACAGTCAGTCAACAGTAGTGTTGGCAAACTGAGACTTGATGAAGGCTTATAAAATGTCAAACTTTTTGTGGATGGGAAAAGATCTACAACGTATGTAGGGGTGCCTAATAGCATGGCCAGTACAGTTCCAACTGGCACAGAAGCACCTGTTAATCAAAAAAGAATCAGTTAGAGATCGGTGACCAATTAAAGAAAAAACGGTAGTTCCTGTTATGCTGTGGGGTTTTTTAATGGCATGGATTGAGATAGGATTTCTATCCTGATAGGAGTGGCCTCCATCCATTCGTCCATTTTCTATGTCGCTTATCCATTGTGGGTCATGGGGAAAGCTGTCAAACCCAGCTGACTTTGGGCGAGAGGCATTGGTATACCTTGGGCAGGTTGCCAGTCTGTTGCAAGGCTAGCACAGGAACAAGCAAACATTCACACTCCCATTCACACCTAAGTGCAATTTAGAGAATCTGCATGGCTTTGGACTGTTTGAGGAAACCGGGATTTATCCTTCCAGTTCCAGTGACTTGTCGAATCACTGCCAAGGCCGACTGAAGTTGTTCTAATGGCCTGTGACAGCCCATCATCATCATCAACATCATCATCAACGCTGTCTGCCAGACATAGGGCGGCAATAGCCATCTAGGAGATGCTTCCAACATTCCTAGCTTCCATGACCGTAATTTACACCGAGCACTGGCCAGGACTTTGTGACAGCCCAACATGTGACTAAAACACTTTTTTCCCCCCTTTATTTGGTCACCCTTCTGCAGTTGTAGATCAGGGGTGGGCAACCTGAATCATGGATGGCCGGCGTGCATCAGGTTTTTGGCATGAACTTTCTAACCTACATTCCATGGCTTGTTTTGCCCAACCCCGTTGTAGATGATCATTCATGTTAAATGCCACCCATGTCTCCAGAAGCCAACATGACCGGAATAGTTGAATGTTCTACAGTACACATATGCATGCATTGATGTTTCCAGCTGATCAACATGTGCTCGAGCGATGGCCAACGCATGTTTGAGGCGGCAGCCATGGGCAGCTTGCTGGCAGGAGGCCCCCTGGTAGCCGTGTTAGGGATGGCCTACAACCTCTCTGTGCTTGGACCCACGTCTCTACTAGGGTCTGCTGTGTTCATCCTCTTCTATCCTACAATGGTGAGCATCTCTACATATGATCTTTTCCTGAACAGGTTTTCCTTAAGACTTCTGAATCACAATATTTCCTTTCATCCCATTTTTTATAGATGTTCAGCTCCAGACTCACAGCTTACTTTAGGAGGAAGGGAGTTGCTGTGACTGACCAGCGGGTTCAAAAAATGAACGAGATCCTGAACTACATCAAGTTCATCAAGATGTACGCCTGGGTGAAGGCTTTTTCACAAGTTCTGCGAAGTAAGGGCCGGTCCCATTTGTTTTTGTGGCGCCTTTCTATCTGTTGTTGAAATTGCAGTTGGTGGATAACACTAAGTTATCTTGTTTTAACTTAACTACTTCTATCTTGCAGGAATAAGAGCTGAAGAACGCCAGATCCTGGAGCGAACAGGATATTTCCAAAGTATAACTGTTGGCGTGGCTCCCATCGTCGTGGTGATTGCCAGTGTGGCAACCTTTTCCACACATATGCTGCTAGGTTATGACCTCACTGCTGCTCAGGTAGGTTCCACAAGTGGTCCACTTTGGTTAATACAAAGACATTGCCCTTGTCCTGAGTTATATCTGCAGGAATGCTGAACATCTGTCCTTTTCCAGGCATTTACCGTTGTGACTGTCTTCAATGCCATGACCTTTGCCCTGAAAGTCACCCCCTTCTCAGTCAAGTCCCTGTCTGAAGCATCTGTTGCAATGGAGAGGTTCAAGGTGAGTGGTTCAAGGTCACCTAGCAGTCATTTCTTCCACTTTGTATCACTTGGTCTTTTATCTCTACCTTCTGGCCCAATTTTGGTTTATCTTCGGATTTACCGAGCAGAAATACGTGTATAAATTATATTTCTGAAACAGTTTGATAATATCTACATCTTTGTGATGTTCCAGAGTGTTCTCTTGATGGCTGAGATTAAGACAATCCGTGAGCGACCACAGAGCAACCACGTATCCGTGGAACTGAGAGGGGCGAGTTTGGCCTGGGAGACGGGCGGACACAGTGCCCAGCCTACACCACGTGGCACTCCCTACGTAGGACTGAGTCAGAGAGTGGCACGCAAGAAACGATACCAGAAAGAAGACCCGAGCCATTGCAGGATGGTGGAGGAGGAGCACCATGGACAGCTTTTGTCAGACATGCCCTCAGGAGCAGAAGACCACACACTGCCTGTGCCCACCATTAGCCAACGGCTGCAAAGAACCTTGCATTGTATCGACCTCACCATACAGAAGGTGTTCAAATTTATATATATATATATATATATATATTACTAAGACCACATTCTTAGTGGATGCATTTTATAAAGAGCGATGAAGAAGCTTTCTCCAGAAGACTGGAGAAGTCTTGATTCTTATTAACACTATAATTACAGTGTATAGTTAGAGTATAGACTCTTCGAAGGTTGATTGGAAATGAATAGGTCTTGGCTTCTTTAAAGGATTAATTTTGGAGCCCTTTTAGATAGTGAAACAAAGAACCTTTACGGGTCCTCCAGAGGGACAACCAAAGAATCCACATGGGTTCTGAATTTTCTGAGTGCATCTTCATTTCTGGTTTCAGGCAAGACATCCTGGAGGTCCTCTCTGGTGTGTGTCCTAAACATGTTTTTATTTTATATCAGGGGAAGCTTCTGGGTATCTGTGGAAGTGTTGGCAGTGGAAAGACTTCACTCATCTCTGCCATCATTGGCCAGGTAACTGCTGCTGCTGCTGCATTCATAACCAATGGTTCACACAGATTTCATTACAAAAAGACAGTCCCGGGACTTAAGACGTTACAGGGTAAGACACTGTTCTTTCCATCGATTAGATGACTCTTCTAGAGGGAACGGTGGCTGTTGATGGAAACTTTGCATATGTGGCCCAGCAAGCCTGGATCCTTAATGCTACACTTCGTGACAATATCCTGTTTGGAAAGGATTATGAGGAAGAAAGGTGAGTTTTAGGGCCAAAAAGGAGTAGTCTACAGTTTGCAGGCTTCCATCAAAGGGATTTCAAACAAATAAAAGCAAAACTTTTCTTCTATTTGTCTGAGCAGATAAATTGTCAATATGTGGAACATGGTGAAATTGGAAATTGGATTATTGGAAATTTGACTGGCCTGCCATGATGCTTGACAGACCATGACCTCTGTATTTGATGCTGCGTTAAAAAAGCAGTTTCTTGTATTTTTAATCTTCTAAGTTGCTTAATTGCTGCACCATAACCTTTTATGCTAACTGTGGAGATTAGTTAAGAGACTTGGCCTGTAAGATGTAATTTTCTAGGTTAGCACCTCTCCCTCTATCCCATAATAACTCCTCTGTGTTTGGTTGCCATAGGTACCAGGCAGTCCTGAGTGCTTGCTCTCTGAGACCGGACTTGGCCTTACTTCCTAACTCTGACCTGACTGAGGTATAAGCCATTAAGATAAATATATGCATTATGTTACTTGCTGTGTAACCAGTAACAATGAAAATATTTTAATGTATTTAAGAGCTTTTGTTAAAATAAATAAATAAATAAAAATCAATAAACTCCTTTTGACCAATTGGAATCAAGAATTCTATAGCTCTGCTCTACAGTATAATGCTATCTTGTATGATTGCTAAGTATATTATGAAGAGCAAAGCTACTCCTCAATGTATAAACAAGTAGCTTGCCTACAAATTTTCTTTATTGGTCACTAGATTGGCGAACGAGGGGCGAATCTGAGCGGTGGTCAGCGGCAGAGGATCAGTCTGGCTCGGGCACTTTACAGTGACCGGGACATCTACATCCTGGACGACCCCCTCAGTGCTCTAGATGCCCATGTGAGCAACCATATCTTTAACAACGCAATTAAGAAGCAGCTGCGTGGCAAGACCATCATCTTCATCACTCACCAGCTGCAGGTAGGGACACTGTTCAGACTCTGACTTCAGACTTTGACTTTGGCTCCTAGGCTTGTTGCTTGGTTAGATCCAGGCTGTCACAATATATGGAGTCGAAACAAAACGTATATTTTGTATGTGCGTAATTCAGTGTCAACATCTCTAATTTTATTGTAATTGTGAATTCAGACCCTTCCCTCTTTGAGATTATTTTGTAAAGATGTTAGGTTTTAATCATGCATGGTTATGTTGTTTTGGTGAAAAAGTACTTGGTGGACTGCGATGAAGTGATCTTTATGCGAGAGGGGAGCATCACGGAGAAGGGTAGCCATGAAGACCTGATGAATCTGAATGGAGATTACGCAGCCATGTTTAACAACCTGCAGCTCGGGGACGCTCCGTTTATTGAGGTAAAACCTGCCGACCTGATGAGGTACCCGACGGACAAAGCAGTGATTGTTGAATTTTGATAACATACAGATTCTTAAGAAGAAAGAGTTATACTCCAACAAAGAGAGCCAGTCAGAAGTATGGACAGGCCTACTTATTCAAAGGTCTTTCTTTATGTGGACTATTTTCTACATGGTAGAACAATACTGAAGACATCAAAACTATAAAATAATACATATTATGCTATGTGGGAAACAAAAAACGTTTAAAAAAACCCCCAAAATGTTCCATGTTTTAGATTCTTCAAAGTAGCCAGCGTTTCCATTGACAGCTTCATACACTATTGTTATCATCTTAACCGGCTTCATGAATAGTCACCTGGAATGCTTTTCAGTTAGCAGGTGTGCCTTGTCAAAAGTTCATTAGTGGAGATTGAGATCATCAATTGTGGTGTAGTGTTGGTAAATATCCCTATTCAACAACCGTAGTAATCCGTATTATGTTGGGATGAGAACATGTCAACTAAGTAAAGAGAAACAACAGTTGAAATGCTTGGAATTTCAAAATTTCCACCCTAGAGTGTTGTTGGAGGATATTAAAAGACTTTATATTGCAAGACATTTTTTCATTTTTATGTTGGAAATGAATTTTAGATGAGTTACCATATATGGCTAGTGTAGGGTACAATTGGATGTCTGATGAAGTTACCAAATATGGTTCCTTGCCCAGTAAAGAGTTAAGACGTGAAGTGTCTTAAGTAATAAAAATTATTGTAATTGTTCATTACAATTGTGTTTTTAATAGTTGCCAAACAAAAATGCTGGGAGTTCTCTGAAGAAACGAAGTGAAAATGCCAAGGCAGGATCTGTGAAGAAGGAGAAACCTCCCAGCAAGGACAATGGTAGGTGCAGCACAGAATGTGTGAGTCACAGATACACAGCACACACCGTATCGGTATCAGGAACATTTTAGACTCCATATATCCTGAAGCCAGGTTGCTATTGAATTTGGGTCACAAAGAACACTTTTGCAATTTGGGGAAATATCTGTCTCTTAAAATGGCATGGTGGAATACCCTTTTTTTTTTTTTTTTTTTTAACTATTAGTGTTATAATCTTGGCAGAAGACACACTTTAGTTTTTTTAAATAGTGTGTCCCTGGACGTTATCTGTGACTTACTGACAAAGCTGCTTGAGATTGTAACTCATGAACATTCTGAGCACTAAACAGATACGGAGAATGGCATTTCGTTACGCCCTAATTTGCTCGGAGCACTGTTTGTTCTAACATGGAAATGTGTCCTAGACAAGTACGTCTCACGTTCCTCCTCTTTCTGTAGGTCCGCTGATGCAAGCTGAAGAGCGTGGCAAAGGTTCAGTCCCCTATGCAGTGTACAGAGAGTATATTCAAGCTTTAGGTGGCTGGCCAGTCTTCCTGTTTATCCTGGCCCTCTTCATCCTCAATGTGGGCAGCACTGCCTTCAGTAACTGGTGGCTCAGCTACTGGATCAAGCAGGGCAGTGGGGTAAGAGAACATCACCCGGTGGGGTTGTGGCAAGGAGCTGTTTGTGTTATTGTCCCTGATTTAACGTGAACGTTGATGTCCTTGAGATTGGGATTGTTGTACTTTTTAAAGGAATAGTTCCTGTTTCTTTTCTTAAAACCTAATACGCTCTTGGTCCCGAATCCATTTTCCCTTTAGAGTGTAGTATGAAACCCTTTGATTCATTTTTCATGCTCACGCTCTTTCCTGATTGGCTCTGACTCCTGCCAATCACTGTGTCATCGTAACCACCTTTAATGCTTGAAGGCATCATTGGGGCATGACGATGTTTGATCAATCTGAGCTGGCATGTGATGTATGCCTACAACTTTCCAGGCAGTTTCACCCTAACAATCTGTACACCGCACTGAGGCTGATTTGCTTTTACAGGACCCCAGGCATGACTTAGTTACTGGTCATTTTATTAGGAACATCACTCTGCTACTGGGTGGGATCTCCCTGACAGGAGTGGAACCCGATGTGGTGTTTTTGTTGTTGTAGTCTGGCCTCCTCAAGTTTTCACATGTGTTATGAGATGCTTTTCTGTTGACCACTGTTGTATAGAGTGACAAGTTGAGTTACCATTGATGAACTTTCAGCGAGAACAAGTTTGGCCATTCTGCTCTGATCTGTCTCATCGATAAGGAATTAATGCAATGTACTGGTACCGTATGATTTGGTGGATAGTTGTATAAGTATTTTTTCCCATTTTAAACAAAAGCTACAATGCACTGCAGCTTTAAATGGCAACTTTTTGATACTAATATTGTGAACAGTGTGTCTGCATCAACGTTTGAAGAAGTGACACTGCTGAGATACAAAAGCCGGTGCGATGGGAGAAGGCGGTGTAAATATTTCATTGGCTATCAGTGTTGGCTTGTGTGACACTGGGGACCGTATCCTCATTACAGGAGGTTATGTCACAGAAACACAGTCAGGGTTTCAGATTGAAGGTGTTCTGTTCCTTTGGATAAGTGTTGACGTCATTGGGTTTTATAGGACATGCGATCTGGCCATGAGCTTGTTAACAAATGACATCAGTGTTACATAATGTAATCACCACAGGGCATAATTGGGCCCAGCGCAGAGCCTGTATTTGACTCGACCTTGTCTTTTCACTCCTTTCACATGTGCAGAACACCACTGTGTTTGTGGGGAACAGCTCGATGGTGAGTGACAGCATGCGGGACAACCCTATGATGCAGTACTATGCTGCTGTGTACACCATGTCCATGGTCATCATGCTCTTATTTAAACTGCTCAGAGGCATCATCTTCGTCAAGGTGAGCTTGAGCGCCATGTGGACGCAAAAATGTACATGTATGCATGTATGTTGTGAATAACATGCTTTTGTCCTGTCTTGTCTGATTACCCGTATTCAGTATTGGAATTTCTTTCTTTTCTTTTTTTCTGTTTGCCAGGGAACCCTGCGTGCCTCCTCTCGGCTTCATGACGATCTCTTTCAGAAAATTCTTCGCAGCCCTATGAAGTTCTTTGACACCACACCAACAGCACGGATCCTCAACCGATTCTCCAAAGACATGGACGAAGGTACGGCCCGATTGAGTTACACGAACACACGGCCTATATCACAGATTCAAGGGAATGGCGCTTTTTCTTCTTTTGTCAATTTGTTTAGAGCAATTTCAAATCCCAAACCTGCTGGAACACCAGTGACGCGCCTTTGAGCCAAGTCAAGCCAGAAAGTCTATTCGTCAGCTCTGTGTTTGGATGAGAAGTTGTGTTTTATATAAGATGAATGAATGATAGCAATGAATAAATGTAAGGCAAAAAAAAAAGACAGGAGTACTTGATGGTTAATGGGTAATGTGATTGGAGTAACAGAAAAAATCTGAACTGCATGGTTGTCCCAAGAGTGGAGGAAAAATACCTAAAGTCCAGTCTGCAGCCAGTTTGTTGCAGTGGAGTTTTGTCAGTGCAAATGCTTCAGAGGAACTAGATATATTGACCGAAAATCTTTTGGAAACTCCTGCATTCTTGTCATTTGATGTTTTGTGTCTCTGGTCTCCACTTTTTCTCGTCCCAGTGGACACACGTCTGCCATTCCAGGCAGAGATGTTCATCCAGAACGTGATCCTGGTGGTGTTCTGCCTTGGTGTGATCAGCAGCGTCTTCCCATGGTTCCTGGTAGCTGTGGGCCCACTGGTGCTCCTCTTCACAGTGTTGCACGCTGTCTCTCGGGTCTTCATACGGGAGCTCAAACGGCTAGACAACGTCACTCAGTCTCCCTTCCTCTCCCACATCGCTTCCAGCATCCAGGGCCTGAGCACAGTGCAGGCCTACAGCAAGGGAGACGAATTCCTCCGCAGGCAAGGCTCAGTCTGAAACCTCTGAGATATTATCACTGTGTTCTTCTATACAATTAATAGGCTTGACGTTTACTGGAACTCTGCAATAGATTAGGAGCCAATGAGTGAGTACCTCACCTGTCACCCAGCTCTCATGGTCTCCAGCTTCCCTGCTGCCTTTAAGGATTTAGAGCAAGCCATGACAGTTACAGTGTTTTTAGAACTGTGCTTTCCATGAGACAAATGAAGCATCATCTCACAGTGCAGAATAACAAACTTGCAGGAATGTGCTATCTACCTGCTTCTGCATACTTGATGCCCAAAGATGCCCATGATTGGCTAGTGTAGCTGTGATTGACCAGGGAGAGAAAGTAGGCCTTCCCCCACCAAGAGAACATGGCCAGTTATGCTCCTTTGACTCCTGGTTTGTGGAATTTGCTGGAATTCGACAATAGGGTGAATGCTCTTCTGTTGTACCATTTGAGAGCTCTCCAGAAAGGTATTTTGTTCTCCTAATGTTGACTGTACTTCTATTCATACAGTGTGCAAGAGCAGATGAATACTTTCCAAGGCCACAATGCGATGTTTTATTGTTCATACCTGTAGTAATGTTTTTGGGGGTTTTTTTGGCAAATGACTTTTGTGGACACCTGTCCTTCACAACAGACCATTCCAGGTTTAGCCACCCCCCCACCCTCGTACTCTTCTGGGAAGGCTTTCCACTATACTCTGGAAAAAGACTTTGGGGATTTAACTATTAAGCCTCAAGAGCATTAGAGAGGTCAGATGATGATATTGGGCGAGGAGGCCTGGGATATAGTGTGCATTCTAGTTCATCCTAGGGCTTCAGTGGAAGGTGATTTGTGTTCACGGACATTGCCATGCTGGAATAGGTTTGGACTCTTTAGGTCCAGTGAAGGGAAATTGTAATGCTACATCATAGAAAGACATCCTGTATAATTGTGTTCTTCAGGCTTTGTGGCAACAGTTTGGGGAAGAACCACATAGGGTTGTGATGGCCAGGTGTCCATAAGCTTTGTTTTTTGCAGTCTAGTGTAGATGAGAAGTTGAAGGTTAAGGGGCTGACAGAAGGATCAGGAGTTGGTTGAAAGTCAGTCTTGGGAGTTAAAATGATGTATATCTCATCCCTCTCATAGCTCCAGAGTCATAGCGAGTCGCGTGGAGATTCGCATATTCTCCCCAAGCCTGTGTGGATTTCCTGTAAAGTTCTGCAGTTTCCTCTACTCCCCAAAAACATGCCGGATAGGTGGACTGGATACTTTAATTTGTCCCAAGGAATGAATGATGAGTATGTTTACGGCTCCCAGTCATAGACTTGCACGAAATGCAGGTTGTATTCCTGCATCAAGCCCAGTGTTCCCAGGATAGGTTCTGGATCCACTGTCCAGTTATTCCACATGAATGAATAAATGTCTAATCGGTAGCATAGAACCTTAATCACATCGACTGACTGAATCCATTGCTTCTCTGTTGCTTTTCCTCAGGTATCGAGAGCTGCTGGATCAGAACCAAGCCCCATTTTACCTGTTCAGCTGTGCAATGCGCTGGCTCGCTGTGCGTCTGGATGTGATCAGTGTCGCCCTTATTAGCATCACAGCACTGATGATTGTCCTCATGCATGGAAAGATCCCCCCTGCATACGCAGGCCTGGCAATATCCTACGCTGTCCAGGTGAGTGCAAAAAGCAAGGAACGTGATTCCGTCTATAGACGTTTTAGCATCTAGGACTTTGGAGGAACGTTCTAGATTGCATGGGTTTGACTAGGGTGCTGATTTTGTTCCTTTATTCTGCAGTATTATAGCACTTAAAGATCTCCCGTGGGTTTAATTTGGTTCAGACAGTCTAAAAAGAATGGTTGGGGTTTTTTTGTTTGTTTTTTAACCCATTGTTGGTCCTAAAGAGCAGCACATGCAAACTGATTGTCCATTTCCCTTAGCTAACCGGTCTGTTCCAGTTCACTGTCCGCCTTGCCTCCGAGACAGAAGCTCGTTTCACCTCAGTCGAGAGAATCCACCACTACATTGAGGTATTAAGCAGCGTTTTGCTTTCATTTATTACACACATGACACTCTTCATTCATAGTGAGTACAGTGAACCCCCGCAATATCGCGGTTCAGTGCATCGCGGATTTTAAAATGTTGATTCGCAGGATTTTTTGGCTTTCGCGGGACTCTGGAATATAAAATATAATTTCAAAAAATAAACCTAATTCAAACATTAAAAGAACATTTAAATCGAAATAAAACGGTATGCACTGTATTTCATCAGCGGATGAATACACAG